>JAODUD010000043.1:4378470-4403593 GCA_026784285.1 Stomatorhinus walkeri | reverse complement strand
CTTTGCTCATAACAACTTACTAACTAGATACATACTAGTATACAGTAGCATATAATAGACTAGAATATCTAACATATCTACTGTGGAGATTATACACACACACATCTACAGTCTATGAGAATCCGTGGGTCAAAGTGACACGAAATAAACGCCGCTCGCAAACAAAAAAGAAGCGGTTGGGGGAAGTGGGGTAATGAACAAGGTCACACACAGTTCATGTGGTCAGGGAGCTTTCACAATGTGAGCTGCGGCACGGTTCGGCTGGGACCATCTACCGGCATCGACCTCCCTCGGTCTACCGGCATCGACCTCCCTCGGTCTGCCGCCAGATTAGCCTCCCCCATTTTCTGAATAGACCGCAATTCAAGGTTAAAAAATAAAAGACGGTTCGCCTAGTAGGCGAGCCAAACGCCACCCTTATGAGTGCTGAATTCACCGTAACGGGGGCCGGAATAAGGCGCCGGCGCGGTATCATGGGGGCTCCCCGGCTCGACGCGGACACTGTCCACTAGTAGAGCCGACGCAGAGACGTTGTTCTTTTTCGGGTTGCGTGCTCTTTTTCGCTTTCTCTTTTTTTTTACGTCGTCCTGTGTCGCGTTGGTCGAGCGACACCGATTTTCACGCCAGTTTTCGCCGCGTCTGTCTATTTCGCCCGTGTCGCCCGCCCCACGCCACCTCCCCGCTCCGAGAAACCAAGGGCATCGCGCACGCCTCCCAGTCCCCCGGCGCCCCCTCGGCCGAGGCTCTGCCGTCGCACGTTCTCCGCCGAAGCGAAGCGCCCTGGCTAGGCTAAGCCAGACCTACACGGGGGACCTCCCGCCAGCCCGTCGCTCAGCCGAGCAGACGTCAGGGAGCCCCGCCGGTGTTCCCCTACGACAGGCTCACCCGTTTTTTTTTTTATTATTATCGGAAAAGCTGCGAGCCGTGAGGCTAGACACAGCTCACCGCCGAGGCGCCTGGAGCGCCCTTTAAACACGCTAGCTAACAGTAGCCAACTGGCTAACTGGCGAGCGACCTGCACCGCGGCTGGTACCAAGGTAAACGTGCTGCCAAAAAGCCCCGTCCCCCGATATTAAAAATTTAAAAGAAAAGGGAAAAAAAACACTTCAGTAATCGACGGTGGATTATCGGCCATAACTGTAAAACCAATATTCCATAATGGCTTTCAACCATTTTAATATCAAAAAAGGAGAGACTTACCTTCTCGGACTCTGTTCCCATTCCGCTCCCCGCACGTCCCCTTCGCTCTCTGCCCGACAGTCAACAAAACGCAGCCAGAGACACCGCCGCCGTCTCGCGACGTCACGCCCCAGCCTGATTGGCTACGTCAGCCGCACTCGGATCGGGCATGTCACGGAAACTGCGGGGGTGTCCGTCCGTCTCGCAGTCTGGGCCTGCGAACCTCTGCGGCGGAGATGAGGGAAGCGGGGGGGGTGGCGTGCAGCGATGGCCGTCGGAGCGCTGTCACCGGGGCGCCTGTGGCCCCCGTTTCCGGCGCGATCGCGTAGCAGTCGGGCTTGCCTGAGTATAACCGCTAGTTGACTATAGTAACCCGTAGTGGCTTGCACTGGAAACAGAGGCCATTTTAAAGGAACACCCATTACTTTCAGCTAGGGACAAAATACATTTTCCATTCCCGCATTATTTCTTATTCACTAACGTCGGTCTTGCATGACAAAACCACCCCCACATAAACGCGACATTAAAGTTCAAAGAATGATCAGGGACAGCATTTTGGGGATATTTTTTCACTCTACTCAAATAGTGGTTTGGTTTCCTGTAACAAAAAAATGCTGTTCTCAGATCTAGGTTGTACGTTCGTTGTTGAAGCCCACACGTTTCATTCAGAAGCGCTCCAAATGGAAAATAAATGTTCTGACGGCGCTTACTTGAATGTAAGACATTAAACAATGTGTAGGAAATTAAATTATGCCGTGGATACGTATGGGGCTTTTTAACGAGGTAAATAGCCATTTCCACCCTTATTTTTATTTATTGTGTTGGCTCGGGTCCCAGTTAAACTTTTAGAACCAGCGTCTGTGGACTGCTTTGTGCTATTTAGGGTTATATCTTATATAGCATAATGTATTTCTTAGCGTGTCAAAGCTTACCAGTACAATGGCATCCATCATCTGACAGTATATTTCCTCGTGCTCAGTGTTCGTAAGGTGAATCGATCCCACTTAGAACAGTTTCTGTTGACAGGTATTTCGGCTTAACGCTGCAGGTAATACTCCTAATCACGTACGCCGACTGATGAGAGCCGTTGATGATGCACACTGATGCTGCGAGGGCTGGGTAGTACATGTAAGCTGTGCATTTAACATTTTGTATCGCCCAGAAGTCCGCTAATTAGCATAATAAAAACTCCAGTCTTAACTCTTGCAAAACCTGAAAATCCTGCAGTGTTGCAGGAGCTAAAAGTTAAAACAAAGGTGTTCAACAATTGAAAACGTTTTGGTGAGAAAGGTGATGAAAAATAACAACATGTGTTTGTGTTACACACCCTAACCAAGAATATTCACATTTACTTTCCCCCCTTTATCACTAGGTTTTCGGGTTCCGTTCTTTTGCCTTGATTCTTGGCATTCTGAAATTCATTTAAATAATATTTCACATGAGATACGTAGTGCAATCATAATTAGTTGGTTTGCTGCTGTCCACTTTATGTTGATGGCAAAGGCATCAGAGATGTGTTATGGAAGCAACGCGCGCCTAGTCTGGCAGCTATGAGCGGAACCCATCGATTTTTGCAGTAAATCACTCTTGCTGTTCCCTGGGGTTAATTAATCCGTTTGTTATTATTGCTGTCAGTCGTTCGCTGAAAGTACTCTATAAAATCGTTGATGCTAAATCATTTCTATGCAGAACAAGGGAAATAGTGGCAGACGGCCGATCGGGCATCCAACTAAATGCCGCTGGGACACCTTATGCAGATCTTCAGCCTGTCACTTTGAGAGGCTCCCGGAGTCTGCGCTAATGCACCCCCGAGAGGACTGCGCTCCGGAGACATAAATCCCTTATAATCTAAGTGCGTATTTGTGTTTATCCTAATTTAAATCACAAGGAACGGCTCCAAAACAATATAGTTATACTCAAGTATTCGCCACTCGTGTTCTACGGCTCATGTTTCTCGTGTTCTGCCGTCTGTAAATCCCAGCACGTCGGAAACAAAGAATTATGTTCACGTCGTATTTCTCTCCCCACGGGAGAGCAAGATCTTTTTCTTGCAATGAAGCCATGAACAAATAAAACAGACGGTGCGCAGTAATCCCCAATACATCTCCGCCCATGTATATCTGCCTTTCATCAAATCAACACTGTGTAATAGCGTTGCATTTCAGGTTTGTCTGGTTTCAATTTCATTTAAAAAACATAAAGTTTACAACTATATAGAAGTCAAGGTTGCAGGCCTATTCATACTGTTGTTTATAAAGATAAAAAATAGTGAAACCAGTAAAGTGGAAGATTTTACATCATTATTATGCGTATCAATTACAATTATATATGTCAAAGCGGAGCATTTGTACAAGCAATTCAATAAATGTAAACGAAGCGGTCACAGGAGTCCACATGCATCTTCAGCTGATTCCTTCACTAGAATGAGCGAAGCTGTAATTAATTCGCATAAAATATAAGCAATGTTTGTAAAATATACGAAATTCAAGTTTATAAACGGATTATCCCCTTAACCACTAAATGAAAGTCCCACTCGAATACCCCGTGGGCTCGCCACAAATTATTTGCTTTATGCGTGATGTTATTGGCGTTAGTTTCTCTTGTACTCATCTGACACTTACTACCATGCCTGACTCGATTCAACCCTTGCAAGCTGAACCATTTGTTCTGTGCCGTTCCTCGCTGCAAGACCAGTGTTTGTTCAACATAATGCATATCTTAAGATCAACTTGAGAGCTTGCTAAAACTGGCACTGGCGTTGCCTGAATAGTTTGAAAAGACACGCGTCAGATGATCAGCTTCAGGTTCAGCTCATGCTAAGAGAAAATCCTCCCCAGTCAACATCCAAAATACTGAAGCTGAACAAAAAAAGTAAGGAAATTACTTTTCACTTTCGGTGGATTCCATCTATTAGGTAAGGCCATCAAATCCCACATCTCAAACGCACGGGTGTCAGAGTGACTTAGGTCCATGTATTTGGAAATAAGGGGCCATCTGCAAATTACTCGCCGTCATCACCCAATTGCTTTATTAAGGTAATTGAGTGGCAAGTCACCACTGCTATAGTTACAGCTCCCAAGCAATGATAGATTAAAAATAAATTGTGCAAAAAGGCAGTTCAGTTCCGCAACTCCTCCTTGCATAGCCCACAGCCAATCAATAGCACACAATGTTCACATAAGTATGGGTTTGAAAGGTAGTTGGTTAATCAGAGTATTCACAGGCAGAACAGATCAAATACATTCAGCAAAAATCACGGTAGCCGCTGCCCTACAAGCCACTTCACACGGTGTTCTGGGACTAAATCAATTACCCATTTAAAGGCAATTCCAGCCCCCAGAACTGGGTTCACTACTGATTTAGGGGAACTTTCCTGAAAGGAAGCACAGGGCATATCTATCCAATGGTTAGAGTTATAGCAATTTCCAACGACGTGCAAAAACTCGTGCTTTAATTTGTGTGTGCAGCACAATGGGCTGTGCAGAGACACCAATTTCTCCTTGGAAAAACTGCAAGAATAAAAACAGAGTCAACTCTGCAGTACATTTTGGCAAATAATCAGAATTTACCCGCACTGACACTCGCACAACCCTATCCGGTCTTTATTTTTATTTTTTTCCATAAGCAGGTTACCCCATAGACAAAATTATAAAACAATGGATTTTATAAAACATTTAACATGTGAAGGAGAAAATGTTCAAAACCCAAAAGACATGGCTAGTGTTTGGTTTAGTTGCCATCCTGCCTGTTACGAAATTTCCATTTTTTGTAAGATGAGCGAACAGAAAAAATTTATCAAGATCTACAATTCATGCTTCTCCAAAACGGTAATTTAAAATGAGAAATTTCATTCTACAGCGGTCATTTAAAACTTCCAACATCACTCCTAAATAACTGTGGTTTACACCATATGTTCATATTTACTGATCTGAGGAGACATCTACATGTATATACAGGTACACAAAAACATACGTCCAAAATATTTAAGTCAATAGTGAAAAACACGCAGAAATAAAAAGGAGAAAAAATACTGAACTTCCAGTAGTCAGAAAATAAAACATGCGGAAGTGTTCTTAAAAATGAAAAAAAAAAACAGCTAAAGAAAGGCAAAGTGAGACATCCCGGGAAATGAAGGCATTCCTCGTTCTTCCGCAACAACTAAACAAGTTTCACCTTGAGCCACACATGAAGGATCAGTCAGCGGAGCCACGGAGGGCACTTGCTCTCCGAAACCGAGCGTTTGGTCCTGCGTGACCGAAGACGGCATGGACAGCCAGCCGCGACGACGCTACGCTCAGATTCCAGATATGGGGGTAGAGTTAATGTCCTTTTGTTCACAGTTTCAAAAGGAGCGATCCCTTCATTCTAGACTGCCCGCTATGCGATTTCAACTTTTGAAATCAAAATTTACTCACATACATTTAAAAAAAAATGTGCGCCGCGCTATGCATCCACGCACGGAAGCACGCACGCGCGCGCACACACACACACACACACACGCACGCACACACACAGAGTGGACAGCTCTGGTCCTTAAAACAAACCAGGGCAAGCATAACACTTGTGCACTTTGCATATAGACTTTTAATTAAATAAAACATGGAAATAGTTCAGCGTTTCTTTTTTTAACTTAGTGTTTCCCTTCCTCAACTCCTGGACTTAAGTTACTTGGGGGGGAGGGGTCTCCTAAGAGTCTATGCCTTTAACCGTCTGCATATATTCAGGCTTTCACAGTTCAAGACCTTGAACTGACATGTTCACATAAAATACACAAGCTGAGAATTGCAAACAGGCTTCCTATATACCACACGTTTTCCTCCCTAGGCAAGGTAATCTGGAAATGACCTCAAATCATTGGTTTCCATTATATGGCCATGTCAGCATCATTAGCGTTACAGTGCCATTAACGGCCAGACATCCAGTGCGAGTTCATGGGATACAAAAGTCAATAATAAAAATTAAAAAGTGACACTTTAGGGATAGTGGTTACAAATGGCAGGGACTGAGAAGTTTGGCGATTAGCAGAGGAGGATAAACACTCCAGCGAGATGTGCCAAGCAGGGCAGGTAGGACGGAGGCTCCAGGGCAGCGGGGACCAGCCGCATCGTCACACGCACTCCTCGGCGGACATCAGGAGCGGGTTAATGTACTCGAAACCCTCGAATTCGGACTGGTCGATCTTCCTGACCACGTCCCTGTGGAAGAAAGCAAGAACCTTGCCTGAAACGGACCCCTGTCAATGCATTTCTCACTCGTCATTTGCCAGTATTGTTGGATATAAGTTGACTGCGTGAAACCAGAAATGTTCCAGCACTCAAACTCACTAGAACAGTGTTTCCCAACCCGGTCTTCGGGGACCCGCAGAAAGTCCATGTTTTTGCTCCCTTCCAGCTGTATCGGAGGGAGCGAAAACATGGACCATGTGTGGGTCCCTGAGGACCAGACTCAGAAACACTGCACTAGAATGTGGAATGTACACCACAGTTGGACAGAAACAGCCGACTTTCCAGCCTTATTGCCACCGGGGACTAGCTGGTGTCCATAGGCGTGTGGCCAACTCACTCGTCGTCTGGCGTGAGCTGGATCGGCTCGTTGGTGAACTGGGCGTCGAAGTTGTCCAAGCCAAACTCGCCGGAGATGTTGGGCTTGAAAGGGGGGACTACCTGCTTATGCTCCATCTGTGTAGCGGTTAAAGAGAGAGGAAGAGAATGAGGAAGCTGTCAGACCATGCAGCGACCTTGCAGCGTGTGGGCCTTCCTAGCTGTGACCCATGTAAATTTCATGTAAATACCAAAAGCAGTCGTGTCAGGCTTTTTAGCTGGATATTTTTACTGGAGCAATTCAGGTTAAGTATTTTTCTCAAGGGTGCCTCAGCTGGGCCTCCTGGGAATTACACCAGCAGCTTTTAAGTTATATCCATATCTGCAGTACTGTGCCCACTGGCCCAGATGCATGCAGCTCCTCTCCCTGCCTAAATAAATGAACTCCATCTGATACAGCAGGCGACTCAAGACGAGCAGAGCGCTGCAGCGGCAACGTGGCTGACAGGGCCACGTCTCCTAGACGCTCCCCCTGCAGGCATTCAGCAGTAATGCAGCCAGTGACATCACATGGTTAGTGGGGGGTGGGGGTTGTGGCTGTTAAACCTGATACCACAGACAGACACACGCTGATAAGCACTTTTCCACTGCCCTCCAGGCCAAACAGGCAGCAGCCACGCTAGACTGTCTAGTCGTTTGCGTCAGAGAGATTGCAACAAATTCTTTGTTGCTGGGTAGGACTGTCCGATTAGCCTTTACAGTTTGCTTAAGGAGGGGTGGCACAGTATTTAGCACCGTTGCTTCACACCTCTAGGACCTGGGTTCGAATCCCCCACACACAACTACAAAAACATGCTGAGGTTAATTGGAGTTACCAAATTTCCCGTAGGTGTGCATGCATGAGTGACTAGAGTGTGAGTGTGCCCTGAGATGGGTTGGTGCCCCATTGGTTCCCCTTGTGTCCATAGAACTTAGGATAGGCTCTGGACCCCCGTGCCCCTGAATAGGATAAGCTGTTACAGAAGATGGATGGAGTTTGCTTAAGGACACATTTTATCCAAACAGTCTTCCACAGTTTTCACATTTTATACAGCTACTAAACATTTTTAAGCAAGTGGGTCGACGACCTAAGAACAAATTAGGACGAAGTCCCTTTAAACTCCATACCAGCTTCGCATTTCCAAAAAAAGGCCTGAATGAGCTTTGCAGAATAACGCACAGCAGATCCTAATATCTGCTGTCTTAATGTGCCGGTGAAGATGTGAGAGACGTGACTCACCAGCTCCCAGTCCACATTGCGGAAGAAGGGATGCCCTTGAATGTCAGCAAAGCCAGTCTGGGGATGACAACCAAGGCGTTCCTTGGGCTCCTGCGAGGGGGTGTCGACAGGGGTATCAGTTATCCTACGTCACTCCCCAACTCGGATGGAATCGGATTGACTAGTCCGTACCTTGTTGAGGAATCCTTTCAGCACGCTGGCTGCCTTGACTGACAAGGACCTGGGGATTCTGATCTGTTTCTCCAGGATTACTGAGGGAGTTCAGAGAAAGCATTGAGCTATGAGTCGCAGCTTGTGAATTCCAAGGCTTTGGTAGGAGCCCACACGGGATGTAGGAGAAGGGCAGCAGCTACACCCAGCAGATATCAAACCCTGCACTACACCCATGTTTCCTTAAACTACATCACGTAACACCACCTGATCTGAGGGGCTGGAAGCCATAAAGCAGCACACTGCCCTACGGTGGAACAGACCTACCCTGAACCACAGTTCTACAGAAACCATCTCATTCTTCAACAAGGGACCCAGACTGATACGTTTGGCCTTTGTTTCAGCCACAAATCCCTCACTATCTTCTGCGGTTTCAATTGACTGAATTGCTTCGTACACTTTTACATATAGATGTAATGTCATAGCACGGTTTGGGCCAAAAGAATGATGCAGATCTGCAGCTGTGCACCTTGGAAGAGGTAGTCCTCGGTGTTCTGGTCGGGGTTGTCCGAGCTGCCCACAATGTCAAACGGCGAGCGGCCAGCCATCATCTCGAACATGAGCACCCCCAGTGCCCACCAGTCCACACTAAAACCTGGGGGGGGGGCCGGGGGGGAGCCAAAGTCAATACCCGCGTGTTTGCCTGTTAGTATGTGCAGGAATGTAAATACGCATGTATACTCTACCGTATTCCTCTCCCCGCAGAATCTCGGGGGCTATGTAGTTGGGTGTTCCACAAAAGGTGCTGGTTGTGTCTCCTGGCCGCAAGCCTTCCTGAAACACAAAGTTCCTATCAGCACACAGACCCCTCCCCTGGTGGGCTGATAGGATTACCCAGAAGCCTTTTCACCACGCCTGCCAGGATCGTATCGGCACTCGAGCGAAATGTACTCTGGTCTGGCATGGCCCTTCTGAGGATCCAGAGCTGCTCGTATCGCCTTTCCGCCTGGGAACTGCGCCTGTGTTCCTGATATTTCCCGTTTGATGTCACTTTCCCCTCTAAAGCTGTTCGAAATGGCACCCAGAGGCAAGAGCGAATAATGTGGCCAGTTAACCAGCCAAAGCGCAGCAGAGACACACACAGACCTTGCACATGCCGTAATCTGTGAGCTTGATGTGTCCTTCTGACTCCAACAGGACATTATCCAGTTTCAAGTCCCTGTAGATGATTCCATGCTCATGAAGGTAGTTTAAGGCCAGGCTGATTTCTGCCGAGTAAAACCTGAAAGATCAAGCATAACACACACCCATCTCACCCAGTGTTCGCTCGGGTCAATAACTATTTTTTGGAAATTGTCACCTAGCGGTAAAGAAATATTCATCCATTGGCATGACGCGATTAAATGCTCAGGGAATTTGGATGCTTTCACAACACAAGTTTATGGCAGATTTGATGTAGCTTAGTTTAGTGCAAGGTGTCAGTGCCCACTCCATTCTCAGGACCTTAAGTCTCACCTGGCGTGCTCTTCTGGAAGCTTCCGCTGTCGCTGCATGTGGAACATCAGGTCTCCCCCATTTACATATTCAATGACAAAGAAAAGCCTGGAGGGAAGGGGAGGGAGGAATCACGATACATTCTCTCGACTAAGATATGAGGGTCTATAGTGGTTAATGAAAGAAGAGAAAGTCAAACACGAGAGTGAAAAACTGAAAATAAAAATAATTCCCAATAACCCAGTAAACAGGCATAGCTTTTCCAGTTTAAGTTAGAAAACACACCCATTGGGTAGTATGCAAATTCTAAAGGACATTTTAGAAAAGAAAATGGAATTCTTGAGTAGGTAGAAAGGCACTGTATGAAGGAGCATAAGGTATATGCTACCAAAGCACAAGTCATGTGACTAAGGTCAAAGTTCAGCACAAAGCTCTAAACGCATCGCCTAAATCGACGAGCCCTCTGCCAAAAACGGCCTTCGTGTGAAATTTCTTCCGGAAAAAGGATCCGGAAAACACTTGACTGATTAGAGGACAAAATGTTACGCATAACTGACCGAAGTAATCAGGCATGGCAATTACATTACAGGCCTGCCAGAGCATTATCAAAGCAGTTTTGGGTCAAAAATTCACACCAGTAACGACAGGAAACCAACCACCAGCAGCTGTTACATTTGCACAGCAGATCCTTGGCAAAGGACCAGGACGCTGGTCACCGTTCAGAACTCGACTGGGATGAGGCTGAATGGGGGGGTGGGGGGGGGGTGCTCACCTGCTCTCTGTCTGGAAACAGTAGTGCAACCCCACCAGGAAGGGGTGGTTTGACGCCTGCTCGAAGACATGCTTCTCTGTCTGCACCCAGTCAATGTCCTGTCGCAGACCAGTGAGGCGTCACCAAACAAACAAACGTCACCTCATTACACGGCACACACATTCCCGTCGGCCGGCCTGAGAATCCAGTCCTGGGACACGCCGCCTACCTCGTCGTCGTTGACCAGCTCCTTCTTCACCACCTTCATAGCGTAGATGCGGTCTGTCCTCCGGAGCCGGACCAGCAGCACCTTGGCGTAGCTCCCGCGCCCGATGACCCGCAGCAGGTCGAAGTCCGCCAGACCCAAGCTAGACACCCCTTTGCCGGTCTGCCTGCTGCTCATGGCCTGGTCAGGGAGATAGTTTCTGTAAGTTGGTCACCTCTACTGGAGGTCACAGAAAAACTCATGCCACCAAAGGCTTAGACTCACGTCTTGATCATCCAGATGCTTAGCTTTCACTTAGTCTATCAGAAACAAATAGCAGCATGTCTAGCATGAAGGCACCTCTTTTCCCACTAAATGCCTGACTGTGGAGCTTGTCCCCCCCTCCTTCAGAGAAGATTTGCTGTTCCAGTCCTCTACACTTCCTCACCAAGCTCTCCCCTACCGAGCCGCGAGCGGGCAAGTGAGATAGGTGTCGCACTGTGACAGCAGACAATTCGCACTCACGGTCTGGCAGGAACGACGCTGTCAGACTGACAACGAGTGCCATCATCAGAGCTACCCTTCTGGATGGGATGGGGGTTTAATTCATTACCTCTTTCTCTTCTCCGTCGTCGTTAAGACTCTCGCTTGACAGTTTGTATGGGATCACTAAAAATAAAATAAAATAAAAAACAGAGTAGAACACCATCTGCCATACTGGGGCCAAGGGTGACATCACAACGATGAGGTTTCCTATAAAAGTCTGGTGCGGTTACATCTGAAAGAGGTATTCTATTATTAACAATGTTCTGTCTGCTAGTGTTTTGTCCTTCGTCATCATCACCGGGGAGATTAGTATACATATATAAATGCAAGTTCCCGTAGACACACCTGGCTCCATGGGATCAGTCGGAGCAGGTACCTGGCCCATCGATCTGATGATGGGATCCTGGGAACAGAGAGCCGTCATGAGAAATGGGACAGACAGGCGGCCCAGGGGGGAACGGGCCGCTAAACTGCGGAGCGTTTCAGAGCGGCAGGGCTCACCCGTACCGGGTGCCTGCCGCACTCCACCGTCACCAACTTGTGGCACTTCTTGTGGACGAGAAGCTTGCAGTTGATGCACTTGTAACCCTGTCGACCGAGACCCCAGATGCGGTCTGTGCAGATGGCACAGTGCGCCCGCTGCGGGGGTGGGAGGAGAGGAAGTGGTCAGCCACACTGGGCTCACACAAACTGATGGTCACATCACACTAAAAGTGGCCCCCCTCCCTCACCCTAAAATACCCATCTTAACCCTGGGCAAATGCATATGAGGCTGCGTGTGTCACATCAGTCTTGTTTAGTCGTGTTTTCAGCATTAAAGAATCCTGCTTTTGGGTGGAAACCAATTAGCCAGTCAGCATTGAGGATTTTTTTAAACGGCTTATCATTGGTCAAAGGATGATGATATGACACAGCATAGGGAATCACACTACGGTGGCACAGAAGAGATGCCAGTCACCCTGTTGAATCTCTTGGCCTGGAAGGCGTGCCCGTAGGCGTAATACAGCTTCCTCCAGCGTCGCGCGCCCCGCCTGTAGATGGACTCTGTGAGGGGAGGGCCAAAGGTCATTATCTTTCTGTAGCCGAGAGAGAGAATCCCCGAGTGTCCGACAAGATTATTAAAATTAAACATTTAAATATATCCTGATGCACCAAATACACTGAAGTATACATACACAAAGAGACTGATCAGACACTGATCATGAGGAAAAGATGGGGGGAGGAGAAAGAGAGAGAGAGAGGGGGGGGGAACAGGAGGAGACGAGGAGGAGTGTGGCAGAGGGAGGGATAGTGACAGAATAAGGGAAAGAGGAGGAGGGCTGGAGGGAGGAAGGTAAGAAGGAGGCAGCAGAAAAAAGCAGAAGGGGGAGGGTGGCAGAGAGAGGGGGATAGTGACAGAATAAGGGGAAGATGAAAAAAGGGCTAATAGACAAGGAGACTCCAGAAGGAAGGAGTGGGGTGAGCAGAGAGAGAGAGAGAGAGAGAGAGAGAGAGAGAGAGAGAGAATCAGAAGCGGGGGAGAGGGCCATACTGCAGGAATGAGGGAATGCTGAGGCAAGGAGACTCCAAAGGAAGAAGTCAGGCAGTGTGAGAGAGAGAGAGAGAGAGAGAGAAGCGGAATGAAGAATGAAGAGAGCCGAGAGGGGCCCATACTTACTGTCCTCCCCTGGACAGGGCATGCCAGGCTTCTCAGGAACACAGGGGAACACTGTGGACAGAGACGGGTGTCACTACCCCATCCTTTAAGCACTGTTTCTAACACGAAGCACCATCTAGCACAGCCTGTGAAGCTCCCTTCTTGGCCATTTCCCTCCCCAGCAGCGTGTCTGCGGGGCGTGACGGGTCCAGGTGAGGCAACCAGCGAGACAGCCCCGTTAAGACCCCAGTTCCCACAGACCCCGTGACCTTCTCCTGTTCTCCCTTACGACCCCGTTTATTAGCTTGAAAGCACAGATGCAATTCCATCTCTGAAATGCCAAGGGAACTTTTCTGCAATCTAACCAGCCTCCCCCCACAAGTATCAATGATACTCCTCAACCACTCATGAGGGAGGACAGCAAAAACAAGACCACACGTGTCCCAAGTCACATGCCAACGAACAAAAAGGTCAACGATAATGAAATACCAGGATGTAAATGTATTAACTGTAACTGAAGTATTTGCAGCCAATCATATTGTTTGGGGTAGCCTAGCATCCAGGGGTCGACAAGTGGAACTCCCTGATAATAGCAGAATTTTTCCACAGACTAAATGCTTAGCAGAATGCAGTTAGAGGGAAGAAGAGCTTTGGGGGATGGAATGCATATTTAAAGGGCCAGAGCTCCATTTCCAGAAATCCTGAAAGGGACCAGAATGCAGTTCACACATCCATTTACACAGTCAATGGCGAAAATGTCACCTAGCTTTTAAGGTACACAACACCTGCCCCTGCTCCGCTTAGCGCTGGAGGGAACACACTCCTTATTTAGGCAATGTGCGCACACACACGCAGAAACAGCCAGAACTCAGACATGCAAACCAAAGACCGTAACATGCATGACGACTGTTCCGCTACACATACGCACGCCCCCACGCGCTCCCCGCTGACTTTGCTACTTCCAGCGCTAATTAGCAACCGGGGCATCACAGAGCCACCCACAACCTTCGACATCCCCCCCCCCCCCCCGACTCCCACGCGACACCCAGGCACAGAGGCCACATGCAGACCGTGGATGATGAGTTCCGAGTCCTTGTTGAGTTCGTACAGACGCAGCGCCTCCTCCAGCTCCAGCTGTGAAGACACAGTACAAGGATCGCCTGGAAAAAAAATAATAAAAAACAGCCCAGCTTAGCCGCAGACGGCACCATCCCATAACGCTTCTCGCTGACAAAGAGCTCTCAATACAGGGGCAATTTAACAAAAACCCGGCATATACCATGTCCTCCTTTCAACTGACCCGCTTAATAATGTTACCCCTTTGCTCTCTGGGGTAAACCTGCAGGGGGCGACCTTCAAGTCACAAGTCCAGCTTGCTGAGTGCTTCGCTACCCGCTCTTGTGACCCAGAGCTAAAATGCAGATAGGATTCCTTTCGTCTATGTCAAGTGGAATAAAAAGGGACACCTCTGAGCAATTCATCAGGAGAAGCAGCCAAGGACTTAGGAGCTAGCAGCAGATGCTGGGAAGAGGAGACTGACACCAGAACAAGACAACAGGCTGGCCGTCCCTGGGAGATCTTCATTTTCATTGAGGACTTAATACTGAAGAATGCTACTGACGTTCAGCAGACTGATGGGTCTGCATCACCACTTCAACACAATTTAAAATAATTATAATAATCCAACTGTGACTTCCTGCGATGGTACATGAGAAACAGCATGGAAGGTCTTCTTCAATTTCAACACACCTTCCTCGTCGATCCACTTCATGGTGAAGAGCTGATCGTTGTCCATGCAGCACATTTCTCGTACTTCGCTGTACAGCATGTCGTAGGAGATGGTGGGCTCAAAGTAGGTGATCATGATGTCCCTGGAGAGAGGAAGGGGAAATGGGAGGAGTTAAACCAGATGAAATGCCAAAAAGGGACAGCCTAGGCAGTAGTCACAAGGGCAGCGGACTGCATTGTATCCAAGGAACCAGGCTAGACTCCAGTAAAGTGTCTAATAACATGAATTGGTTAGAAAAAAATACCAGTTTAAAACTCTGCCACGGACAGAGAGCCGTGACTGAGGGGGAGGTGCCGTGAGATTGGTAGGTCATGTGAGCTGGTTGGCATTTAGCTCTGATCTTTTTTTTTCCCCCTAATGGTTTGAACTTCCTCACTCAGCTCTGGCAAAGAGTCTCAAAGGCCTGTAAACAGAGCTCAGTGATTTCCCCAGCACCACTGACACACCAGGTATGCTAGGGACACCTCCCCACACGGTAAACACTGCTATCGCGGACACAACCCCGCGATCCATAGCTTGTCTGCTTTGGTTAGGACTTCGACTGGGCCTCATTCCCGCAGCCTCAGCCTCAGAGCCGCTTAAACCACTGATATGAAACTTGACCAGAACAAATTGTCCTCTTTGGCAAAGCACAACAAACCAAACATCTGAGGTAAAGTATTCCGATAATAAAACCTTGTGTAATCCTGTATGACGACACGGTGATCTTCCAAAACAGTGTCCCTCAACCCTGTCCTCAGGAGATCCCAGACATTCCACATGTTAGCCATTTCCCAGCTCCCTGTTATTTCGTGTTTCTGATTAGCTGGGAGGGAACAAATCTGTGGACTGTCTCAGGGTCCCCAAACATTGGGTTGAGAAATATTGTTCCAAAACATTGTTGTTCAGACTGGACCAGGACAACAACCAAAGGTAGCATAAGACCAGAGAAGACGCTGATCTATACCTTGTGAGCTATGCCATTGGGAGCATTAATATAGGTGCACTGAGGCGTCTGTGGCATTCAGTAATTACACCAGCAAAATGCTAGGTGATAGAGTTCTGGATGTTGCATTTGTCTTCACACCTTGCGATATATTCAAATGCTGAATCACACAATTAAAAAACATAGTATCCATTGATGTAATCCTGCTTACATTTTTGCTGTTCCAAACTTCCCATAGATAGTCACTTCTTATCCATTTTACCCTCTAAAGTTAGTGTCTATATAATTTTTAAAAACATTTTTTTTCTTGTAAAATATGAATGGGAGGTAAAACTTATTGGAGGTAAGTGATTCTGACGCTGTCATCCTGAGTGTTTTGTAGACCTGTTGCTATGATGTGATGGGTGGGTTATTTAATGCCACATATACGACCCCAAATCAGAAAAAGTTGGGACGGTATGATAAATCAAAATCAAACTGAAAACACTTTGTTAAATTATCTATGACCTGTATTACATTGAAAACAATACAACAGCACATTATTTAATGTGTTCCTCATGAATTGTATTGTTTTTCTCAAAATAAACATGTATACCAATTTTGGGTCTTGCAACACATTTCAAAAAAAGTTGGGACAGTAAAGCATTTACCACTTTGTAATGTTGCCACAACACTTAAAAGACGTTTGGGGACTGAAGACACCAAGTGATGTAGTGTTTCAGGTGTAATTGTGTCCCATTCTTCCTGCAAACAAGTCTTAAGGTGGCCAACAGTAGGGGGTCCTCGTCGTCGCATTTTGTGCTTCAAAAAGCACCACACATTCTCTACTGGAGACAGGTCGGGACTGCAGGCAGGCCAGTCAAGTACCCGTATCCTCTTCCTCCGCAGCCAGGACTTTGTAATGTGTGCAGAATGTGGTTTTGCGTTGTCTTGTTTAAATACGCATGGGCGTCCCTGGAAAAGATGTCTTCTTGAAGGCAGCATATTGTGCTGCAAAATCTGTGTACTTTTCAGCATTAATTGTGCCATCACAGAAGTGCAAGTTACCTTTGCCAAAGGCACTGACACAACCCCATACCATGACAGACCCCGGCTTTTGGACTTGTTGTTGGTAACAGTCTGGATGATCCTTTTCTTCTTTGGTCCGGAGCACACGGTGTCCGTTTCTCCCAAAAAATGCCTGAAATACTGATTCATCTGACCACAGTACACGTTTCCACTGCACAATGAACCATCCCAGATGCCTCCGAGCCCAGGGAAGTTGATGGCGCTTCTGGACACTTAACATAGGGCATCCTTTTGGCACAGCTCAGTTTTAACTGGCATTTGTGGATGTAACTACGTATTGTGGTACTTGACAAAGGTTTGTCAAAGTAGTCCTGAGCCCATGTGATCATATCGCTTACAGATGAATGACGATTCTTGATGCAGTGCCGCCTGAGGGATCGGAGATCACGGTTGTTCAGCTTAAGCTTGTGCCCTTGTCCTTTACGCACTGAGATTCCTCCAGATTCCTTGAATCTTTTAATTACATTATGCACTGTTGAAGGTGAAATATCCATATCTCTTCCTATCTTTGAGGAACATTGTTTTTAAACATTTCAATAATTTTCTCACGTATTTGTTGGCAAACTGGCGATCCTCGACCCATCTTTGCTCCTAGAGGACTAGGCATTTCTTGGATGCTGCTTTTGCACCAAATCACCTGTTGATATCACCTGTTTAAAATCACATTATTATTTAACCAATTTACCTGATTAGTAGCCCTAAATTGCTCCTGTCCCAACTTTTTTTGAAATGTGTTGCAAGACCCAAAATTAGAGTATGTGTTTATTTTGAGAAAAACAATACAATTCATGAGGAACACATTAAATAATGTGCTGTTGTATTATTTTCAATGTAATACAGGTCAAAGAATTTTAAGTATTGTTTTCAGTTTGATTTTAATTTAACATACCATCCCAATTTTTTCCGATTTGGGGTTGTAAACAGCGCTTCAGTTTCAATCAGCAATATAAGTACACCTGGGAGCTGTACTACAAAGCGAGGTTCTGTTTTCTTAGCTCAAACTAATGCTACCAAGAAGACCAATCACAGTCCTTGTGGTCTGTGTCGCCACAAGGTGTAGTTAGGGTCGCAAAATTCTGGGAATTTTCCCATTAATTTCCATATACAGACGTTCATCAACTTACAAACTTTCACACATACAAACGAAGAGGATTAAGTCCAAATTGTGTTCGCTGGGCTCCTGTTTCCTAAGCGCAACATCAATTTCTTTCTGCACACCGATTCTACCTAGTACGACTACTGGCCACTAATCCCGCCCCACATTAGTGTAGCGTGCGCTCTCCCAGCATCCGAGCTTTTTGTACTTGCGTATACCCTTAAGCTGAAGTTGAATAACAACTTATGAACATTTCAAGTTTCGAACAGCCGTTAGGAACGCAACTCGTACGTAGGAGTCTGTATACACATTAATTCTCATGGAAAGTATCCGACTTGGAATATTTCCAAATTTCTCCATCTTAACTTCCCATGGAATGGAAAGTTTCTGTAAATTTCCCACGTCTTAGCAACCCAACTTGCATTTACATTTCTGGTGAGGTGCATGTCAGCCTATGGTGTTGGCTACAGGGTAGGATTACGCCTTACTTTCGGTGTGGAGTCGATGCAGAAGCATAAATCAGCCTTAAAAATAACGAGAGGGCCAACCAGTTCGTTGAAGACTGAGGTGCCCACAGGCTCCTATACATGAGGCCAATGATGCCAATAAGAAGGAAAACATCTGCCAGGCAGGGGAGCCAGCAGAATGGAGACAGACTGTCATAAAACAAAAGCAACACCTTGAGGCAGATTCCATATGCTATATTCCCCACAATAGCTGGTCTCCCTCAACCTGCTCCCAACATTGAGCCCATTTAGTAGCTTCCCACAATATCAAAGGAACACATAACCAAGACAGTCAGACAGGCTTAAGAGGTAAAGCAGGCCAAGCTTGGAATCTCATTCACCTTCAGTCGCAAAAAAAAAAAAAAGCAAATTAGAAACTTCAGACGGTCATGGCTGGGATGGTGCCCATCTGAGCTCAGAACTGAAAACCTTCAGTTCTCATTAATCATCGACGGGCATGAAATTCCCTCCCTGGTACCTCCTACCAGTGTTTGAAAAACAGAAGCGGGAAGAAGGATCTACGGCTGCAATTTGTACCCAGGGATCCCACGCAACAATTACACTTCACTCTACTGCAAGGGTAAATGCGAAGTGAGAAAAGTATGTATCCTTAAGCTAAATAAGCCCATCCTAAAAATCTAGCTGATCTGCATTTTAAATTCATTCGTGGTGAACAAGGTACACAAAATGCCACTGTTAAGCCAGCGGTAATGCGTGAAGCTTTAACATTGTTCACGTGCCGCACCACAAATTTCACGGTGATGACCGCACATGCCGATGACACGCTCGTCGTTTTCAGCCGACTGACAAGTATGACATCATCTCTCCATGGAAGTCTGGGCACCTTTGTCAGTTTTGGACCCTACAGGTAAAACGGAGCTAAGCGTTCACTGCCACCGCGGGGCACGGATGAAGGATTAAGGTTGGCGGACCGGAAACCAACCGCGGCGGGACGTAACGAAAGGGAGGGGTTACACATCAATGAGCAAACAAGCAGGATTGTGCGAGAGAGCAGAACTGATAAAGGTGTGCGTGTGTGTGTGTGTGTGTGTGTGTTCAAAGCCCTCCCATCCCTGCCAATTTGGCAGACCACAGTGCCACCTGGGTCTGGTGAGGCCTGCGAGGATTAATGCACCAGCAGAAATGCATGATTCCCAGTGCAAAGCAGATTCATCCATGCACCATAATCTCACACAGCAGGTTTTCCCCCTACTTAAACCACTAATAACCTCCACAATGAGAGAGAAGTCTAAATGAGTTCAATTAGGTGAATAATTACTTCAATCATGACCTTAAGTACTCAGCTGAACAAAAACTGCCCTGTGACTAGGGTTGTCTGAATGCAAGACAAATAAATGTACAGAGGTGGTCAGGTGCGATTAGTAATATTTTATTAACGTGTTCAGAAAAGTGAGGCGAAATAGAAATGCATGTTCTCCACACACTGATGGCACAATGATGACAAACAGATTGTCATCCCTTCCCCACAGAATCAGGCCTATGAGCTTTCATAGGGCTTAAACTCTTGCCTTCCCTCCATATTTTTCTGATTCAGCCTATTGTTTTCACCAAAAATTTATATCACTGTATTTTTCAAAGTTATATCGGTTTCACGGTATAAGATGGTATTTTGTTTTTTTTAAAGTATGACTGGGTGTTTACCACATTTTACAGGACACGTCTGTTTTATATCTCTGCGTTATTCCCACGTTAACTATATCATTTTATTATTAACCATCGCGTCTATCCGCTACCTTAATGATAACATACGGCTCACATGTTTGTTGGCTAACTGCTTATAGACAAACGGCTAATGTTAAGGTGTGAATCGGCCAAGTTAACATTTGTGATAAGTGTTTACTAGTTCAGTGTTGGTGGAACGCGAGCTTTATTGACCTCACAAAATTTTTCATAAAGACCGGGATGTCGGTCATTAAGATGCTTCTCCAGGTTTGACATGCTACTTGGCTTCATCGCCACAACTTTGTAGCACTGTTTGCATAGAGGCTTATCGACATCCTTAGCCTTTGCATGCTCATCTGCAAAATACTTCCAAACGGCACTTTTACGTTTTTTTTTTTTTTTACTGAAGCAGCTTGCAAAGTGCCTTCAACTGCAGCAAACGCCATGATCGGCCAACTCTGTATGTGTGTGTTAACCAGCGCAAATGTGTTCAGCGGCTATTGAGAGGAGGGGCTGCACGAGTGAGTGAGTGTGTGCGAGCATTGTAGTAGCGCTGTGTGAAGTGCAGCGAATGAGCTGAAAACCACACTGTTGGGCGTCTCTAACCACTAGGCCACCACTGTCACTGAATCAACATCATTAACCATTTTGCTACCTGGGACTGCACTGGTACAGGGATCACGCAGAACATTCCTGAGGGGATCCAAATCCTTCCTAAGCACTGAACTCAGTACTGGCAAAAAATGTGTATTTGGGTCAGCAAGCAGAGTGGTATCATGCCTTAACACATCCTCTAGTGCCACACATCCATAATAGAGGAAGCTGTGGTCATCTCACACTACACAATGGGTGTCATGTCTTCACCAACATTCACATAGCTAGCCATGGGTGAGGGAGGGTAAAACAAAACCACTAAGAGCCTTATGAGAAACTTAAGCCATCCATCTCAAAGAAAGCTAGCCAGACACCAGAATGCGGAGGCTGCGCTGGGTATCACGGCCCCTGGCGGGCACATCCCCCACGGCGCGCATCGCCAGGCCTGCCCGGACCTGCCAGTCAGGCAGAGTTACAGCCGCTCACCTTCATGTCTGACATCAAAGGACAATGTTAAGGAAGAAAGCAAACCCTGTCATGCACAGAACTCGTTCGGAAACATATTCCAGGCTAACTTACATAGACGTTTCTAAAACACACACATAACAAATGAAGATTCATATCAACTGGTTAAAAATGAATCTAAGTACTAGTACTGCAGAGTTGACCCTTAAAACACTATTCTGTTATAAACAAAACGGGGACATAAAATTAGGTTGTAGAGAAATAATTTTCCCCCCCCAAGAGACATTCCTGCATAGCTTGCATTCTTGAGAGGTTATTTCAGAAATTGCTCACACGTTCTGCCTGGAAAGGGGGGGGGGGGCGAGGGGGTGAAACACGGGAACATACGAGTCAACATTCGTACCTGCATGACTCGTTTTTCAAGTCGCCCAGAACTGCGACACGAAACCAGGTCAATGGACATTTTAAAGAAGGGAATATGGGCGTTACTGTGGCGGGAAGGGAACACGCGTCTCCAAGTTAATAATATCACAAACTATTTAAACAGTACGTGAAACTAAGAGCTCAGTGCCGGTGTCCCACGGTTTCTTCCATGTCTGAGGGCGTGTTTCTTTCTTCCAAATCCAAACCCGGCGCTCCATATTCGGGATCAGATACTCAGGCCCATAACAATGAAACCGTAAAGGAGATAACAGTGATACCACCCTAACTAACCGTATCTCACCACTTTTAGAACAACAACGGTCAGTTAAACGGGAAAAACCGACGATACTACAATACTAGGATGACAGATACCACCAACCACCGGTATCAGTTAAAAGCCGGTAATACACCAACCCACGTACCATATGTGGTTTACGTTTTATATTAACATAGGTCCATGGCGTTAGTTACCTAAATGGGAAGATAAACCAAGTTATATCCAGCAAAAGCTCATCTGGATGCTGATCTTCAGAGAGACGGAAAGTGATGGAACCAGACGGATAACCCCTACTATCCGCAGACATTAAATCCACGACATGAAAACGCACACAGTCAAGCTATATCTTACTGTTAACTAGTCAACCAGCTTAATCTCCAGAAGAAGTGGGCAGTTTCACCTGCAGCTCATCCTGCTCGGTTGTTAACCAGCTCACCTTAAGTCAGGAGCCATTCATCACGCTGCCTTAAAGCCGTTAACTAGCTAATTTATAACGTAGGGGTAAAGCCCATTCCTCGTACAGTAATGTTTACACAAACAGGTTTTATATGAATACCAGTCTAGGAGTTAGATGGCTTCCCACTCACCCCTTGTAGTAAGCTTTTACCCGGACTTGGTGAGGATTTTCGCCGGGGTGGGACATGGTGCTGTCCCGCAACGTAGGCATCATAAGATTTGGGACGCGGAGATCCAGCCAGTTACCTTCGGCAGTCCCCCTTCCTATCGGACTGGCTACAAACGCTGTAATACTAAACTACAGAAACTCGAGAATTTTTACTATGTTTTCCAAAGTTTACGGACACCCCCTCGCAGGCGAACGTAACTTTCGGTTCCTAAGCGATCTAAACACTCCCTACTGCGGAGGCCCCACAACAGGCTGTTCTATCTGTGGAAGGTGTAGGGGGAGGAGGTACGCTGCGTGCATTAACCATCAAACAGCAAACTCGCCCAATACATACATTTCGACCTAGAGCATTGTCTTAAATATTTAAAAGAACGACGCGAAACGCGCGCTCCCGTCAGAATACAGATTAAAATAAATTTATAAATGCGGCCTCGTCCTGGATACCCCTATATTAGTAATGTGCGTGGGCTCGCCTACATTCCGATTATACCAATACAAACACTGTATTTGTTTTACTTTCAAATAAAATCGAGAATGCCCCACGTTCTAATTTCTTTATTCCCGCCGACAATATTCAGTTACTGTTAAAATCACCAACTTTGAAAATGTATATTGCATGTAAACTGCAACTGAATACGAGAGCCTATTGTTTGGCTGACACGCAAAATAACTATGGGGTAACGATTCAATAAGGATTCCATCTATTGGCTGATAAATACAATACAAACGCCAATCAGAGTTTCAAGCGAGCTGCATTGAAAAAATGTGAACTGTAGAAGCGTTACTTTCCTTTCCTGTAGTTCTGGGTATTGGAGTTTTAGGGCGCGGCAGTGGACCTTATGAATTAAAAAGGATTGCAACACGAGTCCTCTATTAGCACAATGAAATTAAAAGATTAAAAGGACCTGGAAAGCATTTAGTGCTGGTTCTTAACGAGCGTAAAGTTATCACAAAAATATTGCCGAAGTTGAGTGGATTTACGTAGGCTACAACACATCAAAACCATTTTCTAGTATAAACATAATATATATAAAATATAAAAATAGGTAGGCCTACTTTAGCAATTTTGAGAAAATCTGATAAAAAGCCGGGAAGATCGGTTGTATGAACTAACGAAAATTTTATTTTCATAGATTGATAGTTTTTCCTGTAACATCATATTTGAGCATAATGACATTTGATGAGTTTGTAAGACAATAGGCCACTATATTAGCAGATTAAAAATGCATGTGTGTACTATCAAACACCATTTCATTTCTATATAGTCTTATTTAGATTCTTTATTGAATGTGAAAAATTAGTAAGCTTTCGTGATTTATTCTCTTTAACGAAATAATTTATCCCGTCATTTTTAGTTTTCTGAGAATGGAAATTTAAAAATAATACATTATTTGTAATATTATATCTCAAAATGTCTTTACTTATGGAAGACTTCTGTCCTAAGAGCCATTCTCACTAATCATGTACTGTAACAGAGATCAGTAGAATGTCATCGTGCCCTGCTGTGGTCAAGCCTAGTACTACCGTAGCTTCGTGTTATTTTGTTCGGAGTGATATTTCTTTACATTCATTGATTAAAAAAATGTAACACCTGTAATTTGTTCTATAACTACAATTATGAATTTAATCTTCCACACAGCACAATACTCTGTTTTATCTTAAAATATAGAAATAGACAGTAAACGTTCGGCAGGGACCATTTTATATTGAAGTTTTGAGCACTTTTAGATATATTTAAGCAGATTAAATCGCTGCATGCAGTATTGCTCTCTGAAGATAAAAATCAAATACAAACTTTAATAGAAGCTCTTAATTAGCTGTCAATGCATATACACATATAGGAATTCGTGGAATTAAATTAATAATTTAAATAGCTAAATGATAATTCAAATATATACCTATGAATACATTATTCAACCTTTCTTAACTCCTAGAACAGACCCCGTGTCTTTAGCTGTCTTAACATTAGATAATTTCACGTTGTTTATTTGTATTAAATGCGCATATACGTTGAATATACCTTTCCATAAACAAGGCTAATTATCTTGTTGTCATCTAATTAAGATATTGAACCAATGTTTACTGTTTTGTGAAACTACGGCATTCATGCATATACTCACAAAAGCCGTATTTTAATATTCAATTTTTAAATATTCATTATTATATGAAAAAGCGTGATGAGGTTACTTGAAGTAGATTTTTAATTAAAACATAATATCATACCAAAAACAAAAAAATAAAGCTTAAAAAACTTGAAGCTGTCTGCTTGTGTATGGTCCTCCTACACTCCGAGTGGTGCTCTATCTGTTTTTTCATTCCGACTGTACGTAAGGTTTTGTTTTTATCTCCATCTTAGAGAGGATTGACGCATTAGAACATGACTGGGACCGTGACTGTCTGAACCGGTGGTACGGTCATTTCAAGATGGGTCATGTTTAATTTTATTTCCAGACAGGTAACGAGGATAATAGAGAAACTTGGTGCTTGTGCATGGATTGCGACATCATAGTCAAAATGATTCGTTCGAAAGACAGAGGTGATGTGTTCAGAGCTGTCAGTAGAATTTACGTGGCTTTTCATCTTTATACTAAAAAATATATTTTCAGTATTTATACCCGGGCAATTCAGTGGTATAGCTGTATTTAAAGAACCTCGAGCTTGAACGCGAGAGGGTGGGAGAAATGCATGTCAACCCCAGAAATCCGGCTACCTCCAATGTCTCATACAGCAGCTAAAATATAAGCAGCGCAGCTAATGAAAAGATCGTTCTCTCTGAACCATATGTATATTTGCGTCTTACTTTTAAGGAACACACTATTCAGTAATATGGTAAGCCGGCGGTTTTTTTGGTAGGGGGGTGGGTGTGTTTGAATTTTTTTTAGTGGTGGGAGG
>JAODUD010000043.1:4348909-4372783 GCA_026784285.1 Stomatorhinus walkeri | reverse complement strand
ACCGTGGAATAACTAGCAGGAAAGAAATTTCACGAACTGACTTATTACAAAGGTGGCGTCCTATGGCAGTACCATGCTTTAATTCACTGAGCTCTTCAGAACGATCCAGTCTTTCACAAATGTTTGTAAAACTGAGTGCATGTCTAGGTACTTGATTTAATTCACTTGTGGCAATAGGTCTGAATGAAACACCTGAAATCAATGATTAAGAGGTGTGTCCCGATGCTTTTGTGCATATAATGTGAGCTTTCAAACACTCTTAGAATCCTCAGCAGTTTTCTGCCATCCAAGCTCAGCCAACATCCTCACATGAATACCTGATTGAGGATTGAACAGCTTCTCTTGAAGGCCAGAGACTGTGGGCATATGCCACCCTCCAGGCCAGAGACGCATCGGTATGAAAGGAATAGCCAAGAACAGGCAGAAGGGAAAGAAAGTGACCTATAATCAGCTGCCGGGTCATTCTAAAAATACAAACACAAGTATTTTATAAAATCCTTTGATTTTTGTGACAAAATATACAATTAGGGCCACAGACAAAGGAACACACAGAAATGCTTGTTAAACTTCCTGTCCATGTGAATTTTTTCCCATGCATCACATCCTGTACAGCTTGGTCTGATAGTGCTTCTTTAAAATGATGTAACCAAGCCTCAGGCTCACACACTCACCTGTTCCTGTTCATTCACCAATGAAAACGTCAAATCTATGTCCTCCCTAGATTACACTTCCTGCCGCTCCAGTGACGCAGCAGCTGATTGGCCGAACGCAGAGCGGCAGCTCCTCTACCAGTGGGGGCACGGTATCCCAGCAGGCCATGCTGCTGGGCAATGGCTCGCCTGCTTGTAGCCAGGCCCAAGTGTATCTACGGACACAAATGGTACGATAGTAGCCAGCAGGTGGCGCAGTCATTAAGACACTGGACTTTAATTTGCAAATGTAATATTTCTGAGAGTGGAGTTACAGCCTCAGCGTTTTGGGACTGTAGCCACATGTATTATTCAACGCCTCTAAAATCTATTACCGTTTCCACTTTTATCTTCAGGGATTAGTCACTCTGTGACATCACAGGTAGCGTGCAAGGCAAACTTAGGAGAATCTAGGCCAGAGAGCAGCCTCTGCATCTCCAAAGGATTTCCCCTTCATATGTGGGGTTTTTTTTAAATCTGGGTGACCCTTCTGTAAATTTCACATCACAGGAAATGGACTCACATTCCGCCATATGGTCATTTTGCTAAGAAGTTACAAGTTCCATAAAGATACAAATTCTATAAACATGACCTGAATATTAAGCGAGCTGAGGATTATGCGTTATTTCTGACGTTCATACCACCCTGCCGTGGAAGGAAAAAGGCTTAAAAAAGTAAATCTCTTGTCACTTATGTAGAATTTAGAGGCCAGATTAATATATAGTGAAACAGCCGGAAACATAATGCATGAACTTAAAGCTGTAAACCAGACTCAGTGGTATGGATGGGTAAGTCATGAAGATGCAATCGTCAGATGAGCAGTATGATATTATATCTAATAAACATCAGTTATGATTTCACGTGTCAAGCACTGTTGTCATTACATGGTGACAGACATCAGATTATCATGCGAGCCGGTCGAGTGAAGTGCAGCGTTCCGCACAGGGCAGGAAGGCATCCCCCGTGACGGCTCTCAGACACGTGGAAATTCACAAGGGGAGCACAGACCCACATTTCTAGAAGCCAGCCTGCATTTCCTGTTTCTCTCCAGTATGTGAGAGAAATGTTAGTCATGCGTATGATAAGCATTTCCTTAGCGATTCCTCTGTTAGCTGATGTGCTAAGATCTTTTATGATTCTGCACATGAGTTTCCCAGATCTCTATGCAATGTATTATTAAGTTAGTTAGCAGAAGTCTGCATCCAAAAGGACGTGCAATTGAGAAAGCAGGGTCATGCGCCCCCTGGGGCAATTGGGGGTTAGGGGCCTTTCTCAGGGGCCCAATGGGGAAATAACTATGCTGAATCTAGGATTTGAAATGGCAACCTGCTGATCAGACACAGCATTCTAACCCACTGAACCTGACAACACCGCCATATAACTTATAGACACCATCACATATGCTGTATCATTTCAGTGTTATGGGCAGTATTCATTTTAGGTTTTCTTGAGCTCTAGGTTAAATCACATTTTTAATATGATTAAAAATATGTGATAAGTGTTTAGCAGGAAGGAGAAGGGATGAAGGGAGATTGAGATGAACACAGGATTTGCTCATCTGACACTCGCTCTCTCCCTCTCACGCTGGTACCGTCTCCCTCTCTCTGTCAGCTGATCCTCACGCCTGCCGCCGCCATGACGACGGTGCAGCCTGAGGTCCCAGTGGTGTCCTCTGCCTCCACTCAGGTGGGCTGCCGGCACGTGTGCGCGTGGGTGTGTGGCGCCCCCTACAGGGAGGGGGTCAGAAGGTATCCGATCAGGAGTGACTCAAGCCCCGGGCCCATTTTTGGTGGTCGTACTGGTAAAGATGCTTGTGTCTACTGGAGCTGTATATGCTGTTAAGGGCAGATTTCCACTTGGAGGTGCTGATACTGTGCCATCCACTCCTCACTCAGGCCCAGAGTTTGACCCTCCGGACCCAACCCCCTGGCAGCACGCCCGCAGCCCACACTGACCCACTGAAGACCACCACACAAGGACAGATGGTGGCGCCTCCCCTTCCTAAGAGCCCTAAAGCAACCCCGGGGAACATTCAGCAGCCGGACGCCACTGCAGATGGTCCCGGGACTGAAACCTGCGGCAACGACGTCCCCCAGTTACCGCCTGCCCATCAGCTCGTAGTACCCAGTAAGTTACCCTTTTAGCCCTTAACCTGCCACATGACCCCCCCCCCCCCCCAAGTTTTTCCAGTTTAGACTGGTTCAGAACCACTATCTTTTACTTTTGACACTTGTTTTTCACGTCAGGTCCGTACTCAGCAATTCAGTCTCAGTCGTTGGTGAAGCACCAGTTGCACTGCACAACTGGCCACAAGGGGGCGCACCACCAGCTTATTATCCAGCAGCCCACCGCCTCCCACCGGCACGTCCAGCACATCGCCCTGCGAGTCACTGCACAGGAGACTCCCCCTTGTCAGCATGGCCTATCCATCCCGACTCTGGACACGCCCACCCCAGGGACGATCCAATCGCAGCATAATACAGTCTCCCTCCCTCCACCCTCTAACTCTGAGCCTGTGCTTCCGGAAACGGTGGTCGTGTCCACGGTGGCACCCCAGTCACCCACCTGCCAGTCGCCTACCCTCATCATCCAACCCCAGCCTCCGGTCCTGGTGTCCGGCCCTTCACATCTTGATCCGGATCCCCTCCCTCAGTCTGCACCGATGTCCAGCCCGGTGCCCTTGACCCAGGGATCACAGCCCCCTGTGCCGCCCCCTGCCTCATTGCAGCGCCTCTCCCTGCAGTCGGTGCAGGCCCTGGCCGCACAGTCGGGCCAAATGCTGCTCTCCCAGGAGGAGCTCCCGGTGGCCGAGGCGCTGGTCCAGATGCCGTTCCAGAATCTCCCGCCACCACAGACCATCGCCGTTGACCTGAAGGTGCAGCCGATCGTTCCAGCAGAGGCCCCGCTGGTGAGTCCCACAGAGCCGCCCCAGCAACCAGGAAGATGCTACCTTCCATTTACCTTGGAGGTTGGAGTTCAGAGCTGGGAATGATGTCACACTCAAGTTAATTACGTTCCTGTACAATAACCCATAATTTAGCAATGCCAGGATTTCTTGCTCAGCCGGATAACTTGTCAGATTTAGGGTACTCCAGCTTAAATGGGTTTTATCTTAGTCCACTCACATTTAGTCCACACTGCTTAAAATCCGACGAGTTATCAGGCTCTGCAAGAAATAATGTTTCCTGAAACAGGCCCAGTTCTATCCTCACTTAAGTGGGGGCCATTGTTAGCAATATCAGTTGATAACAATGCATCACAAGATATTTTGTACATAAAAACACCATAGCAACATGTCCAGAGATAGTGGTTAGGCAGTACTGTGTACACAACAGATTTAATGAGCCATAAATAAGACGTAAGTTCTAATAAGTAGTAAATAACTACAGTTTTAACTTCTGATGATAAGCGGAGCAGCAAGTTTGACTTCAGGGGGCGTTCCAGTTGAAATTTCCGACTAGTAACTTGGACTTTCCAACTTCTGAGTTCAAGTGGAAGGCAGCATAAGACGATACCCAGCACAGAACTGTGGGATCATGGGTCCTCTTGTGCGTACCACCCATCTCAAAGTGTCAAATTATTTACGTCATTAAGACACCTCCTACATTACACGTTTCTCACATTCTCTCATCCCCGTTAAGTTGCCGTTTTTTAATTCTAGAAAGCGAACGGTGTATAGAGCATGTGTGTCTGACAGTTTGGCATGTGTTGCATGCTGGGTAGCCAGCCCAGCAGCTCTGCAAGGTGGAAGGGCGGGAGGACCGACTTAGCAGTCCACAGCGTAACAGGACGCCGACGCCGCCAACTCTGTCGCCATCTGCTGACCTAGAGAGGAACTGCAATGATGTCTCGTCCCATTCGGATGACTGCACAGGTACTGTGAATGCTGGGTTCGATGCTATTTTTCTTTTGCCAGTTTGGAGCGATGGAGACCCAGTGTGGTGAAACTATCCTCTGTTTCTCCAGCTGTTTCTGGCTTCTCCTGCGTACTGTCAACCGGCAACGCCTCTGTGATACGATCCTCCGGGGACCCCCCTTATATCAACCGTTCCCCCCCTCCCCTCCTCCCGGCCGTGGTAAGAAGCGTCAGCAAGCACCCCCCAGCCAGCCTACCAGGGGGTCCTGAGAGCCAGCCCCCACAGGCGATCGTTAAACCCCACATCCTCACACACCTCATTGAGGGCTTCGTCATCCAAGAGGGGCTGGAGCCGTTCCCGGTATGTCCACAAGAGGGAGCCATGTGTGGTACAAACTTGCTGCCGCTGTGGTATATTGGCAAAAGCCCAAGGCCCACCAGTCATTAATGGTGTAGCCATTAAAACTGGTTGCAGATTTGGCAAGAATTTGGCTCAAGTATGGTGGTTCTAATCCAGAGAAATGTGGGAGTTCTGAGATTGATTAAGATCACCGCTGTAAGAACTTCAGTGTTAAAGCAGCCCGGACACCCACCTTGTCATTGTCGGCCTCTGCATTGGAGTTCCGGATGCTGCAGGATACACGCTGATCATTCGCTGCAGGTCAGCCGTTCCTCACTGGGGGTGGACCAGCAGGCCACGCTGCCTGAAGCCCAGGAGACGAAGGCAAGCGGCGGCCAGCCCGGTGACACCGTGATGGACACGGAGCAGCCGGAGAACTCCAGCGACTCGGACGGCGACGAGGTCGTCAGCGTGGCCGCCGTGGACGATGTCATGGATGGTGAGTCACACCTCCCCCGCATCTGGGCAGGGAGGCCGCCAGTAGGGGGCGTAACCCCATGTAACGTGAAGCTGTTTCGCCCGGCAGGTGTGGCAGAGGAGCGGCCAGAGGTGCTGCAGTGCGAGTTCTGTGGCAAGACGGGCTACGCCCACATGTTCCTCAGGTCCAAGAGGTTCTGCTCCATGACCTGCGTCCGAAGGTCGGCTCAAAGAGAGAAAGTCAATAAAGTGCAGAGCCGTCTTTCAGTGAGACACAGGGTTGCCTCTAGAGATTTTGGGCCCCCAATCAAGGCCAATCCTATTATGTTCCAAATTTTACAAGCCCCCTATCACTTGGGGGCCATTGGAATGATCCTAAATATCTCCCCTTTAATGTGCCCCTGAAGTGACGTGGTGACAGTGAATCTTATATCTTCAGCTATTATTTAGCTATTATATAAGTTATATTACAAAGTTATAGTATTATAAAGATACTGGTCTCACTGGTCCCCATCAATTTTTTGATGGTCTCAGATTCAACGTCAGCTGCACCAAACGCATCGGACTCCTGAAGGCGGACAAAGCTGCGCGCTGGCCCCGGAGGACGGATGGGAGGCGGGGGCGCCCCCCCCGCCGCATTGACGGAGGCTCCCGGGACCACTTCCTGCGGCAGGTGAGTGGGCAGGGAGCTCTGCTGCCGCACTCGTGTTTCGGAGCGGCCTTCGGACGCTCTGTCGTCGGCATCTGAGGGGCTCACCTGTCCGCAGGTGGCAGCTCCGTACAGCAGCGGAGGTGAACACCAGCTGTCACATGAGGAGGATGACGAGGAGGAGGAGCATCCTGTTCCCATGACGACAAGGCTTCGGCTACAGACGGAGCGGAAGCGCGTCCGGGAGCAGAACCTGAGGGCGAGCGAGGCCTTAGATGGCTCGGACGGGGTGCCAGTTCCAGCCTCTAACCCTACCATGTGGAGTGTGGAGGAGGTCTGGAGCTTCATCTACAATTTGCCAGGTAATGGATGTAGCGGTGCTGAAACTGCCACACCCCCACCTAGAGGCAGGGGGTCTAAATTACATGCTTAATGGAATTTCTTGTACAGTTCCTTTCCTATGGCCCTGTGTGGCTTGAATCTGTGCTCGTCTCGCCCTGTAGGGTGCCAGGACATTGCCGAAGAGTTCCGCTTGCAGGAGATCGATGGCCAGGCCCTGCTCCTCCTCACTGAGGAGCACCTCATGGGTGCCATGAACATAAAGCTGGGGCCGGCACTCAAGATCTGCGCCTGCATAAATTCCCTGAAGGAGCCCTAGCAACAGGCCGGCCCACTTTGCACTGCCCCCTGCTGGAGGCTGCGCTCGCATGGATGACTGTTGACTGGCCCCAGTTGGCTGGTCTGCTGCTCTGCCGCAGAGAACAAGGTTTGTTCTTCTGTCAGACTTTCCCAGTCATTTACCTATTGCGCTGCATCAGGGAATTACCCACAATGCAGTGCAATAAAGTGTTTGCAAGAGTTAGTCCGTCATTAGTAGCATTTAACGCAAATCCATTTAAATTGTAAAAGTATGTATATTATAGGCTCTGTCTAATATGACAGTCATTTAAAAACAGTTTTACATCATAATGTATTCTATGTAACCATATTTCACTTCTTTTCAAACCAAAAGGCATTATTTGTATTAGCTTAGGACATTATTTTAAGACTGTCCATTCAATACTTACCTTTTCCACACGTCAATCTGAGGGTCGAGGTCTGTCTTATAATGAATGCAGCATAGGTCATTTTGTGCACTTACTTCAGAAGTCATCCAAGTCTTCAAACATGACCTTGGCTTAAAATGAGGCCGGGAACTAAAGGTGTGAAACCAGTTAATCGATTTGTCAGGGACATTGTAATGATGTAATTCATAGCTACCCTTGTAAATATTAGACGTTTCATATTTAGCATGTTTCCTTGGCAACAGATACCTTTTTCTGTTTGAGATAAATGCGCTAAAAGCGTAAAGCAAAACAACATTTAACCGCATCTTCTGACCCCACCATCTGAAGGAGCCTCATACAGTGGCATGGCAGAAAACATCGTAAAGATAAATGCAGAATCCCTTCCAGAAAATATTTTTCTAATTTCAAAAATGTAAGAACCAGGGCAGTGCTGGACATTTCAGAGGTGATCTATAGCGTATCACACTTTTTATGGTTTTAATTATGTATGTAAATATAACAGCACTTATGAAAAACGCTGAAATTTACGTTTCAATATGAAATCTTACCACTATAGGATTTTCTGTACTGTTTGAGTGCTGTGATCATGGATGAAAGGTGGCTCCCTCTGTCCGTGTTTAAAGAGTGTTTAGTGTGCTTTAGGGTGACTCCTGCACGTTCTGTAAACAAACAAAAACCCGAGACAGTGGCTCAAACTGTGATCTCTGATATCCAATGCCGGTTTATAAAAATGCAGCCCCATGTAGTAGGAATTATCCTCTTTATCACTTTTGTTCCAACAAAGATGCACATGTAACATTGTAGGTTTTTATAATTTCATTTTGTGTCATTTTCTTCAAAGGGAAAGATTTTTATATCAAATACTGTCTTCTGCTTTCAATTCTTGAGACAGTAAGCTTTATAATTATACATTTAGTAGAAGGATGGGGTTATCTGATATGACTAAAATAAAATAAAACTATATTAAAATATTTAATATTAATTTAATCTTAATGTTTAACATTAATTCTAAATTTACATTTGCAGTTTATGAAACACTTTTTAAAAACATGTGACTGAAAGCTAATATTATATTTAATGTGATACATTCAGTAAATGTTCTCATTTAAATTCAAATCATAGACATGAAGGACTCACAAATCGACCGCTCAGATTAATTTATAAGTGCCAAAGCTGTCCAGACCGCGTTTCCCGTGTAAAACATGTATCTATTCCATAGATGTTTTCAGTTGTCGTTTTAAACGGCCTGGGGTCACTTGAGGTGATATCGCTGAAATGGACCTTTATGTTAAATGTGCGCTTAAGCCACACCAAGAGAAAAAAATTATCAAAATGAATATTGTTAGAGTGAACGCCTTACAACGGTATGTCTATTGACATTTTTAACGAAATACTTTCACATGATTTTGACGGATCAGTGGCTATTATTATATATTTTTTTACAAAATTAATTTGCAACGATCTATTGGGGGCGGGGGGATTCTATATATGAACGTATAGAAACCTCCGCCTCTCTCCTCTCACTCGTCCATAAAACCAAACAATGGAAGAGAATAACATAGAAAACAAAATATGAAAATAGGTTCACAGGGAAAATAGTTCATGACAACAGGGAAAATTTTACTTGCAGGTGAAAAAGCAGACAAAGATTTTATTGATCTGTGTGTGGCAAGTAACAGTTGGTACTATGAGTATTATGAATCCCTGTCAAGTATTAGTGATACTGGACTGAGCTATTCCGGGCTCGTAGGAAACTATGTCCTTGGCAGCAAGTAGGCCTATAAGTCCATCATGTATTCAATACAACTGCGTTTGTTGTTAGTTGTACAAAAATGAAAAATATAAGCTTTCAAAATAATAAAATGTACCTTCTTTTGTCTGAAGTACCTTAATATCTCACTGTAGCAATTTTCTTTGTCAACAGACTTAACTGGCCTGCATGCGGTCGCATTGTTTATTCTCGATCATTTGTATATTTTACAATGACACCCACGTGCCGGTGGGCTGAATTGTCGTGACGGCCGTCGGTGACGTGCTGTGCCGCTTCAGGCTTGATAAGCGCCTCTCACACATTCCACGTAAGTCATTCAGTCATGCCTGAAAGTACGTAAAAAGTACGCTAAATGGGATAAGCATATGGAAGGCTGGGTGAACGCGAGCGCCGTGTCTAGTGCAGCGCCTGCCATGTTTGGAGTGTCTGAGGGAGGGAAGAAAGATCGTTTTTAAGTGATTGCGGAGAAATTTACTTTCAGGAATATAGCAATTTACCTTATTTTGGTCCCTGTCCCCGTCATGCTTTCTGTTAGAGAATACAAATGTGACTAACAGTATTTAGTTGTAATTATAGACGTATAAAGATGGTGAAAATGCCAGAATCTGTACTTTCATCATAGCACCTTAAAATTGCACATTTGTGTGTCTGTTTTGCACAATTTTAATATAACGAAATATTGTTCTATGTTACTACATTGTACTCCCCTCTGAGATTTGAATGTATAACAAAAAATAACTTTTAATTGTATTTATACTTTTGTTTTATAGAACAGATGTGCAGTGTTCTCCAAAGTAACAGTGAGGTATGAAAAATAAAGTAGAACCTTGGTACATCTCCGGGTGTCTCTGTGCTTTTATAATGTGTGTTGAAATTGCGGGTCCATTGTGCAAAATTAACGTTTTACCACCAGATGGCAGTACTGACTAAAAAAATAAAGTGGAGTTGCGTAGGCTGTACCAGTAACACCCCTATAGAAACCGCTGCTTTTTGTGTGCCCCATTTAAAACGAATCAAGTTGCATATTTTACGACAACAAAAAAAGTTTAAACTTTTTGTTTGTTATCAGTCACACATATATTCAGGGGGCTGTTGACGTGAAGAGTCAAGAACTATCTTAAAACGAGAATCAATGCGAAGGCCCACGGAAAGCAGATAACAGGGGCGGGGAGGGGGTCAGACTTACCGTTACATGCGCTCCTGCCCTCACTATTGGCTTAAAGTTTCCGTGGCTTTTTCCACTGGGTATAAAAGCAGAGACAATACCATAACCCTCACATTTTCAGTTACACCGCCACAAACTGATGGATTCCTACTACTACTCGCTGTGATATTTTGCTCTTTGGATTAACTATAAAAGGGACATTTTTTGCGCAAGAATCCTTTGATTTCCCTACACTACATATTTTATTATAAGTAGGACCTAACCTGCGATCTTTCCGGCTGCGAACGCGCACGTTCTTCTTGCCATGGCCAACAGCTGTTTGCAGTTCAGCGGCTTTATGGTCAGTTGTCTCGGCTGGATAGGGATAATCATCGCGACGGCTACCAATGACTGGGTCGTCACCTGCAAGTATGGCATGAACACCTGCAAGAAAATGGACGAACTGGGAGCCAAAGGCTTGTGGGCGGAATGTGTGATCTCTACGGCACTTTACCACTGCATATCGCTAACCCAGATCCTCGATTTACCTGGTAATTACCGTCATACCGTCCTTACACTTGTCACGTTTGACCATACGATCCTCTTTACCTTAAATTCCAGTTTCAGAACAGATAATACCGTATACCACATCGTTGATAATATTAAACTATATGTAAACACACACAGTTGTTGAATTTAACATCTAATCATTTTGAAAATATATGTTGAATGATTTAATCCGGAGTTTAAAAAAGATCACATCACCATCACCAAACGTAGCCTCGCATATGATTAAAATCCGGATGCTTCCAAAACGACTTAATCAAGTAATAGCACTGGTGGATCCGCAGTTTACGTTGTAATTATAATACGTTATATATCTTTTTTATTGCAAAATAATAATTCCTTGTTGGATTACAGTCTAGGTTTTCTTCTAATCTAAAATCAAAATAAATAAATCAAAAGTTGTGGAAAAATCGGTTGGGCCTTAACCTATATCTTACCCAGCGGCATCGTACAAAATTCACAGTATTTCTTAAACGCTACTTATAAAAACAAGCTAAATTGATTATTTGGTCAGCATCTGTAATTGAAAAAGTCTTTGTATTTCGTCCGCCTTGTTCGCAGCCTACATTCAGACGTCCCGCGCACTCATGGTCATCGCCTCGATCCTCGGACTGCCCGCCGTGGCCCTGGTCCTGGTGTCTATGCCCTGCATTAACCTGGGAAACGAGCCGGAGAGTGCCAAGAACAGGCGATCCGTGGTCGGCGGCATCTTAGTGCTGCTCGTAGGTAAGTGGTTTACGTTCATCTAATGATATGCAGCATATATAGCTGTTAGATGGGGGCGTAAAGTAGGGTGGGGGACTTTAACACAGATCAAAATTTACCAGATCAAACTTCAAGAAATATGTCCCCAGTCCTGCATTTCTCACTTCAGAATGGTTACCAGATTGAATTACTTGGCTCAAAGCCTCCTTGTGTTCTAGGGCAGTGTTTCTCAACACGGTCGTTGAGGCACACTAACCAGTTCACGTTTTTGTTCCCTCTCAGTTTCCTGCCAGACTGTCCACGTTTTTGCTCCTGGAAGCTGTGAGGGAGCAAAAACGTGGGCTGACAGGGGGTCCCTGAGGACCGGCTTGAGAAACACTGCTCTAAGCTATCTGTGACTGGGGTGGAGACCCTGATCAAATTTAGTAGGATAACACAGACTTTACCTGATCTCTTCCAGCCCTTGATGTGACTTACATGCTCAGTGATGCTGTCCTATGCAACTCTGGCTGCTTCCAGTGCGCTGTGACTAACAGCGGTCTCTGTTTCCTCAGCGATGTGCGGCATCGTGTCTACAGTCTGGTTCCCGATCGGGGCTCACCATGAGCAAGGCCTGATGTCCTTCGGTTTCTCACTGTACGCTGGCTGGGTGGGGTCCGCCTTCTGCTTCCTGGGCGGCTGCATGATCAGCTGCTGCTCTGCCGAGTCCTCGGCCCAGTACAACGAGAACCGTTTCTACTACTCCAAACAGGGGGCGGTCAGCACTCCCCCTGGTTCTGCCAACCATGCCAAGAGTGCCCATGTGTGAGAGACGGCGCTCCCAGCAGCAGCAACCCCCTACAAACACTCTCTCCCTCCTACAGATCTCGTCCTCCAAAAGTCACACACGTACACCCAAACACCAATTTTTCCAGTTCTCAGCTCTGCCTAATCCCCCCCACCCAACACCACATACACACACATATACATAACGCATTGGCTAACAGGCAATTCTGAGAAACACCATAGACTTTCATGATTTTCAGACGCTGATAAATGGGTTCCTGCAAGTAAATCCTGCCGATGAATCCAACCAAAGCTAGGGGGCGCTCAAAACACCCATCTTGTAATGCCTTATCGCAGGCCTCTAGCACTTTAGGAGAATAGCGTTGAAAGAATTCCTTTTTTAACAACCATTTTATATCGCTCTCCTACCAAAAAAGTATTTTTGTTTTAAAAAACTGTACATTTTCGTCATTAATGTATATTTTTTGAGATTTTTGTTTCCTTGAAAATTATGAAACTAACGCGTGGACATCCGATTACGATCAAACAGTACTGTGGCAAATGTGGTGCATCTACAAAATAAAAAATATATATTTTTCAGGACTTCTTTTGTTAAGAAAATTAAAGCATGACATAGTAAAAAAAAAAAAAAAAAAACTTTAACAAAAATGTTTTTGAATAAACCGTGCAAAACATATTCTGGGGATACGTATCTGTTTAGTAAAAAATAACATAATGAAACATATGTCGGTATTTACTGGACATCCATGCTGAGAACAGCCACATTTCCAGGACCGCGATCGCGCAGCTCAGTATGAGCGCTGGTTCGGGCAATTGCAGTAGCTGTCGTCTTCCAAGCTCAACGTCACGAACCAGTTTTCTAACGCTAACATAAAAAAATGTATTTTATTTATTGTTGCAACACTTTGTTTGTTACATGCTGTTTGTATTATATATTAAAATGTTTTTCACAGAAAAAAGCAGCTAGTGTCGCTTATTGTGCTGATTAAGTACCGCGAATAAACGTAACACCATTTTTTTTAATGATCATGTTTTATAAGATGGGCCTCGTGTATGATACTGGCGAACAAATAAATTGTGACAGTAATGCTCCAATCAAGCTGAGGAAATCGTAAGGGGTGAGGGATTACAGGATCATAGGCCCTGCTTGGATAGATGTCAGTCTCAGGAAAAGAAAAGAATTAAAAGGACAGACATTTGGTTATGCGCAACTCTGATGCAGTTTGTCTTTGGGATAAACAATTTAGAGAAAAATATATAGGGGCCTATATTCCTGAAACATACCTAGTTTTTTTAATTTAATAATTAAAATCCTTTAATGTTTAGGTCTCTTAACAATAATACAGATAAGGAAGCGCCTGGTTTACGCTTGGGTTTTGCTGCATGTTCACGACGACCTTGCCGAGTAACATCGCCTAGGACGGATCTGTACTCACACACTGTCCCCAAAACTTACACTACGTGCGCATTTGTGTGAGGAAATTTTAAGCAATGTAGTTTGTAAGCATACAGGGGGCTAAAAAAAACGCTGACAAAAAAAACCCTAATCTGGACACATTCCGTTCCAAGGGTTTATCCAGGGAGGAGGTAAGACGTGGTCCCAAGTGAGGGAGGGACCACGGCACCACAGATTGGCAGGTCTTCTGAACCACGAAATCCCGCATCAGCACGGCTGGAAGCCCCATTGCTTTTGCCCAAAGTGGGGGGGGGGGATCATACTTGACCCCCTAAACCCACCTGCCATTGCTGCGAGATGCTTGGGCTTGGGGGGGGGGGGGGGTCATGTTTGTGGGGTACTGAACAAATGCATTTACATGGCACTTTGGTGCTGCGAAACGTGCTGAGCCGCAAAACCATCGCCTCGATCTGCCAGCCTGGGCTTGGATCGAGGGATAGATGCCATCCAAGGTGCCCATTTCGTTGGATAAATGAGACTTCGGGAACCATGCTGAGTTGGCGCAATCGTGCCACGCTCGTGCACGATCACTGCCCTGTTTAACCCCAAATGAGAAAGAGCGCAGTCACCTAACTGATGTGGGTTAAACAGCTCAGTGATGCCGTCCTCCACTGTGCATTTCGCATCACTGATGTGCCAAGGACCCGTCCTTAAGCTAATCCTCTTCGGGAACTGCGTAATGCGGTCGCATCCAATTTGCCCCAGTCATGCAGGACATGAGTGAGAACGGCTCTGGTGACTGCTTTTTACTAAATGTACACATTTTGCGAAACATTTATTTGGCGTGTAGTAAGACATGGCATACTGTCAGACAACGACAAAGTAAAAGCCACTACAGGCATCTGCAGTTAATAACTTAGGCATAACCAACATGTCAGTACACTGTGCACCAAAAGGGCGAAAAAACACAGTGAAAACATTAACAAAACAAATACGAATACATACACCTGCATGCCATTAATGCAAAAAATATACAGCAGAAATAAACACCGAATATCCAGGGGAAGCAAGTTCTAACATTTTGTGGAGGAAAGCCAAGTGGTCTGCCAGGAGAGATAGCTTTAGCAGGTTAACACAATATATTTTGATTTCCAGGACAAAAAATAAAACAAATAGTAGCTGACTTTAAAAGCAATAGTGGCAACATCTAGTCATTTATAAAATAGGTCTTTTTGCTTATATAATTTAGCTTTCTCCTCTGTAAGACATTTCCTACTATTATCTAGATCTAGGTTCTGTGATTCATAAAAGAAATTAATAGACTTCGGCTGAGAGTTATTTTAGAAAGACTTTAAAAATATATGCTTTCACTGTTATGCAGAGGTCACTCTACATGCAATTTGGAGCCAGTCGAGGTGAAAGAGTCCAACCTGCAGTTATTAAACACCTGTAAAAAAATACCTCTATTTTTCATTGATTTTCATACCACACCTTTAATTAGCTAGTCTATGGAAATTCTATGGTTACTTTATTCAGGTACACTAATAAAAAAAGAAAAGAAAATATGGCAAACTTTGGCTTACTTTGTAAACAGAAGGCTGCAAAATAGGGGGGACTCTGGTCGGTTCCCAAAAACAAACAAACTCCCCCACCCAATTTGCTACATTTTACAGGAGTTAAACGTCTTGATTTAGTCACCATGCATGCAACAACTCAACACCGATTCTGCACCGGGCATGCGCATCCCGACATGCTAAGTAAACTGCCACAGAGGGGGAAAAACAGCCGCACAGCATCAAGACGTATCACAAACGAGTCCCAAAAAAAATCAGCCAATGTGGTTAAAGTAAGACAAATCGCCTCTTAAAGGGGCCACGTCAAATTTTCACCACATTGTAACTGAATTCCCATTTGACATTGTTATTAATCATGGATACACACACTCTTGCCCAAAACCACGAGATTAGAAGAAAACCTAGAGTGTAAGTGAAAACTATGCTTCAAAATCTCTCTCTCTAATGATGTTTTATGAATCACAACACATCCAAGTAAAGCACTTTGGAACGACTCTGTTGTGAAAGGCGCTATATAAAAATAAATTGAATTGAGCTGAATACAAAGTTGTGGGCAAGTGGCTAGAAGCGGAACTGTGCTGTGAGTTTGGAACTGTGCTGTGAGTTTGGAACTGTGCTGTGAGTTTACTGTATTTCAGCAGGTAAGCTGAAGGTAAGCTAAGATGGGTTTGCATCCATGGGGCTCCTTTTGGGGGGGGGGGCTCGTTTGGGAGGGTCTTGTGGGCCCTGGTCAAGTGACAGGAAGTGAGAAAGAACAAGGAGAGTACCAGACAGTTGCCTGACAACACCTGAGTCACAGAGGAGGAAGTAAGGAACTTGAGAGAACAGCACACTCCAGAAAGCAGCATTAGGCCATACAGGGGCTCCCCATTCATGCACCACCCCCACATCCATGCAAACAGTCTCACAGCTTCAACCCCCCCGCCTCGCTCCTCCCCCACAGAGACACCGTCAAGCCGGGCAGGGTCATACCGCGGTCGAGTCGCACAGTCAGTGTGTAGCCGCCCGTTTGGCCAAGACAGAGCGGGTCAGTGGGACAGAAGCCAGAACAGGAGGACACGTGGGCAGGACACCACTGACGACGGCACCAAGGGACCCGGCTCGGAAACGACACGAACAGCCAACAGAACTGACAGAAAGTCACCTGGGATGGCCCCCCCGTTGCCTTCCCTGACAGGGAGGGACTGTCCAATAAATAAATAATACGTAAATAAATTAAAAACACAGACAGCACAGTGGAAAAGTTAAAAGCTCACACTGACAAATGAAGGCACTATTGCAAGCAAAGTCCAATTACTATTTGTGGCAGCTCTCCCCCCGCCCAAACCCCAACCCCAACCCCCTCCCCTGGGCTAGATGTCATTTTAAAGAGAGCAGCGGTATAAGGGGAAAAAAGGGGCGGAAACTGTCTTCCATTTTTCTGAGTGGAATCACTCTGGTGAAGCTTTCAGCTTATCTGGGTCTCAGGGCATCTGCGGTTCATCATGACGGGCCTTTGTAAATGCCACAAAATACCAGATTTGCCATAATGGATAAAAAGAAAGAAAACAGCTTGGTCTGACCATGGCAGCAAACACCAAACACTTTGTAGTTTTCGACATCCAATTTGACTGCATCGGAGAATGTGTTTTACTTATACAAAAATGTTCTGAGGGCAGACAGAAAAATGATTGGTTCAGAGAGATAACCAATCAAATTTTAGGGGAAATGGGTCCGAGCAACTAGAAGAGGCAGAACTAAGACATCTGATTGGTTGGTCCCGCCTGCCCCAGTGGCTTGGCCCCAACTCCTCTACAATCTGATTGGTTCTCTCTCTGAGCCAATCATTTTTCCTTTTGGCTCTGTAAAGCCAGCAAACCCACTCCTCTACCCTGCTGGCCAAGGCCTATCTGGCAGTTTAGTAAAAAAACTAATTAGAAAATTTATCTGTGTCCAGCTCTGGTGCAGTGCTTCCTATGGCACATGGGCAAATGAATAGATAGAATGTTCAATTAGCTATTAGCTTCAGACTCGTTAGGCACCAATTAACTCACACTTATCCAGAAAAACACGCAAGCTTTCATGGCAATAAACCTTTAAAATAGAAAACAGCCTGTAAGCAAAATGCTAAATGGGGTGGGAGCTGGAGGTAACATTCTAGCCCATGGGAGGCCAGGCTGACATTGAAGTACACCTGAGCGTGTTCTCATTCTGGTGAGTAGTCGAGCTCGTCGTCCACAATCAGGGCCTCGAAGCCCTGGCCCGGTTTGCCTTTGCTTTTGGCTCTGTTGCTCTGTGTGGAGGTCCGAATGTCGTTTCCGCCGCCAGGCGCCGACTGTTCCTGCTGCTCGAAGGAGTAGCCGGTATCCTCAGGGGCACCCCACGGCTGGAACGGGCCGCCGTCGCCACCGGGGTAGAGGTCATCGTCAGCGGCGAAGCCCTCGTCCACGTCGGCCCCGTAGCGCTGGTACGTGCTGGCGTGCACCTCTTCTTCCCGCGCCGTGATCTCCAGCGTGCTGTTCCACATGCCGTAGCCGAAGTAGATGAGCACGCCTGGCACACGCAAACAAAGACAAACACGAGGATTAAACTCAGAGTTTATTTTGATATGGAGATGCAGGAGACGAGGGCCAGCTGGGGGCAGGTTCGTCCTTTGAGGGGGTAATGCTAACTAGAGGCTAAGGTCACAGAACGCCTGCATGCAGCTGGGAGAGTCTAGATGGAAGAGGAAGCAGCATTTGCTATAAATGGGTTTGTTTTCAGCCAGTCAGCAGCGAAACCCCGACAAATTCCTGAGATGATGATGATGGACCCTCATTATCACACAGCTTTTTTGCAGTGCTCAGCGCACCCCCCCCCCCCAGAGGAACGTGGAAGCACGGCACTTACCCACAAAGCACCACACGGTGAAGCGGATCCAGGTGATGCTGGAGAGCTTGAGCATGAGGTACACGTTGACGAGCATGGCGCATGCGGGCACAAAGGGCACGCAGGGGGCCATGTAGGGCAGCTTCTTGGGGTTCTCGGGCTGCTGGAGGATGACGAAGATCAGGCCGGCGCCCAGCAGAACCATCAGTGCCACCAGCAGCCCTGCCCACCAGCTGCCTTCCGAAATGTAGTCGGAGCCGAAGATGATGAAGGAGCAGAAGAGGAAGATGAGGATGAAGAGCAGGATGACGCAAGTGGTGACCGTGTGGCCCGTGGCAGGGGTGGGCCGGTCCATCTTGTTCGGAAGGCCCAGGCGAATACGAAGGGTATAATACCGTGGACCAAGAAGCTTCTTCAGCTTCCGCAGGTGGGGACTCTCCGACTCGTCGGCCTCGATGCCCGTCCCCATGTCCACTGTGCCGTAGTTGGGGTGGCTGGCGTTGTAGGCCGACTTGTCGGGCTTGCCGATGAGCATCTCGTTGTCACCCAGCGAGGGCAGGTTTTTGGCCCCGCAAGTGTTGACCGGCGCGCCGCCATAGTCGTCGGCCTCGCTGACCGGCGAACACGCCTCCTTCTCGCACTCGGCTAACACGCCCTCCTTCCTCTTGGCGCTCTCCTCTGACAGGAAGTTGACGAAGCCGTGGATATCACCCTCGGGCTGGTAGCGCAGAAGCAGCACGCACACGGACACCAGTGTGTACGCCAGCAATGTGCCGATGGACATCATCTCGATCAGGTCCCGCAGGCTCACCAGGAGGCCCAAGAGCGCCGCCAGGAAGCCCGAGACCACACACGCCACCGCTGGCGTCTCCGTGTAGCTGCTGACATGTGCCAGGAACCTGAAGCCGCAGGGAATGCATCAAAATGGAGGCAAGGACTGTTTTTACTCAATGAGCATGAACATCCACTCTCAGAACCTTTACATTCTGCTAGATTTCTAGTAAAATGACTCTGCAAGCTTAGCGAGCAATGGTAGAGAAAAGAATAATAATATGAATGTGTGTTTTGTGTATGATGGGTCTTCCACGATGACTGGGCTGTGAAAGATAATGAGAGACCACAACTGGGACCAGTCACAGCCAGAGAAATAGGGATAAATCCAGACCATGATTTTGTTTCAACCAACCTGCTGAATATAATAAGTTACAGTCTTGGAGTACTCTACTGGTTGGGTGAAACAAGAAAGTCTGGATTTTTACTTTTTGGATATGAAATATCCACCGTTTTCCACAGCCTGAAGTTCCTCACCTGAAAAGCAGGCCGTCACCGGCCATTGCATAGATGACCCGCGGCATGGGGAACAGCGACCCGAGGAGGCTGACTGTCAGCCCGGCCACCGAACCCACAGCCACCACATACTTGGCTGCCTGGAAGCCGTGAATGGAAAACATCTCCATGAGGGGCGCGTCGGCATCGATCTCGCTGTAGGGCACCATCAGGGTCAGTATGACGCTCACCTGCAGACACATGGGGGAGAGAACTATACTTCAGGGGGTGGATTTCAGGTGTTACAAAGGTCCTCGGTGCTCAACGGCCTCTCAATGTCTGAATGAAGCCTGCTGCTGGACAGGTGAATACTACGTCATGAAAGAGTGCGTGAAGAGCCCATCAAACAATGCCCATGTAAAGTGCTTTTCAGCATAAAACAAAATTAGTTGTTGATTTACACAAAAAAGTTCTTGCTCTCTTGCCATTGGATCAAAATTGTGTTTATAAGTACATTTACTTTCGTTTTATTAGCTAAATATGTTTACTAAAACCAACCTGGTATCCCCGTGTCTGCATGTATATACCTCCAAGTAGAATTTTTCTAAATGGACTGACTTAACGTGACGTTAAAAAATTCGGGGTACTGAGATACTACAATTATTAGTTTCTCTTCCAAGTTGTTAAGCGGTTTGGTTTCCAATTCGCCGAACCTACCCGTTACATTATATCTGATTGGATGCCGCTTTGTTAGGGGTCAGCAAACTAGGTGAAAGTTCAATTGATTTGAAAAAAAATTTCACCATGTGGGCACAGCCTTACTGAAGAGACAACTGAACTGTCAACTGAACGTGTGACGTGGGGCCACCCTAATCATGAAGGCCAGGTTTAGACTTGTAGGCATGGCACTGTGAATTGGGTGTGGTCCAGTTGTATGGGTGTGGCTCAGTGGTGTGGGTGTGGTCTACTCATGTGGGCGTGGTCCACGGCCACCCACATGTTCCCACATCGGTAACACATGCTAAAACTTACACTGGTCTGTGGGCCCAGACCACTCACCACTCAAACTGACTGACTGAACTTTGCGGAAGCCATAAAACCTTAATCCCTTCTGTTACGGATTAAAGAGAGGTGACTGCGTGTGAGAGAGGGAAACTGAGAGGCACAGGGAGAGGTGGATTGAGAGAACCCCCGCCGCTCGCTATCCGGCCACATGTCTGCAAGGTTGCAAATTCCTTCAGGGAATCAGCATCTACCCAGTTGATCTATAGCTACCGAAATCAAAATTTGAATCGGAAAAGAGTTATTAATTAAGTGCTGTTAACAGAGAGTACAAGACGAAAGCTCAATCTGTGCAAACAAAAAGCTAAAACTCGACCTGTGAAAGATGGCAGGTAGTTGGGTGAGGCAATATTACAGGAATGTGTTGATTGGTAGATGTAGTGAGCCTAACAGTTAACCATGTAGCCTTTGACCATGGGTGGGGGGGGGGGGGCAGGGTGGGAAACAGAGCAAAAATCTTCCGGTTTCTGGAAGATTCCCAGGTGATAAGGGTTGATCAGACCTGTTCCAAAGTGGCTGTAGGTGGCAGTATGACTGTCTGCAGAGCAACATCCCACTGTATTAATATGTAACTATGGCAACCAAGAGTAGGGATGAATGTGTCTCGTTGAGCCTAGTGAGCAGAAAGCCAGCAGTCCTGAGAAAATTCATGCAGGCAGAACATGAAGTTCAGAGAAATCTTTTGAACTCAAGCCAGTTGCATGCAGCTTTGAACAGAATCTAGTTCACTGCACACCCTGGAACACAGCTTTGAACAGAATCCAGTTCACTGCACACCCTGGTACACAGATTGGAACAGAATCCAGTTCACTGCACACCCTGGTACACAGATTTGAACAGAATCCAGTTTACTGCACACCCTGGAACAAAGCTTTGAACAGAATCCAGTTCACTGCACACCCTGGTAAACAGATTTGAACAGAATTGAGTTCACTGCACACCCTGGAACACAGATTTGAACAGAATCTAGTTCACTGCACATGCCGAAGAGCAACACCTTCAGGGGTCCTGAGGGGCATGCTGGGTACTCACAGAGACGTAGGCGGTGAGGCAGGTGACCAGTGAGGCGGTGATGGCGTAGGGGATAGAGGTGTTGGGGCTCTTGGCCTCCTCCCCCGTGGTGGCGATGATGTCGAACCCAATGAAGGCGTAGAAGCAGGTGGCGGCTCCTTGCATGACCTGCCGAAAACACACGGTTTCCACGGTTACTTCATCCCCACCCGAGCACCTGTGCATCAGGGTGGGTAGCTGAAAGGGCCCCCCCCCAGGAATTCTGAGAAAAAAAAACTAACTTTCAACAGCCAATTACCTATATCTGTGCAAACTGTTTGAGGTTCTTCAAATGAAACATTCAGAATCACATAAAGAGAATCATGTTGTGTAAACAAATTGCTTAAGTATGAAAATTACTTTTTTTTTTTTTTTTACACTTCATATAAATGTGATTCAGCCAGTTAGGACTAAATCTTATCATGGTTTCCGGATCTGTGCCAGAGACTGTCTGCATGGCCTTAATACCTGAACAGATGCTTTGTAGACAGGGCGCGCCTCTCTGCTACACTCTGTGCCAAGCACACTGCTGCCTCTTCAAATTGCTGCTGACACCACATGGCGTAAGCAGGCTACTGCTAATTAGTGACGCGGTGCATCTGTCCCATGCGCATATCTGGGCAGCCCTCAGCGCCTTGCAGGGGGCTCCGGCACAGCGGTTAGCCAACAGACCCTGGATAATTCAGACCCATCCCGTCCCATGGAAAGAGCCACACAGTCTTAGTGATTACCCCGGACCATCCGAAAGGCAGAAACCTCCCCTCGTCCCAGTTGGCGCCATTGACAAAGAAGAGGCCAGCGATCATCATGAAGACCCACACCACCAGGTTGATGACGTTGAGCACATTATTGAAGCCCACCGAGTTCTTCACGCCCAGCGCCACAATCACCGTCACCAAGATGCCGATCAGCAGCGCCAGCAGGTCCGGATATGACTGCTCCCCTTTGCCTGGTGGGGAGTGGATAAGATAGGTAGTTGATTATTTTTCCTTGTCAAACACGCACACACTTTGGGATTCAGTTTTTCTCGTAGCATCATCCCACTGAGCACTTTATCAGTGTAATAAACAACTCCTAGCGTCACCTCAGAGAAACTTGATAAAAAATGGAAAAAAAAAAAGCTTAGGGACATCATGCACTTTAGCGGAATCAAAAGAATCTGTGAAAAAGAAGAGCATGTCAAAAGAGACACCCCCACGTGACATGGTGAGTACACCCCCACAAGGTCAGCTTTTCAATAGCTGCTAGAATGACGAAAGCGTGCATGCACACACACACACGCACACACATACACACACACACATATGCGCACACGCACACACATACACGCACACACTCGCTCTCTCTATCTCTCCTGCAGAGCAGACGGCCGAGGCTCGACAAAAATACCTCTCAGCTCACCAGCTTTTAAATTAGCTGGACAAAGTTGGCTGTGGCTGTGCAGGGAAGGGAAGATACACCTAAACATTTCCACTATTTCTGGAAAAGGCTTTGCTTTGATGACAACTCCCCAACTTCATAATGGGGGGGGGGTGGGGTATTTGACCCAGGCATTGCTGATGAAGATAAAGTGCCCCCAGCCAGGATGTAATATCACGTCTCATGTTGTCTGTCTGTATTTCACGGGGTCAGCTGTAAGCTGTATGCCCCCCCAGCACATGATAATAAACTCTGAGGGCAGGGTTCAGCATCCACCACTCAAATACATAGTTTATGGCACCACTCTACCCCACCAAAGAGAAATATCCTGCAGACAGTGTGGTGGGGGGCATGATGTGAGCAGGGGCTACTGTAGTAATGGTAGCCTTTCTCTGAACCTATACCCACCCAACCCCACAATGGCAGAACCTAACTGGAACAGAACCTAACTGGAACAGAACCTACTGTAACTGGAACAGAACTCGACCAACTCATTCATGACCGACATGGAGGCCGGCGCCAGCAGCTTGAGGGAGCCTCTCTCAGCTCGTTGCGTGTCGGTGTCACACACACACGGGCTTCATCGCATCTGCACATTTTCTCCTACCATCATTTTGGCACCACGTCACCTGACTGGTCACCTGACACCCACGCGGTTTTGTCACCCACCAGCTCATTTTAATCGCCTGCGTTGCACACGTATTCCATGGTGCTCCTCCTCCTCCACCTCCTTGTGGGTTACTCCTCCACTGCCTAGAGCCCTCCTCTTCGTAAACAATGCATGCCCTTTACATGCATGTACACCCACCTGCCTGTTCTGCACAGATCCCTCTCTTCCTGTTCCCCGACGTCAGCGTTTTGACCTCCCCGTACCCCAGTGCACCATGCCAGAGCAATCAAAGAAAAATCTAAAAAATCTGTCAATTATAAACATTCAAAACAAGTATTTTATATTCAGAAACAGCAAAATGCTCTTAAGAAACAAATGACCCTGAAAAGCAGAGACTTAAGGTGTCACTATGAAACACTGCCATGCAGCATCAACGTATCTATCATATGAAAAGCCCAGCCATGCGACCCACCCGCCTATTACTCCGTCCATCCTCAGGGACCGAGCCTCAGAACTGGGGCGGTTTCCACGACGACAAAGCACCCGTGCATGAAAGGAGGCGCATGACTGAGGAGGGGATGTCTGAAGAGGCCACGCTG
>JAODUD010000043.1:4307808-4320417 GCA_026784285.1 Stomatorhinus walkeri | reverse complement strand
GAGCCTAAATATTTGAACTGAGCGCAGTTTGGGGGGGTAACCTACTGTGGTTTTAAAAAAACAAACATTTAAAAACCACAGGTCCACCGAGACTGGGCTTACAACTGTGTCTGCTCCAAGCCACACGTCAGAGAGGCTCCCACTCAGGTACAAATTAAGCCAAACCATGATGGTGGCGCCACACAAGACTCACATCCCTAAAAGTCCATGGTAACATGAGAGCAGAAAGTCCATCATGGAATGTCTGGCAAATTATATTTATTATGTATGTGTGAGGAGGGCAGAATTCCAGAGGGACTGAAGAGGGAATTAAATGGGAAACTGGATCCCAATTAGATCAAGTATTCTGACCTCTCATACATCTACAGAAGTGCCCCCCCCAAACTAGACCCATCTCTAACCATAAATCTTGGGGCTGAACCCGATATCTCAATATATCACGTCAAAATTACACTGATGGTGAGGGTAATGAACCATGATCCACTCTGCTGGGAAAACTGAAGCCTAAACTAGCCGTGTTAATCAAAGCTCTCTGGTTTCCCACACCTGCCCAACCTACTTCACATTCTTCCCGCAGGACGTGGTCATCTGGGGACGGACTTCAAGTTGGCCAGGACCGGCCAGGATCTTCGCACTGGTAGCAGAACCACCCTTTAAGCAACAGGGTGATGAATTATTATCATCAGTCTGGATATAAGTAGCCAAAGCTCTTTGATTTGCCTGGAGACACCAGGATAATTATTATAACTCAGTCTTTGTGTCCCCACTGTTTATTTCCCATAAATGTAACAGGAAAATAAAGGGCCTTGTCTAGGATCAAACCATGGCTTGATACTCCCACTTGCAGCAATATTACAAAGATATGATTAAAGGGCTGTTTTGACACTTAAACTTTATTATGCTTCTCACAAGAACAAAGCACACAACAATGACCAGGGCAGCAAGACCTTCAAGCCAAACAAACATCAGTCTGGAATATTCCATCTGGCTGGCTTGCCCCAGCTAAAACATTATGTCCGTCTTGTGGCTCTATCCAGTTTATTATCCTGATGCAACATTAGCCACTTCACTCCCTTTCTCTGTGTGACCCATGCACAATCTAAAAGGATGTTTCATTTTCAGTCCATGTTGATGAATTTGGCCATCAGTAGGAAAATCTGGCCCAGGAAGACAGTGCTGAATTACCTCAGCATACATTTTTACAGATGTGCTCGTTTGTCATCAGGACATGTGTACGGCCCCCCTCTGTCCGTAACGGTGTTAATAGGTCATATTTCGAGGACACTGGTTTCACAAGAACGTGCAAGGCACAGCTCCAGGCAAAGTATCCTACTCTTGATGGATCTCTCCCGCTCTGATCTGAATTACTGAAAGTGGGGCAGCTGCATAAGATATATCAACACAAGAGGGGTGAATGCCAGAGTGTGTGAGAAGCGAGCTGAAAGCTGGAGTGTGGCTATGAATGCAGCAGCAACAAACATTCCTCTACAAGCCTCCTCCATGCGGGCTGGGGGGGATGATCGCCATGATGCAGCGGTCAGCATTAGAGTCACCCACCCCCAGGCCGTCAAAGGTCTGTTCAAACAAGGAAGCCAAGCGGGCCATAAAATTTGAGCAGAAACCCTTCGAGTGGCAGATTTATAAGCCATTTCCTGGTGAAATACCTCTGACTGACCCTGGGGGGCGAAGCTTTGAAACTGAGAAGTTCTCAAAACAAAGAAGGGTTTTTTTTTTCCTCTCTTCTGCTCAATCAGTTCTCACTGATGCTACCGATGCAATTTCCAACATTCTTTAATCATTCCCTTCCTGGGAAAGAAGGAAATGTGCCTATGCAAACAGCACGAGGCACCGAAATGAGATCACAAGACCACAAGGCCTCTATCAGTAACAGATTTGTGGTTATTCAGGGACCTGAGCGAGTACACCGGTCACTCTGATGAGTTCCATCACATGCTCTTGCTGTTTTTTTGGAGGCTTTTACTGGACATGAACTTTATTTGGACTTTGCAGTGTAGCCATGACGCAATGAGTGGGAAGGGCGGGGCACTATCACCATGGAAACCACTATGCTACGGCCAGCCAGGAGAAAAGTATTTCCCATCACCTGGTGCAAGCCAGAGGCTGTGGCGGGCAAAAAAACATAAAATACAGAACAGGAATGCACTCAAGGTTGGTCACTTTCTGCACAAAAAAACAAGGGCTGGAACACTCGAGTGAAACATCTGTAACCGTCTGGCCCCTATACCAAGGCCAAGCGCACCACTGAGCAGCATAGCTCACCTCTAGCTATCCAAACCGCTGAGCTGCGCCATCGTCTGACCTAGAACCCCAACAGAATTCTCAGGAGACGGATCACATAAAATATTGGATATAATACTAGTACTATTCACTACTGGTTAGTTATTTTTTTGGAAATATTTAGTTATCTAGTTACTGGATGTAATTTAATAATAGCAGGCTATAAATTCCTGCTTTCATTTTAATGATATTTTCACTTGTGCCCAACCAGAATGGCCATTTCGTTTTTGGATCAAATCCATCCATCTTTAATTGATTATTTAGTACAGGGGCACCAGAGGTGGGGGTTTAGTTGGAGCCGATCCCAGGCAGAATAGAGGAAAAAGTCTGGGGGACACCCTGTAAGGGATGCCGGCCCATCGCAGGGCATGTACACACACACAAACACACACATACACACACGCACACATACTGGCCAATGTCAGCTCACATAACTGCTTCTCTTTGGACTGCGGGAGATACCATCCAAACTCAAAATGCGGGCGGGGGGATGTGAGTTAACAGCACTACTAAGCTGTCAGGCCACTCGACTCGGATAAATTTACGGCCCTTAAAAATGCAAAAGCAAAGCGTATTGATCTGAGAGCTGGTTTGTTGCCATGGTGAACCTCGATATGGCAGCCGGAGGATGGAGCTCAGACGTAGGGATCAGGGGAGAACCAGCTGACCCCAGACTGCAGGGGAAGGAGTGACAGGACCAGGGAGCTTTCAAAACATTCTAATTTCTATTTACATACTTCTATTGTCAGTCCTGTGTACAAATTCAGTTATTCCGCACCTGGTTCCTAGAGCCAGACTTCAGAAACAGCTAAGAACGGCTGGCCTTGAACTCAACACTGTGATGCTGCTTCCAGGAAAGCAGTGAAGAAGTGGGGGGCTGGGAAGATAAACTCCCTCGTCTGCCTTCCCACGAGGCAGCACAGCGCCATCTTTCAAAAAGAATGAGCAAGCGCATCCTGCTCACCATGCTGGGAGGCTCCTGGCTTTGCAGCTACAGAGGAGGGACGTGAAAATTACATCCAAAAGTGTAAAAACTTTCTTTATTTGTAACAACTCATGAACTAGTGACTTTAAATCAAACCCTTACAGATAAGTATCCACTTCAATTTCCACTCATTAGTGTAATTCTCTGCTACTGAAAACTTTCACAAAGTAACAGCACTCTGTTAATATGATTTATTAAAAAAACACTCAGAGCAATAAAAGGTGTAATACAAACTAAAAATCATCAACAAACTACACATTACTATTTCCCAGGCCCGACATGATGACATGATTGCAATGTTACTATTAAATTGAGTTGCCTTCGGCCAGCAAAGGACTGCATATTATGGGATGGCAGTAAATAAAGTGGCAGCGACTTTCGAATGGATTTCGCCTGTTCTGCCTTCTATTATCATCAACATTCCCAAAGAAACACTCTTCACCATTGACATTTAAAGGCAGCAGACTTCCGGATACGGAGATGCTCTGCACTGGCCCCCCTGCTTGGTGCGAGTTTGAAGTTAGCACAGGAGACGGGGCTGCATGTACGGCTAGCTGGGAAAATCTCCGCAAACCCACACGGTAACACACACCAGGGGGATCGGTTTAATCTTTGTGCCATCAACCTTATTAATATTTTGCACATTAATGGAGGAAAATGTGCCTCGTGTTCTGCGTGAAAATTTAACAGCGACGTACTTTGTTGAGCCCTTCTCAGATTACCATGAGATACAAGAACTGGATTCATATTACACAGATTCCTGCACACACACAAAAATATATTTAGCTGTATTCTTTACTATTGAAAGAAATATTTGTACTGCAACGAAGTAACCAACTACTGTGCAAGTGAAAAGGAGCTGTTCATTACTAACTGCCCTTAGAATGCTGGTTAGGGTGACCACACAGGAATGACACGGGACACCTTTCCCATAATACCTTGAGAGCAGACACATGACAGCCACGAGCCACTTCTGCGAGGGGACCCCCTGTGCGTCCTTGTGCAGTCCAGGAGCCGAGGAAACACCTGCATGCAGCAATATATATCGTTTCTTGATATAGCATATAGTGCCCTTTAGCATGCTATATTATTCCTCGCATGAGACATTTCTAGGACACAGCTATTTGGTTCGCTGTCCCGCCAGTTGAGCCTAAGTGTTGGGGGAAAGGGAGTTTAATAACGTTGTAGGGCTGTTCCAGTAGCAGCTAGACATTTAGCAACGAAATGCCTCTTTAAAGCCATTTTATTAAATGGGGAATGTCCACATCTCCACAGCCCCTCCTTAAAACAGATGAGACAGAGAGATTACTATTCCCACTGGGAGACCGGGCTTTCAGACTCTGAGCACTGCCACTGCACGACGAAATTGTTTTCTTAACTCCACTCTGACTGCTCTTTGAAAACAAGACGCCGCTGAAACATGTGTGCTTGATTTTGCCTCCACGAGGTGGATTTCCCTCTAGCCGGAAGCAGCCGGTCCGAACTGGTCTGGGCAGATAAATACCCGCGACGCCACACATGGATGCCCATGTGAGGGACACACGGGGAAGCGCCACAGTCCTGCATGTGCATTCCTGTGACATGCGCTGCTCTGCACCTTTCTGAAGTTCTCACACGTAATCTTCAACAGCTTTAAGACTCATCTGTGCTTCAAACAGACCGGCACCTTTCCTTTAAAAACTGAACACACTACAAACTCCTGCTGAATGCCCCTGCAGCACTTGGTATCACAGAACCTGCAGACCAGATACCAGACCTGAATGGAATTTCCTGAGGTCTTTCGGCAAAGAATAACAGGATATTTCTCTCTTGACATATTAAAATTGATTATCTCCTCAAGATCCTCATTTTCTGTTGGCTTTAAGCCACTAGCCACTGTGAGAACCAGTTAGCTTCTACACGGATACCAGAGCACAGATGTGAGAACTCCCAACTCCCTCCCAGTGGATGTCCAGGGTTTATCTTATCGTGTCCATGGCCTTCAGAAGTGAACGGACGCCTGTGGAACAAACCTAATCGCAACACTGCCATGGCCTCTCTCTGCATCACGCCCCTGACCTGCGTGTGACTCACTCCCCAATCCCAAAACGAAAATTGCTTCACGTGTAGAAACAGCTGACCCTTTACAACAAATTCTTAATGAGCATCCGGCTTCCTTTCAACATAACTAATGGAAAGCGTTTCAAAATGCTAACGGGCTCCTTGTATGTCATTCATCAGTGCTTCACGTTGGGGTGGAGACAGAAGCGAGATTTCACCACCACTCCCATAGTGCAAGATATATGGGGAGGAATTTCAGGCCAACGACAGAATTTACTCGCATACCACCCCCCGACAGGGATAAACTCGTAGTAAATTCCTGACAGACATTCTACACTTGACAAGATAAATTATGAGCTTACATCAGTCATCACTTTTACAGGATAGGTTAACTGTAACACAGAGCATTTTTTGGGCTTGAGCAAAGCTCGACCTCAGTGGTAAAGAGACTGTTTCACAAAAAAAAGACAAGCAAACACTGGATCACCGGGGGGAGTAAAAGAACAACAAATTTGGAGCTTGACAGGGGGGTTCGATTCTGGGACGTGGGCTGGGATCCGAGCTGCAGACCACAAAGAGACCGGAGGTCTTTGCAGCAGTGAAAACACACGAGTAAGAAAGTGACAGGAGGCCATTTCAGAGGCTTGTCACACGTGACTAATCATTGTGTAAGAGTCATCATGTAAGAGTCATTGTGTAAGAGTCATCATGTAAGAGTCATTGTGTAAGAGTCATCGTGTAAGAATGAGTCAGAGATGGAGATGGGGGTACGGGAGTGGAGGGAAAACAGCGATGGAGAAAGTGGATGAGACTGATCCAGTGGAGTAGTGAGGAGCAGGGGGACTCATCACCTCTTGCAGGAACCACAGCCCCCGTCTCATCTGTTACTAATACCAGATCTCCCCCTCTTTCCAGTTAGTAGATCATTCCGGGCACATTCCCTGGGGCCTCCCTACTGCTGCGCTGACCTATGGGAAGGGAGCCGCCCCAGATGGTGCCTTCAGACTGACACAGAAGCAGACACCTCCTGGGCAGTTGAAAGGAGCCGCGGGAGAGCAGCCTGCTGGAAAGAGCCTCGTAAATGCGTACACGCAAGTCTGGGAGGTGGTGCTACTGAGATCCAGGAGAGACACTGCGGATGTGGCAGCCCTACGGCGATGTCCACATCAGGGAATGGCAAAGGTCTGCTCTCCAGGTTATGTTTATTAATACACCGCTGTGGGTTTCCTGAGCAACATTTTATGGAAGGTTTGTACTCACAGTAATAGACTCAGAGAACAGCAGATCTAATGCCTCAGTCTACCTGGGCCAGGCCCAAATCTACCCACATCTCCTCATCACCCACCTCAAAAAGAGCAAAGTAGAACCACAGCCAGATATTTGCTGGCCAAATTATTTGAAAGTAAGTTACAGGTGTCAGGACAGTCCGTCCGTTCCCATCAATCAGGAGGGAACATTTAGCTCAGGGTGTCGGTGGGGACGTTTGTTAAAAGACAGCTGTACGTGCACAGGAGTTATCAGGGGGTCGGGGGGGGGGGGTCTTATTTCATTTCAGAAACACGCCAAGGCTCTTAGATACCGTTTGGAATAATAAGCAGACTTCCCTCCCCCGTCTCCCCCCAAACACAGGATATTGCTACATGATTTACTATTTCTTTATTCAAATGGGAATGCCGACAACAACGTCCACACCCCCCCCCCCCCCCCCCCACAAACACACTGTGGCAAGACAGAAAAAATGAGGAGCAGAAGCGAAAAAAGACAGTCAAGATATAAGGATTGAATGAACCTATAAGTGGAATGCAGTGTTTTGAGAGCATACTAGTAGTCTGGGAATGGCAGGGGGAGAGGGGGAGGCAGGAAGAACGACCGCCCCAGTTAATTACTGTCAAGAACCCCAGTGATACCAATGGAGTCCAGGTACATGTCTAAGAGAGGAAGAGAGAGAACTTGTCTCACCCCAGACCAGATTAACAGAGCGCCAAGTCTCTAACCCAAAATACGTCATTTAAAAAGCCTTACTTCTGACTGTGGTCATCCTGGCTTTGAACATGCAAACTGTTGAAGGCCATTCTCAGCCGTACTACATTTTCACATTAGAAAGATCATAACCAGGGGTCAGATTTTGGCCACAACTGTGCACAATTGTATATCAGACAAACTCCAAAGGATCTACTGGCCTCCGAGTTCTACGAGTAATAATTTAGCTACAAACAACCCATTACAGGGTGAAACAAAGCCACTCGTATGGGTGTCAGTCAATGCATGACTACAGCAGACCCAAGTTTCAGAAAAACAGCATTTGTTATGACAGTCATTCCTATGAAAGTCGGCTGCTCCCCACCCTTCCTCTTTCATCCACGGCACGAGGAGAGAAGTACATCCCTGTGGCAATACATGCCTCCAGGCACCTTCAGAAGACCAAAATAAATGTTCTCAAATCTGGATTCAATAGCCCACATCTCTGAATTGACACTAAGAGGAAGCATATGGGAACACCATGAGAAGAGAGAACGCACGGTCACTCCCACCATCCGCTGGGTCAACTCTGAATGCTGCTGGCAACCTCAGAAGTTAGAGGTGAGGTGGTAGGTCCAGTCTCCATTACCATCTCATAAGGGGAACAAAGCGTCCTTATAAGACTGACAATAACATCTTGACAACACCTCCTCTAGCAGTGTTCCTCTGTGGTTCCCTACCTCTCACAACAGAACTTGATACTCAAACATTAAGGGTTGCCAGTGACCGTGAAGGCTTGCTGGCTGGGTGTCAATATTAACTCAAGCAATAAAAGCAAGCCTACCCCCGTCCCACTTAAAAGTTGAAGAGTTTGAGGACTGGCCACACAGACCAAAGGGCTTGTTCGTCAGTGTGTGCGCATGTTTAAGTATACCTAGGTCATCCTCAAACCCCCTGCTGATGCATTAAGACATCAGGATTTGATTTTTGCATGCGTTTCCTGGGGTTCGCCGGGCAAAGGGTACACTTAAGACTTTTTGCTGCTGCATTTCTTTTCTGCAGCACAATGCATTATAAAATAGGACCATTACAGAGCTGCTGCCAGCTCTTCCTTGGATTGGAGATCTTTTACCAAGAGCACAGCACTGTCATTAAATCCCCCTTACTTTTGCCTGGACCGTATCCAAAAAGGAGCCAAAGATATACGTTTCTGCCCTTCCAGAAATGCTCTTATTCAGTACACAGTGTTATTCTCTGAGAACTCCAACCTGCAAAGAAGGGTGCTCAACTAAACCAATCATGGTGGAGCCTTTTATATTTCCACAAAGGTCATACGCCTGCAAACTGATGTGTAAAACTCAGATGGGAGCAGAACCATTGGTTCAGAAACATCTGTGCTAAGAGATGTAGGTTTGCACACAGCAAAACAGGAGGAGCAGGTATTGTTTAGCTATATTGTCTGCAGTTGGATGCTACAACATGACACAAAGACATACGAGAAGAGACCCAAGTCAGTGTAGAACCCAAAACAGCGGCACAGAACATGGGTTTTTGATAGCCTCTATTGTCTATTGGTCAAGTTCCCCCATGTGCCCTGACCAGATCATTATTTAAGAGTCGCGGAGGATTAGCTGTGAAAAACTGCTTCTGAACTGAGAGCAGGAAAGATAGCTTTGCTATTTTTCAGAAGGATATTCCAATGCGATTAACGGGATCATTAACATGGAGAGCGGCTTCGGCATAGACGTCACACTTGGGCGTTTATTATTCTGAGAATTTGGGGATAATGGTCCATTTTAGCTTAATGTCTGCTAGCTGTTTAACAGTGATCATTCGAGCTTCGCTGTAGATCTAGCAATCTGCAGTCAAAGATCCAAAACAATTCTGAAGTATCCATTGCAATGCAGATTCACAAAACATCAAATTTAGCTTATACAACCTTATCAGCGTTATCAAACCTTGGACAGGACATAACTGTATACTCACCTACCTACCTGCCTTGCACTAACACATTAAATGTTTTTAATCTTGTTTTATATACACACACACAGAGCTCCCTGCCAAACAACATTTTATAGTCATAGACTATCTGTGGATAATTAGGAAACATTATAATTTAAAACAATTTCTCTTAATTTATGTAGCAATCGGTGAACCTGCCAGAATAAGCATTTTCTGTATGTTGTACAACTTCGACTGCATGTGACAAATTACAAAAGGACCCTGACTTTGTCTAAAGAGGCAGCTACTAAGAGATGTGGACACTAGGTGAGATTTTCCCACGAAGACCCTCCTCGGCCGCCTTCTCTGTCCCCCATCACTTAATATAGCGTAAACCCTGAGAGAGGGTGCAGTCAGACCAGCATAGCTTAGACTTTGAGGGGGCATCGCCCTGCGTGCATACAGAGGAATGTCCCTGATGTAAATCTAATCCCATCGGTAAGGTGCATTTTATTAAACTTGCTGCTTTTAAATTTGGACCCATGTGTACTTTCGCCATAACTTCAAAGGCATCTATTTACAGCCATCTTGTATCTTGCTTCTGGTGAGTTTACTGGTGAAACTGGGGGCAAGAATCATGATGGTTCCAGCTCCCTCTCCAGGGAATGACACTAAATCATACAGATGCCAACATCTGCCTATTTGACTGTGCTCAGATTCATTTCTTCGTACCCCCGCCTAACTGATTGGATGTGCTTGGCTATGGTGGAGGCTTCATCATCATCATCATCACCGTGTGCCATTTGCATCTCAGTCATTCCAGCTTCAGCTGTTTGTAAACATGAATCTTGCTATAGCCACTGAAATGTCCCCCGACTTCAGGATTCATGACTCATAAACACAGGAGCAAAGACCAGAAACAGTCAACATTCACAGCCATACAGGCGAGCCAGAAATGCACAGGAAAATGAGTGGGGGGGGGGGGGGAGGCACACAAGACAAGCGGGTTACCTTTCACGGGCCCCAGATCACAACGCCACCGTCACCATACATACAGCATGCTCCATTTGCTATCAGGCCATGATTGGCCATCACCGCTAACGCTGTGCCTCTTCTTGGCACAAGGTCAGCTTCAAGCTCATCCTTCCTCCCTTTGCCTTTTCTACTTTTAGAATCAGGCAACAGTCACTATTTTTAAGGCTGGAATCTAGAGCCACGCTAGTGGACAAATGAGCTTTGAGGGAACACGACAGAGGGTAATAAAGTAGTCTTACACAAAAACACCAGTGAGGACTGAGTAGAGGCTGTTTTCAATCACGATCCACCTCTGCAACTCCCAGGGATGGTCGTAACCCAAAAAGACGAGGTCAGAGGTCACCCATTCAGCTGCCTTGCAGACTGCAGCTCAGTACACAACTCCAGCTGCAGCTTCTACTCCAGGTTTCCTAAACTCATCCCATCGGGATTGAATAGCTCACGCTACACAAACTACATGGTAATAGGTTGTGCTACGATAACATTGTGAAACCGGTGCACACATGTTTTACATATGGATATAATCAACCCATCAATAACACAAGTACCTGAAATATCTACATGAGCTTAAATCATACATGCTAAGACGCCAGTAGAAGGACGCCACATTATTTAAAAAGTATGACTGGAGATTTTAATAAATTGAACAATTTGAGGACAAGTTAAGTACAACAGCATCATTCAAAAGATGACATATGCTGCTGTTTACCTATGACTACATTACCTGTTTAAGTTATGATTTGTTAATCAGGACAGCATTTGTTTCGGGTATGAATCAGCTCATAATTTAGAATAGGGTCCCCTTTGCTGATGTATCACATCAACCTGCAACTGGTCAGGCCTGCTTAGCCATAGGTGCTACGGAAAGGATATCCCTTTTGACGGAAAAGATATCCCCCGCGATCCTTTACCGGGACCGGAGAGGTGCGGAGGCCACGTGACCGGCCGACGCGCGAGACACATCTGCGAGGCATCTGGGGGGTGGGGGTGGGGGGGAGCGGCTTTGGGGGCAGGGTAATGGGCCAAAAAGTCAGAGGATACAATAAAAGGCAAAAATATACATGATATACCGCTCTAAATATTTGCAAAATTCCACAATTCAAGTGTAGCCGAAATTATAAAAGCCGCAAGGGGATTTTTTAAACCACGATTCAGATTATATATTTCTGTTTATATACTTGGACGTTAGGTTTCCCGCACAACAGCCTTTCTTATATACCATCTTACCTCTTTGTTGAACTACTCTTTGTATTTTAGCGCTTTGTTTGTGTCTATTTGTAAGTTAAACTAATCAAACCTTCACTTCCACAGGGCCTTGTTGCAAAACCTACCTTGGTATTCAGAGACGGAAAGCTTCTTAAGTGACAGACTAATCAAAATAAACCATTTTTAAGTCGTATTCACATTTACGAACAAGCATACCTGAACTCGTTATTAGTGTTATATGGAAAAAACGTTATATTTGCGCGCCAGACTCACGGTTTTCAGAGAAGTGTCTTGAGTCCTTCTGTCTTAGAAGAATCAAATTGATTCTGGGTTAAAGTGAAGGGACTTTTAAAGGAATATTTTCTAAAACCCCATTAGCAGAAATTTGCATTTTCCCTATTAAGAAACCGTGCAGACGCCACCAGTGAACTAGAGCGTAAGCTAAGGTCTGCAAGTCAATTACGCGGTTCCACTGACACCTGCTGGTAGTATGACGAAATAACACCTGTGCTGTGTTTTCCGAACCATAGATATTCCAGCAATAGGTTATATGCAAGTAGAGATTTGCTATATTTATACACATAAAAAATTGCATGGAAACGGTAATCACCGAATATCCACGAAGTCAATCTGTATTCATGTGGCACTATTAAAACAGGAAACATTTCCCCAATATACTACATGCATTGGTATACATTTCCAGAGGGAGAACATCTTACTGGGGTATCAGAGGACCCCTTGAAAAGCAGTCTATGTGCATCTGCTTATACTGACCTTCACCAATTCAACTACGAACAAGAAGATAAATCTTGCAGTAATGTCCGAAGACAGCCAAACTGGCAGACAGCTGCCGCCCTGAATGTTGAGCACTTCAAGGGAATGAGGTCAGCATAGCACAGCTGGCTTTCACAAGCAGAATCTGTCCTCGACAGAAAGCTGGCGTCAGCAGAGGGGTACACAGAAACAGCGAGTCTGAGGGCGAATCACCCACCACGGTGCAGAACAAGAATCACAGGCGTTCCAGCTATAATGCAACCAGGCACATTAACCAGAGAATCTCCTTAAGTAAATGGTAAATGGACTGCATTTATATAGCGCTTTATTCCAAAGCACTTTACATTATGCCTCTCATTCACCCATTCATA
>JAODUD010000043.1:4281592-4307708 GCA_026784285.1 Stomatorhinus walkeri | reverse complement strand
AGGCTGCCATGCAAGGTGCCAACCTGCATACCGGGAGCAATTGGGGGTTCAGTGTCTTGCTCAAGGACACTTTGACGAAGTCAGGAGGAACCAGGGCTTGAACCGGCAACCCTACAGTTGCCGAACGATAGTGCTACCTCCTGCGCCACCATCTTCCCCTTAAGTACTCTCAGCTATTACATATTACATTGCCCCACCAACAAATCCAATTAAACTAGCATTGAAATTGAAAAGAATGAGACACACAGGAGATGGAAACCTTACATTTAAAAACGTTTCACCTAGATTAGTACAAATGGCAAACAGCTGCAGGCTTAATTTTTGGTCTTACTATAGACATGATGCTGTATTTAGATTTGAGTTAAAGTACTTTTAAGAGTACCTAACTATTCCTCTTCTCTTCCATTACCCTTTTACAAATTACCACTTGCACCACTGGCTGAGTCTTGATCACAGCTTGGTTTCTTGCAGCTTTTCTGAAATCTACTCTTAAACCTTACTTTTAATCTAATCTGTAAATGGAAGAATTCTGTTGCTTCAGTCTCCCTCTGCACTGAACCGACACAAACCACCTAGACCCAACATTTAGTTCCAACAAACACTCCCACACAAATGAAATTTCCGAGAGTGTCCATCTTTATTTTGACCATGCCTCCATCGCTTCACTCCTCCGTCTCGGACTCCTCATCCTCCTGACTGATCTGGAAGTAGCGCAGTTCATAGCTCTCCTTATCAGAGGCCACCACCCTCAGCCAGTCACGTAGATTGTTCTTCTTCAGGTACTTCTTTGTGAGGTACTTGAGGTACCTGGAACAAGATCAAATAGTAGATCATCATTTCACCCATTTCCCTCCATGCAAACGAATGCAATTTGCTTCCCTTAATAAATATACAGCAACTGACAAGTTCTCACTCAATCTGCTTCAAATTAAACATACCTCTTGGAAAACTGCTTTTCTGATGTGACTGTTATTTTATTCTTCATGCGGGCAATCTGAATAATATTGCCAAGGTGTCCTGTTTTGCCATTGACCTTCATTCTCTCCTTCAGAAAGGTCTCCTGTTTGAACGAAATGGAATGAAAATGCTAGGGAAGATAGCCCTAGACCGACTAGGGAAGGTGGCCCTAGTCAGGACGACACGTTAGTCATAGTTACACAGACTAAAAGTTTAAAGTATTTGTTAAATGCAGCACCGGCGTGCACAGCAGCCCTTAAGTTATCTCCGAAGACTTACAAAATTCCCGGAGTCAAGGATGCCATCCTCGACCGGGTGTGTGAGATCGAGCGTGAATTTCCACGACGACTTCTTCCTGTCCCTTTTCGCGACAATTTGCTTTTTCTAGAAAGATGGACACAGTCAGTTGCTGCGGCAGCAAATACTGTCATGCAAATAGCGACTGATTAATGTTTAAACTGCAGTGTACCATTACAGAGTTATGCATAGATCACATACCCCACAACATGAAGGTGTGGCAATAATCAAAGCTTATGCAAATACAAAAGACTGTGATGGAATTAATCCCCAACCTTTGGGAACATACTAGTGACTAGTGTACACAATTATGGATAAAACCTCAGGCAACTGTAAACTCAAATTCTAGATTAGTTTATCACGGTCAAATACAGCTCTTTCCACAGACATTGCTTATTTCGTTAGCAAGTTTACTTTTTATTTTGGAGCGGGTCTCACGATTTAGAAGATTAAACATTTTATTCACTATAGCTAGCTGGTGACACGTGGACGGAGGATTCCTGTCCCTTGCCGGTATTAAGTTCATATGTTGCTAAAAGTAATTACATCTGCGGTTACAAACATTCGTATTGCATTTATTAAATAATATTTTCAAAAACATAGAAACGCGCAATTAATCCTGCGAAGATAAACAAGTTCTACGCTACACTAAAACTATCGCTAACGCCAGGCTTCTTACGTACCGGCGCCATATTGTATAGCTTCGTTTCAAAGGAAATGACGGCGCACGCGCCAGGCCTTTATTAGCGTGCTGACGTCATGCGGCTTTTGCTGATCACATGTTTGCCTAAAAATGTTCAATGGCAGTACTGCGCCCTGCGATGGGCTGCCCCCCCGTCCAGGGTTGTTCCCTGCCTCGTCCCCATTGCTCCCAGGATAGGCTCCGGACCCCCCGCGACCCAGTAGGATAAGCGGGAATAGAAAATGGATGGATGGAGGGTAGTACTGCAACTTGCGGGTCGAGTATGAGGTCATGCGCGTCCTTGAAGCATAGCCACCGAAATAATGAACAATGTCGTCAGTGAAGTAGAAAATTATTTTAAAATATCAACTGTAATAAGATTAAAGCCTTGAAAAAGGGGATCTTAACGAACATTTCAGGATACGAAGTACAATTTATAAAATCCTTGCTGAGAAATAAGTGATTCGAAACAAAACATGTAAGATTCCTATCCGGTATATTCTATTCTGTTATCCAGTTTTCTCCCCATTTAATGTAACTTTAAACAAAATTGAAGTAAAAGCTCAAACGTTTTGGACATAATGTTATTATATACTAAAATACAATTTTATTGTTATGAATTTATTTTTTAAGAACATGAAAGGGTTTCCAGCTTCGGTCAGCTGGCTCGTCTGATTTTCAATTCGAGTCAAGTCTGCAGGCACATTTATATGTATGTAACAATTAATTATATACCTAATTACAGTCTGTAGCATTTGCGAACTACCCCAACGCTTTGATGTAATTTTAGGTCTGTCATGGAATAATATAGATTTCTTGCGTGAGAGTCAGAAAGCGTGTCACGCCAGATGCGTGAGAGTTGGCAGCCCAGCATAGAAAATAACCGGCCCTTAGTGAGTACACTCCTAGACCCCCGAAAAATTGAACAACGCGGATTTTTCAGAAATGTGTAAATGTGTGTGGAGTTTGCATGTTTTCCCTCGTCGTGGGGTTTCCTCTGGATACTCTGGTTTCTCCTTTCTGTCAAATAAATTCCTGAATAGGACAAGCGGGTACAGAAAATTAGTTTATGAGTGTAAATAGGAATCCTGTGCGTTTACACACCACTAGAGGGCGTTCCCTTCGTTGAACGCAAAAACAACTAACCCTACAGTCCAAGTTATCGTTTCCATGTTTGTCTTTATTATTAGTAGTAGCGGTAGTGGGATTAAATAATTAATAGGATAAACAGGATTGAGACTTTTAGGATTATACTTACTGAATCTCAAAACATTGCCTTTCGCGGTGTTTAGCCTCGACCATAGTTTTTTATCTTCAGAAAAACATTCACTTTTGAAACATAATATTACTACTGCACTAGAAATATATACAAATTACATCATTTACATCAAATACTAGACGATTAACATCAACAGTATGAGTATAATCGATGCTCATTACACAACATTTTTGTTCCTGCTTTCAGATAAAATGATCCACTTCAATTTATTATGTATTAATTAATTAATTTAGTGTTTTTGCATTTCAGCTTGAGGATGAATTTACCCAAGTGGATATCAGCGGCAGAGCCAGAGATTTTTCAGTGGGATGGCCAGGGTGGATCATAAGTCAATTTTGGGGGGGTATATAAATCTAAATATGAATGTAAGGTTTTTAGAAAATAAGGGAATGTTTAAGGCACCTAAAGGCTATAACTATATATCATTTATAATTCAGGCAGTGGTGGGATTATCAAATAAACAATTAATATATCGATTTCTTGCCATTAAGGTAATTAGTACAATCTGACACTAAGTACCAGATTCCAAACTTCTGCATTTCTGCCCTTTAGTTTAGCTCAGCAACGCAGTCAGTTAATTCTTTATCAGTATATCATCAGGGACACAGAGAAAGAGTTATGTAATAAAAGGAGTTTTTTTTTAATCAAAGTCTGATTTAACCAAAGTGCAAATATGACGGGGGTGGCCAATGGGGTGGCCGCGGACACCCCCTTGCCACCCCCCAGATCTGCATATGATGGATACTTTCAATGCTTTCATCAGCAACAATCAGGGAGATTGAAGCACAGCAGCGTGTGGGTTTACTGTGCACCGTCAACCATGGTGTGAAGCTAATGGTAACACATATAGACTGACAGCTCAACCTAAATAACCAAATTCTTATGGTGGAAGTCAACAGCTACAAAATAGCACTTCTTAAAATACTGTTAATTTAACTTGTCAATGATAATCATTGAAGTTTGGCTGAATGGTGATATGCAACATGTTTTTTGTTTAAATCTGAAGCTGTGGAAATTAATACAAGTGACGATCAGAAGGAATGTTTACATAAGATAGTCCATTACATTAGGTTCAGTCCAGTGGCTTTTACATGAAGGACTAAGTGCAAGCAGATAAATGTGTTTGCTGTTATTTCAAAGCTGTTAAAATGTAACCATCCTCCTGCGTCTGCGGTTATCCTGGGAATTTCTCCTGTCAAAATCATTTTTATTAACTAGGTAGTTTTTTTATATAATAATTATTCTTGTAAAATTGTTGGTACATTTTTAGTATTTGATTCCATTTTTATCCATACCAGAATAAGAAGACAGTAATTAGTCAAGCAAAAGAAACTATTTATTAATTCATATATTAATTTTATTGCGGGGGGGGGGGAGATATCACTGCAAATCACCAACACATATATTACTCAGTAATACCGATTAACTCAACTTCGTGTCTTAGAACTGGAAACCCAGTTCAGATGGTGCAGACTTCACACCGTCAGCGGAGGCAAGATTCATACTCACAATCCTGCAGCTATAACATGACACCATTACCCAATAAAGCAATATGCCCCCCCCTCACCTGAAGGGCTCTGATGAGAAATACCAAAAAAAGTAAGACCTTTGTTTTTAGACTTGCATTACATTTTAATAATTAAATCAATACTTTCATCAGCAACAATGATGGGGATTGAAACACAATAGTAGGTGGGATTACTGTGCACTGTCAATCACTGCCAAAATCTATTGGTAACAATATGATAGCTTCTGTAAAGGAGTTAAGATACCCAGTGATTGACAGCTCTTGATAATCTCACCCACTATGTATTCTGAAGTCTTTTTTTCCCTGCCATTATTTGTTAGATCAAATGATGAATCATTTTAAAATAGACACTCAGTATAAAGAAATTACTGTTCACTTGATTTGTTTTTTAGCCTGGGAAAAGAAACCACACAAAAATTCTAAAGGAATGCAGTGCAAGGCAAAAATAATGCTTAAACTGAACTGCGTTACATGGCCAAACTGCTAGTTATACAAAAGATAAGAACACAAGAGATAGTATTATTGTTAGACAGGTACCTGTGAAAATAATCATCAAGTTTTCAAGGACCTAAATTTGCAGAGAATCTACTTCCTGATTAAAGACAGTAATATAACACTTCCTATGAGTACGAGTGCATTTATAACATACTGTAACATATATTATAACATATTCTAACTACAAAGCACTTAAGGAGTAATAAATAAAAATGTAGTGAAATATACTAATAATACAGCATCTCATAAGTCTCATAACGCTAATTCAGATGTAATATAGGTATAATATAATATAATATAATATATATAATATAGGTATAAGCCTTAAATGGCTTAATTCCCACATTGTAAAAATTCCTGGTCCAGCTTATGAAGCTAGCTTGCTTCTCTTTTAGAAGGCTGAGTGTCTTTCAAACCAAACAGGTGGAATATGAGGTAAGAGTATAGAGGAAGGTGGCTGTAAGGGCGACACACAACCATCCAGCCAACCAGACCCTTTTTCAAGCCGTTGGACTTTGCTTGTTGAGCTTTGCTGCAGTTTTGAGTTTATGGTTTACTCTTGTCATGCGCCAGCAGGCCAGCAGCCGTTCGGTTCACGTTAGCGCCCTGGCTGCTCGGCCTGTCTTCCCATAGAAAACCACAGTACTTATTCTGCTTGATACTCTCCCGTCAACGCAACATTATTTGAACGAACTCTAACACTTGTAGCGTAGCATGAATAATACTAAGTATGCTCTAAGTCAATCCCATTGCTAACCAAAGCGTTGACTGTTTCTGCGGATAAATAAAAACACTTAAAATATACACAACTTAAAATGATAACTTGACTGTATATAGTTGTGGAACTCTATGGGTCTGTGTGCAATCTCCATAACGACCTTTCAGGCCTCTGACGATGACTTCAGCTGCTCCAGCTCAGTCGCCGCAGGAATGGGGGGGCGGCGACCTCGCCTGCCCTGAAACCCGGCAGCGATCTCCTCAAACGTCTTGCCTTTGGTCTCCGGCACCCGGAAGTATGTGAAGAGGGTGAAGACGAATAGGAGAGCCGCAAAGATGGTGAAGACGTAGCTTCCGCACAGGGCCTGGAACGTTACGAGGGAGAAGGATGCGTTAGGAGGCAAAGAAGACCATGCTACTCATGGCAGGTATTGTGTTTATTTATGGAGAAGACACTTTTATCCAAAGCAACATATGATTGAGAGAGCAGTGTTAGCTAGTCGCTGGAACAATTTTGGTTAAGATCATTGCTCAGGAACCTAATGGTGAAATCTCTCTGCTAAGCACGAGATTTGAACCAGAGACCTTGAAATCACATTGAAATCACAGACGCAGAGTCCTAACTCACAGGTTCTCACACCATCCTTTTTATGAGGACAGAGTATATTGACTGAAATATGCATGTTGAGAAAAGGTAGCTAATGAAGGTGTTACAGGGTGTAAGATGTTCCGAACATCTGAGTCCTCTAACACCATATGGGGAAGGGGGGATACTGGATTCCCTTTTCACCAGTCACATTGTCGTTCCTTGTCTCGAAGCTTGACCCCTACCTCCACGTACGGAAAGCACATGCCAATGATGAAGTTGCTTGTCCAGTTGAAGCAGCCGGCCAGGGCTAACGCCGCAGGCCGTGGACCTTGGCTGAAGAGCTCCGCCACAATGAACCACGGGATGGGGCCTGGCCCGATCTCAAAGAAACACACGAACAGGAAGATGGCGGCCATGCTGACGTAGCTCATCCAGGAGTAGGTACTCTGCGGGTAGGACACAGGCGGAGGTTTCAGTTTGGTGGGGGGGTGATTGTGGCACTGTCTCAAACTCCAGTGACACGTGACATGGATTTCTCAACCAACACCCAAGCTGTATGCTGTAGAAAACTTGAGAGCTTTCTGGAATATTCTGGTCATTCATGCTCTACCACAAACACAAAGATTGCTGCTGGGTTAATTACCCAGTGACTGGTGTTTATCACTAGCTAAATAACAACAACAACAAACAACAAATTTATTTTTGTATAGTGCATTTTCATGACTTCACATCATCTCAAAGCGCTTTACAGCATCCCCACCCAAAGCTGAGTTCTTCTATATTGGGGATAGTTAGATAACTGATGTGCTGTAGTATGTGTCCCAGATTGTCAAAAACATTATGTTTTGCTAATGAAAACAAAGCCTTATACCTTCTGTGTCTGCAGCTATATTAAAAAAAGCATATATATATTTTTGTACAGCTCTGGAAAAAATTTAAATGGCCGCAACAAAATTTTCAGTTTCACCCATTTCTCCATTTATTGGTGTGCGTCTGTAAATAATGTATATTTTTTTGCAAACTGCAGCCTGGTTCTTTGTTCCTCATTAATGAGGGGCTTCTTCCTTCATGGGACTTCAGTTCTGCTTCTAGGAGCCTGATATGAACTGTCCTAGCAGTTCACTTCACACCTGCACTTAATGTTTCCCGTTCATTTTGAAGGTCACTTGATGTCATCCTCAAATTCATGAGAAACTGTCCAATAACTTGACAGTCATCTCTGGCAAATAGCAGGGCTGGTTTTCCTTCATTCCCAGTGTCTCCTGCTTCACCTCGTTCCTGTGCACTGCTGCCTTATTATCTTTGAGCCTGGAACCAGCCTGCCATGCAGCGTAGCCTTCTGCCAGGAGATCCGGCATTAAACCAGGATATAAAATAAAGAAATATATACCGTGGTCTCTTAATTTTTTCCCAAGGCTGTATATATTAAAACGGCACAAGGGAGAGGGGACGTACCAGGTAGACAAGGCCAACGGACATAGCTACAGCACAGCAGCACATCCCACCGAGTCCGATCAGGGTCATAGTGCGTCTGCCAGCCCGGTCCACCAGTGCCACCTGAGGAACAAACACGAAAAGTTCTTCACGTGCAAAATATATATTTAATCTTTTGTGTTTACAAAAAAAATCTGCGTAAGCTTCTGAATCATTAACAGCAGTATCGGTAGTATGTTAATAAGCGGTATCAGGGTTGCATGTTGTCTCGCTGCCATTCTCGTGTTTGCTAATCAGCGTCTGTGGACTCTGCCGCTGTGCGCGCGGACCGATCCTCTCCGCAGCCGGGGACTGTGCGGTTCAGAATGCCTTTCAGTGGACATTGTAGTATGTAGGGGGAAAAATTCATTTAAAAGAAGTCTACGCAGTCAGTGTAGATAGCCAGTAGTACATGATAACGTCCGTGCGTCTTTTAGGGGAGGAAAATGATACACCACGATATATCATGCACCTGATAAGCAGTTATGGATGGATGGATGCCATGCTGAAAAAAATCAGCATAGACTACTGTAACTGGTTACCAGCAAGCCCAGCATAATGCATGCTGGTTATGCTGAGTTTTGGTGCTGGTGAACCAGTGTCGTTATCAAATCATTGCTAGTGGACTTGCTTCCTGTGCAGGTAGACCAGCATAGTTATGCAGATCCACCAGCTACACCAGCACCAAACCAGCATGAACCAGTATGAAAATCATGCTAGTGTATGCTGTTTTCTTCAGCAGGGTGGGTGGGTGGATGGATGGATGGATGGATGGAGAAAAAAACTATGTTATAGTGGATTTGTATTTTATTAGATATGTTTTATTTCTGTGATCAACATATGAGGATGCGATACTTTTGTTGCTAAGAGACTTAAATATCTGTGTTGCATCTTCACATTAGGGTTACTTACTGAAACCATGGTGAAAATGGTGTTTATTACACCCACGCCGATAGTGGCATAGACCGGCTCTGTAACACCAGCTTTGTAGAAAATTGCCGTCGAGTAATAAAAAATCTGAGGAGGAGGAAGACAAACATCTTTTGTTTAAATGAGCTGGAGAGCAATAAAGGCTCCGTTCAGTGATTGGAGGATGGAAGGGGGCGGGGCTCACGGCGTTGATCCCGGAGAACTGCTGGGAGAGGTGCATCATCAGGGCCACAAACAGCTGCTGGCGGTAGGTGGGCAAGCGCACCAGCGTCACGATGGAGATCTTCTTCTCCTTCATCACCTCCTCCTTCTCCTTCTTCATTTCTGCCAGGTCTTTCGAAAAGTCGTATTCCCCACGGAACCGTTTCAGACCTCAGGGATCGAAAAAATTGGGCTCAGTGGGCTAGAGTGGATTCTTGTTCTCAAATTGCCCCCTAGTTTATGACTGTGCAAGTGACCTTTAATGGACTGACAGCTGATCTAGGATATTCTGACCCTTTGGCAAATGACCATCCAAGAGATGCTCCTGGAGCTCCACATGTAGAGCATTGTACTAATGATTTAAGGTCATGGATTCAAAACGCTCAGAGTGCATGTAAATTAAAAGCCTTCACTCAACTGTAAATCACTCTGAATAAAATCATCAGATAAAGATAAATATGTTACATCAGTCTTTTTCAGACAGTCCATGTTTTTGCTCCCTCCCAGGCAGGAATGTGGACAGTCCAGGGGTCCCCAAAGATGGGCTTGGGAAACACTACATCACATAAGTGTTTATGGAAGATGGCTGAAGCATCGTATATAGCTGGATGTATAAGCTACTGGGACAGAGAGATCATATATCAGGATGGAGGAGTACATTTTCGTGCCTCCTCCTCTCTGCCCAGTTTGATGTAGAGGTAGCGAGGGCTCTCGGGGCACAGGGGCAGCAGGAGGCTCTGGAGGATCGCGGGCGCCCCAGACAGGCCCAGCAGGACTGGCCAGAGGGCATCGTTCCCCAGCAGGAAGTCCAGACCAGTCACCTATTGGGCAGACAGGAAGTTGAGATCATAGAGTCTACAGCCGTGGAAAAAATTAAGAGACCACAGCACAATTTTTTGTTTCACTCATTTCTCAATTTATGGGTCTGTGAATAATATTTATTTTTTGCAAACTGCAGCCTGGTTCTTCTCTGTTTCTCATTAATGAAGGGCTTCTTCTTTGCTTTATGGGTCTACAGTCCTGCTTTTTCCCGGTCTTTTTGAAGGTCAATTGATGTCATCCTCTGATTCACAAGACACTGTCAGGTTAAGTTGACGGTCATCTCTGGTGTCAGAAAGTCACTTCGACTCCCTACCTTGTTGATTTCTGGTCATTCCCAGTGTCTTTTTGAACCTGGAAGCGGCCCAGTGTAGCCTTCTGCCAGTAGAACCACAATTACACTAGGATTTAAAAATGCAAACTGGTTTAAAAATATAGTGGTCTCTTAATTTTTTCGAAGGTTGTATGTAGCAACCCAAAGTGATAAATATGGCGGCAAACTAACTTATCTGCAAAGTCTGTAAAATAATCAAATTACAGCAGAGACTGTAAATAGTCATTTTCATAGTACATTAATTAAATTACATAACACCACTCCCCTCACTAAGGAAAGGGACAGAATGTCATTTTTTTCAGTACAGGAAGCACATATTCAGACAGCTTTCAGTGTTTGTCATTTAGTTGAGGTTAATATTTGCCTGATAAATCCAAACAGTAAAGTGTATTACTCTGAAATATTGTGCATTACCTGGAATGAGTGTTTAGAGTCCTAATGGTGTCCAACTCTACAGGGCACAGTACAAGGAAGATACTGGCAGTAAAATTCAGTAATGCATATTTATATTACGCATAATATTACTGAAATGCTGAGCTTGTAGTTTGCTTGCATCAAATCAAGATCTCAACACCTTGCCAAGACAATCTGAGAAATGACATACTATTATCAATGGTCATAAATATTACATAAGCTTTGATTGGCGTGTGAAATCCATCATGGATGGTGGCTACAGCTGACATTGTGGAGACAATCACCTCTAGTTTTACTCACCTGGCTGATGAGGATCCCAGACACTATGGCCAGTTGGTGCAGGGTGCCCAGAGCGCCTCGATATGCCACCGGGGCGATCTCTCCAATATACATGGGCACCAGGCCAGAGGACAGACCTTGGAGAGCCCGGGGCACAGTGTTAGTGGGCAATGCCAGCACGCATTAATGCCGCTGCTCAGGCAACCAATAAACACATATTTCCCACAAGACTTGAAACATATTGCAAGTATTCAGTCAGAGTTTTACTGCCAGCAATCATTTTGGATGTAACTCCACATTGGTCTCTCCAAAAAGAAGATTTAAATTTGGAGTCTTAATGAAGGATCCAGGAGTAGCTACTGTTGCGTACCAGTCAGCATGCCAGTGATGCTAACTGAGGCTAGCGCCTTCTTACCACAGTAGAATCCCATCACAGCTCGCCCTGCAATGACCATGATGTGGGGAACGCCCTTGTTGGCCAGGCCCATCAGCAGGCCTCCCGTAACAGCTAGGATGTTCACCGCCAGCATTCCCTTCACCCTGGGGATTGATGGGCATCACTATCATCTTACAATGTCCCAGGCAGGACTTCCACACATCTATCTTTCCTCCCTCCATTTGGTGGAATACATTTACACTGAATCTGATTTACCACGGTAGACACCAGCCTTGGTAAATGGCTAATACTGTATCGTCTTCAGGTTTCTCAGGTTTCTTCGGATTGGTTGCTATATAAAAATAATTCTCTTTTGTGTGCGAGAATATCGAATGGCAGAAGATTGAAAATGTCCGTCGTGCTCCTCACCTTCCTCTCAGGTCACCCACAAACCCCACGAAGAAGGATGAGATCATGCCACCGACGGAGAATATGGACACGGACAGGGACCAGTACACGAGCACGGTGGGGTGGGGAAGCCCTTCTGTGGCATTATCAGAGTGCGACACGTTGTGCAGGACCCCCAAGGCGCGTCCATAGTGCCGCTCGATGACCTACGACCCCCCGAGGAAAACAAATGTGTATTCAAACTGGCAATGGGATCGATTACATGACTGCTCTTTTACAAACTACGCTAAGGAGCATCTGGATCTGAAGGTTTGTAAATGTTCACTAATGTATTTATTATATGGTACTAAAGCTTATTTGCTCAGCGTATTTACAGTTTGCTTTTATAATTATATACATTTCTGATAAAAGGATTTAAAAGTATTCATATAGCTATTTCCCCGCACAGCTATATTTACGTAACAGATGCTTTCCTGTGAATACTGTGACTATTTATGCTCACCTGGTTGGTTGAAACAAAAACCTTTATCTGGATTTATACTTTCTGGACCTGAACCTTCTACCTCTGTTTACAAGAATCTGAGCATGGTAGCCTGCATCCCGGCAGCAGATGAGGCTGAGGGCTTAGTTTAGTCACAGGTAGAAGTCATAGGTCACAGAACCACACCACCCCCCAACAATAATACTGCACCTTTTTCTGGTCGTTCACTGAAGTCTTGGCTGAAATAACTCTTGCATCCAAGTTGGCATCTTGTCTGCCTCACTTGCTAACAAGCAACCCTGCCCAGCTAACAATTTTCTGTTCCCATAACATTCCAGGAAAGTCACTTTTTGGTTTTGGGAATGTTCCCTGAAGGTTTGTTTGGTTGTCCTTTGGTTAGGACAATGTTCCTGTTAGGTTATAGGAACATTCATGTAACATTAGAGTTTTCAGCTTGGGGAATGCTCTGATGCATAATATCCTGGTGTAATTAAAGGTTACTCGACGTCTCTGTAAAACTAACCATAGGAGGACACTAGACTAACAAATGTTCCGTGCTTGGTGGGAGGAGGGTGGGGGTACCTTTTGCGGTGCGTTGATGACGCCGAGGCTGTAGCCGTACTGCAGCGACCCGAGTACAGCCGTGAAGACTGCCAGTATCAGAGTGCCAGACAGCTGCTACACCACATGAGCACAAGAACACCTATCAGGAGTGTCCTGGCTCCCCGTAAACTCCGCCCCCCCCATAAAACCCCACCTCCCATTCAATCACCCCCGGTTAGAAAAGGCTCTTGTCAGTGCATTGTTGAGAATTTAAGATTTTTTTCATCATTTGATCATATAATTTGACACACAATTAAATACCACACAGGAAGGGTTGCCAGCTCTCACACATATGACGTAGAACTCACACTTTCAGACTCTTACGCAAAGTCTTACAGCAAATCTACATTATTCCATTATAAACCTCAAATTAGCTACATCATTAACACTGGGGTAGTTTGTGAACTCTACAGACAATTAACCATGCAGTTCAAAATCTCACTCGAGCCAGCTGACTAAACCTGGCAACCGTGCACACAGGGCTATAGGAACACAATATGTATACACTCTTCTTTTTAGCTTCATGTCTAGCCTGGGTTTTTATTAGATAGAAATTAAAAATATTTAAGAGTAACATGGCACTTTATGCTCTCGCCTAAACTACCTTTAACCACCCTGTAAAGCCAACGGGACCAGTCTAGGAAAGGTCCAGGAGATGGAAAAACCTGTAGTAGAAAATCAACAGGGGTAATGAAGCAGAATCTATAAGCTCAGTGCTTTAGCTCTCCTGCTACAATGCTAGCTAGCTATTTCCAATACTGGTTAGCGACCTCCACTGCTGCGTGGCTATCTCACATGATAAGAGGACAGCACTCCTAGCGAAAATGGACGTAGAATTATTCCATCTTTCTGACTTGAAGAGACATGAAGAAGTGGCACAAGCTTGGATTTCAATGAGGAAACATCTCATCTTCAAAGTCATCGTTTAATCATCCATTACTGCAACGTTTCAGAACACCTGAGAGTAGCGGCAAAATAAACGACTGCCAGTTAATGAGACTCTTCCTTTAAGCAAACATTGCTAACTCACTGTATCTTTGATTATATAGAAAGACGACATCAGCCAGTGTCATTGGTATTACTTGCACACAACACATTTACGGGACAATACACTGCTATAAACAACGTTAATAAGTAATGACAAATAAACACGACAATTTAACATTCACTGTGTCCTTTAATCTTCACAACTGGCTGTATCCAACTTCCCCCAAAAATCCCTTATTTTAATTTTTGAAACAAGTCAGGCATTCTGGCATAATTCTTCACTTTTACCAGGAATAAAAAAGACAAAGATGTGAAATATTTCATTTTTATTTCCCAAAAACCAAAAGTTTGGTTAGACCACCAGCTTTTATTAGTAATGAATTATTAGAGCCTTTACCTTTCCAGAATCCATCTTCTCCCTTGTGTGCAAAGTTCCCTTCCCCAGCTAAAGGCTGTTCCAAGGTTGTTGTTCTGAAGCTAGATAGATATTAGACCAGGGTAATGTTCAATCCCACTAACGCTCCAACCACCTGTCACAGATATCACTGTGCCTTGGAGTGGCTTTAAAAAAAAGCACTTTTGCATTCATTAATAAATGTCAATATGTGTATTCCTCTGCATTTCACAATTTAAATGCCCCCCCCCCCACCAAATCAGTTAAACACTTTCCATTTTCCCAAGCTGTCTAACGTGTGCAAATAGCTACCTCTGAATGTGCCTGTTCTTGCACAAATCTTGGAGTGAGGGGCATTAGGGTCTGAGCTTTGCATTAAAGACCCAGCGAGAGACACCCAGGGGTAGCAAAGAAAAACAGAGCAGGAGAGTCAGGAAAGGAGTCGATAACAGATTGTTCAAGGGGACAAAGTCTGCTCGCCGGAAATTCTTCAACCCTGATGAGAGCTTCTGACAAGAACACAACAATATCGACATCAAAGTCCTTAGGCGTCCTTAAAAACAAGATGCAAGCAAGACAATTTTATTAATGATTTATTTATTTAAAAAAACAGATGTTACTACATTTCAAACTCCGAAACAAAATGGTGACAGTACTGAGTTCTGAGGCACGAGGGCCCAGCAGTGATGGATCGCCCCTCGAACCCGGGGCTGGATCCCACTTTAAACCTGTATGACTGCGATCAGACACCAGAGTATCCAGAAAGTTCTACAAAGGCTACACAGATAAAAGGGAAGGAACCATGGTATCAACAGTACCCCTTATTGCTAGACACGCGAGGTCAGACACCTCCTGCCCTCAAATCAGTTTCCTTATTCTTATTTAATTCATATTTAAAATATAATGTCTTGGGCCAGATTAATCAAAGTTTTTTTTTTTTTAATCAGAGCACCTGCTTTGTGTCAAAAACTTGACATTTTAAATCACATATAGTGATGGTATTTGTGAAATTAATGGCTAACATTGATCAATCTGGCCCTAAATGTGCAAACATTACTAGTAACCCAGGATAATATTTAAAAGTATTACAGTGATTTCGCCTACTCTGGAAAAACAAACATGAAGAGAAACAAGTATAAACATAGCTTGTATCTTTAGGAAAGAATTATTTTTATCCTATGACAGGCTCTGGAGCTCCCACCACCCTGAACAGGACAAGCGGTTTCAGAAAATGGGATGGATGGATTTTTATTCGATATTAGCACTTAACCTCCCAAAGTTCTCCTGATAAAAACAGAATGTCCTTGTAAACCAGGCGCACTGTGTCCATGTTTCACCATTAAAATCGATACTGTAGTTTGCACAACTACAAATCAATATGGGGGGGGGGGGGGTGACCAATGGAAATCTGCTTCCAGCTCAGTCACGTGCCACAAAGAACCAATTGCTACACTCTACCCACTATTGCTCCAAGAACCTCAGGAGTTACCCGGTCAGCAGAGCTACACCACTGATCCCCCAGTCACTCAAACCCCGACCATTTCTCAAGCACCAGTTTGTACTGAAGGCACAGAATGAGTCCCTGTGCTTTCGCTCCATGAGGGTCACGAGCCAATCAAGTCCAGATCTGCTTTCACAACTTTCCACTAATTACACCTTGTCTGCTGATTGTAAAATGCACATCCGTTGTAGGTATTTCTAAGGAACACGACTGCCCCAGCCTCTTCGGTGTAGACGACCCGACTATAACATATACAATATATATAATATGCCTTAGTCCACCTCGCTGGGGGCTGTGTCATCAAAATTTTTTCAAAATAATTTGGGCGAAAACGGATAAAGGAGAGGTAGGTCAATCAGATGAGACACCGATTTGTTCATCATTTTTCCTTCCTTTCCACATCAGTGGCACGTGTGTGAGCAGCAACACGGATAATGAAGGGGGAAAAAAACAATGTTTATTTGGGACAAGTTTTCAGAGTGGCCCGCTAAAAGAAAATGATGACAAGTTACAGGAATGAGCTTGGGTGGGTCTTTCTACAGACCCACAGGCATGGCAGCCGGGTTACAGGAGACGCAGAAGCACCCGCAATTACACACCTGGCTCCCATTGATGCAAAAGACTGAGCACCCATGTCAGTTAAGTTCACTGTCCAGAAACAACTGGGATTCTTACTCAATGCAAAGACCCCAGTTTCAGAGAAAACAAGAAACAAACAAACAAAAAAAATAAACAAAGTCACTCGTGGTGTGTCAGCATGACTACAACGTCAGAAGTTCATGGCTGGATCCCCAGCTGAAGCTACTAGATCGAAGGAGTCGAGTAAAACCCTGAATAAAGCCCCGATTAGGGGTGCACTTCTGGTGGGACAGGAGATGTGAGACAGAGTGATGGCGAGACCAGATTTGGCACGTGACAGGGGACTCGATTGTTGCACAGTTAAAAGCAGAAATGGGGTGACACGCATGCGGAAATCGCCGGAGACCAGCAGGAAAAAAAGAAGAATGGACCCAAATATAATCTTCATGACTGTACTTTTCTACAAAGTCCACTGTGTACAATTATCCACAATTATTACCCTCTGTGATGGAAGCCACCGTTTGAAGAAATTTACTGTCACACGTTCAGGCTCCTTGCACAGCTCTCTGTTCAGCTCTCATAAGAAAATACACCCCGATTACCTGCCCCCTTCAAGCTCGAAATGATAGACACAATGAACAAGGGGAAAGGGGAGGGGCTTTATTAAAAATAAATAAAGGAGCTCTTTTGGCCAATGTGATGCTCCATATATGGGTGCTTCCTATGGTGCATGGTGTTCTGACATAGAATGTGATTCAGGATCCTGCCCCCCCCCCCACAAGAGGGCAGTGCCAACACCTCCATTGGAGAAGATGCCTTCCTCTTCACAACCCCCACCTGGGGGGACGTCGATCTCGGCTCCTGCGTGGTGGTGTGATTATCAGGCTTCTTCTTGTTTACGGCAGGGGCTATGAAAGTGACACTTGTGGTGGGGGGGGGGGGGGAGTAGGAATCCACAAATGACCATCAAGGAGGGATTTACCAATTCATCATGGAGCTCCGGTTGAGGGTCATGAAAAAGACTTGGCTGCTCCCCCCAGATCGAACGGAAGCGAAGAACACCTGGCGGGACAGAGAGGATTGTGGGAATGCGGTGGGTGCTTCTCTTTTGGAGTCTCGGTTGGTTCATTAGTGGTGGCGGGAGGGGTGAGGGGTGGCTCCTACCTTATCATTCCTCTCACAGAGGAACTTTAATCGCTGAGCTCGTTTGTGCATGAAAACGCCGTCGAGGTGTCCCGTCTCCACAGAACGGATCTCAATGGCCTTCTCTCCCCAGCCCATGATCTGGTTGGAGTGGATGTAGGCTGCAAGACAGAAACCCAAGGAGTCAGCCGCTGTCTGGCTTGCAGCCTATCATCAGACAGCGACCTCTAGTGTACGGTGACAGCAGCGCAACAATGACCAGAGCTAGCACCAGGAGATGATGCTGGAGACAATGTGGGGAGATCTCTGCAGCAGTTTCTAGTCCAGCCCTCAGAGTGAGAGACACTCAGTTGGGAAAGCAATCACTGACTGTGCTGCAATCAGTAAATTACTGCCACTTAATAAGACCACTTAACCTACATAATATAGAAACATGGACTGATTTTGACAGCCGCCTTTGGGTGCCATACACGTTTCAGCCAGTAGGTGGCAATAACACATGGCAAACATTCGTTCGTGGCTGTGCTGGGATTAACCAAACTATGACAAGATACAACAGAGACCTTTGTTTGATCAGACCCTGGCTACTGTTGCGTTTGGGCTCTGCTGGCGGGAGACGAGGCAAGATTTTAACGTTTCGCTTGATTCAGGCTCTCTTTTCATGGTATGACTTGACAGACAATAAGAAGACCTTACGCAGTGGCTGCACGAGGAACAAGGGGCCTTTGGCTTTGTTGGCTGATCACCTCAGGGGCCAACTCGGCAGTAAATCACCCCCAGGGATGACTCTGGGCACTGGCAACCAATTGGGAACTAGAAACCTGGTCGTGCCGATTACAGAGCATGACGGCGGATTACTGAGCTTAAAAATGAAATCCCCAAGTACGCCGCAAAACCACAGTCCCCGGGATGGCCCATGACCACATGAAGTTCAGAGCTGTGACGGACTGGTTTTCTCTCAATCGCAGAGAGAGAAAACCACGAGGGATGCCGTTGCCATGCAGCAGGTGCTATAAATTGAACCGCAGCTCACACTTTTAACACATCTATCCCCTAGAAGAAAACTCTTCCATGAATGTTATTAAACTTTAAATGAACCCTACTCGTCTGCATCTCTCCATCAACAGTTGCCATTTTCTTTCTCCTGTCAAGTTTCCGTTACTTGAAATGAGGTGGTGTTACCGAATATGTATTTTTCATCTTCCTCTCGCAGTTCTCAGACCTCTGAGGGCACATGTGCAAACATTCAGCGAATACTTCATATGAGAAATGCTAACAACAATAAGATCAAAAAAATAAAATAAAGCGAGAAGGTGGACCGAAAGTGGCATGTAGACGCAGCTGAAGGTGCCAGGATGCAGAGGTGGACCGAGGGATACAAGTCCAGACCAGGATTTTGTTTCAACCAACCAGTGGAGTATAAAGGGTCACAGTGACAGAGTACTCAACTGGTTAGTTCTAACAAAATCATGGTCTGGATTTGTACTGGTTGCTGGTCTGTGGGGGAGGTAGGGGTGGGTCTGAGAGCCCAATGGAGGAGGAGCTACCAGATACCTACCAACAGATGTGGGCATCTCCCCCCACTGTAGGACTACGTCCTTGGTGATCCTGCCATAGGTATTCACATAGACCCCCTCATCCTCGTAACACAGAAGCATCTCCATGCCATCAGTCTTGGGGAGAATCACAATGGCATGTGGAGTGATGGTGCTCTGAATCTGGTGGGGGGGAGCAGTGTTGGGTGAGTAGATCTGGTCAGTTGCAATGCAGGACAGTAAACACCAGGTGGCGCTGCTCGATCCTCAGCAGCAATTCCCTCACATCGGTGATGACCTCCCCCCCTTTAACACAGGCTGGCAGCCTATTCTGCTTGCCTTGTGGAAAATCATTTCCTCACCCCCCTCAGAATTCACAGGTGACTTAACGTTAGTCAAAGATTTCCAGCAGTGAAGGGGGAAGAATTTTAAACTTACATAGTCTTACCAGTTATGTCTCAGCTAAATACCAGAAAGAGATCATTGTCCCTGTATCAAACATTTCATTTCATTTCTCTCCGTAAGGAACTGAAATATTAGCGTGACTCTTTGAACAAGTGAACTTAGGACCACGAGACAGAGCACTTACATGGGATGGGATGTAGATGTCATAGGGATTTCCGGAATCCACATCAATCACGTGAAATCCAACGCTGGACCCATAAATAACCTTTAACCTCTGACCTTCTTCCACAGTCAAGTCCACCAGCTGCGGTTTCTGCTGGAGATCTGTGAAAGACTAAAAAGCACGAACAGGCACATTAAGACATACGGCCATACCAATGTCACCAAGCAAAATCACTGCATGTCCTCTATACGAATGCCGCCATCAGACCACCCTACGGCGGTTGGCTCAGTGTCACCTTGTGACACATCTGAACCAATCAAAATGTCGCATAAGCAAATCTGAGATCCTGTACTATGGATTATTCTCAGTTCAAATGTATTACTATGAATACTTTAAAAAATCAGGATAGAAACACAGTAATCTTCAGCTATACATTGAAATATGAACAAATAGTAAGCAAAGATAATAATCATTCATACCACTTAAAGACTATTCCAAAGTGTGACAAACATCTCATAACTCACGCCCCTTGTATACGGTTTACTGGAGTGTTAAAGGACTGCTTTGTATATTGGCTGTAACTTTCAGGTCCGTCTGATACTCTAGTCACATTTGTCTTGTTCTACAAAAATAAACTCAGCAAAGACATTCACTGTGCCCTTAAAATTGTCTCCTGCTCTCCATTATTTTATGCTTGCCTGAAAAGAATGGATAATATCTGCGAAGCTGAAGTTAGCAGAAAACAGAAAAAAAAAAGTCGGTGACGACCATCTCCTACCTTGAAAGCCATAAATTTATGGTAAGGCTTGGGGGCCCATGCGTAAATCTCCACAGAGTTCTTCAGAGCGATCACCAAGAATTTAATTCTCTCATATTTCACTGCAAGAAGAATAAAATCGGTTTCCCCATCAGCGGGACTGCGGAACGGATTTATATTCCACGGAACTTGCTCGCCATCCCTCTCCATCCACTTATATCAAACTCCAACTGCCTGAGCTTCGTTCTTAGATTGGTGGAGGTCCTATATTTAACTAGAACGGGCCCTTGGCGTGAAGGAGACATTACAGGCACAGAAGAACCTGTCATATGTTCCACTAAACAAACAAAATGTCAAATAAATCAGATTCCCATACTGGAAGGCCTCCTGGAGCTTAAATTCTTCTTTGATACCTCTGTGTCTGTGGGGGCTGTTTCCATGAGGTGGACGTACCGACTTTATAGTGAACGCAGCCCTCAAGGTCCCCAACAGTGATCCAGCCCTGCTTCTTCTCGACCTCCGGGTCATTGTGCAGTATCCGGTTTCTTAGCCACGACAGGTAATAAACCCTTAATTTGTTCTTCTTCCCTGTGGACGGGAGCAGGGGACGACACCACACGTCTTATCAGATCCCACGGCAAAGCCATTATGGAATGGTCTCACCATTACTAATGCAAGACTTTGACAGAACCGTCTAGGTAAAATTTGGCACACAGCCGATCTAGCTCCACTGCAGTAGATGAGTTTGGATCTTCTACCAGTCCAACCCTTGAAGCACCCCCCTGCTGTTTGTTCAGCCCGACCCACCTGATATCGTGACCAGCACGTTGAGTCCCTCCAGGACGTCCATTTGCTGGAAGCGTCTCCTTGTGATCAGGTTGTACACCTTGCCCTGGCCGCTGCGGTCCAGCAGCATCAGTCCGTTCTCAGTTCCCACCAACAGGTTTACCCCTATAACAGAAGAAACCAACAGCCTGTAATACCAGAAGTTTTCCACTAGGAGGCACATATCTCATGTGTAAACAAGTAGTCACATGTTTTTTAGGAAGTCCTTTTTTGTGTTCCAGTAGGAGACCAGATTTACCGGTTTAAGAAATAAGTTGTTTACTAAAGCTAAAGCTCTGATTAACAGCTAAGCATTCTTAGGTTACAACACCTAACACACAGAGGTAGTCAAGGAAACAATCTGAGAGACATGGTCAATCTACTTGGGATGGAAGGTCACCCAAAACTCACCCCAAAGTGCAGCACACAGGATCTCGGAGTTGAAGCGCTTCTTGTACTTGCGGATTTCGGGTGTGTCGCTGTGCGGCCGGATATTGGTGGGATTGACGTTGACCACGGAGATCTTGCGCGCCTCGTTGAGCTTGGCTTGCTCCTGCAGCAGCAGCTCAGTGGTGAGCAGGGCTGGGGACGCGACAGATGGGTTTTGGACTTTTTACGGCTGGACACTCGCTCTGGCTGTTGTTAGATTTTCATCATCCGCTCTTAGGACATCTCCTCAGTGACCATTTAAAGAGACTTACCTGTGGCTGTGTTTTCACCGTCGTCATCTGTGGGGGAGGTTTGGTACACACGCGGGTCAACGAACGGTGTGAACGACGCCTTTGATCCAACCCCCATCCCGTACTGTTGACACACAAGAACAAGATTAAGACCGGTGCATTATGGGAATTGGACTTCACTCTAACTAATGTGAATCTGACAAGAAAAAAAAACATAATAGGACCACATAATGTATTCAGTATAGCATGGGGGGGGGGGGGGCAGCTATGACAGCACCTACTTCAGCTGCGGAATCCATGTCCTGCTCCTGCAGACTGGGGACGTTCCCCTGGTCTTCTGGGGGTGTGCTCAGGGGGGAGTGGCTTGGCTGCACCAGGTCAGGGAGATTGACATGGGCGGCGAAGCCATTGCTCTCCGCGTGATCAGAGCCTTTTTCGTCCTCTGGCGTCTGCGAGACGGGACAAAGCAGGCTTATTCCTCTAGTCCTACTATTAGTCCTATGGTCCCATATCGGGTTAAACCCAACATGAAGAACGGTAATAAGCTGCCAGTGAAACAGGTAGAAGAGACTAGTCCAAATGCATGTATAAGTATGGAAGCCCAGCCTGGACAAATTGGGGTCTAAGAGATCATTATATGCGTCTCACACGGAGATGGATGCAGGTATTTCAGTGGCTTTTGAAAAACAACACATCAGATGAGTGATGCTGAGATGGGCAAACCCCAAATTATGAACAAGCATCATAACAGGAAAGAAAGTGATTTAGGGGGGCAGGAAGCACATGGACAGCCGGGAACACAGGCCCAAATACACTCCATACTGCTGTGTGACCTCACCTCATTCACCGTCAGCGTGTTGTCATTGGAGCCCCCGTCACAGGTGTCACCATGGGGTCCATCATCATTACCAGCGGTCTGAGCCACGGCGAAGGAATCACTGCTTCCAGGAACGGATGGGCTGTTTCGGGGGCCAATACACAGACCACCTGCTTATTCGAAACTTCAGCTGATACAAGTCAGCTGAGGAAGCCGTCGAGACGGTCAGACGCTCACATGATCCGAGGGATGTGGCTGACAGGCACGGTGCCGTCGTGGCCCACGTTCTCGCCGTCCTCGTCCTCGTCCTCGCTGCTTTCTGACTCACTGGAGGAGGAGTAGTCCGTCACCTTGACGGGGGGCCGGTTGGACTCCTCGATGCGAATCTCCCGCAGCTCTTTGGCTAGGGCCGTCAGGTCCTGCGAGAACGAGGGGCGGGAGCGGAAACAATAATTCAGCCAGACTCGGAAAAAGGGCCGAACATGAACAATCCCTCATCAGGGTGCCAGGGCCGTCACATTCTCAAACCTTAGTGCACGTGGAAAATGCATGGCATCCTTTCCAGGCATCGAGGATGGGGGGCGGTACGCCATCGATCCTCTGATGTTGGAGCGAACGCAAGAAGAGGCTCACATTCAATTACAGGCTGCTTCATAGTCCATCTCCAATGCCCTCAACAGGACAGTGGGGGAGAGCGCTGTCACGATTAAGACTGTTTTTCCAAAAGGGATGCTGTTTAGCCCTGTGGGGTCCCGCATCCGTTTGAGTGACAAGATGCTTTGTTTAATTTCCCTGAATTAACAAATGTGAGTTTGTATAAACAGGCCTTTGTTTTGGTCTCTTTGGGAATATAAGTATTACTCCAAGCTCCATGAATATCCGCATTTTAGCTACAAATTGCTCACTTGGCATTCAGAGGAAGTATGAATGACTTTTTTGTTAATAGATTAGAATTTTTTCAATCTAATCAAGCACAAGCAGTCTTGTGGTTTATGTTTATGCTTCTGCAGTGATTTTATATGCTGCTTGCAATCTGATTAATAAACATTCATCTTGTAGGATACGCAGGGTTACTGTCCAGGGCGCAGCTAGAAATTCTGGGGCTCCGGAAAAATGTCACCCCAACCTCCATTATATAATTTTACATAAAGTGCTGCCCCCCCTGAATCTGCCAGGGTATCCGTGCCCCTAATCACAGAGGACATGCCCATCATTATGTCATGTCATTCCAATGCATAAATAGTAGTGGTGGTATATGAGAGTTTTGAGGATACCCTCCGCCCCGCCCCAGCTATAGCAGGCATTTGCTGATATGACCAGGGTGCCAGAGGAAAGGATGCTGGGTAGGAATAGCACAGGCCATAGGTGTCCCTGCTGCAGGGAGAGAGCGGCGAGACCCGCGTTCCGCGGCGTATACAGTAGCCGTCCTTGCAGTGACTTTATTGTTATGGCCTCATTGTTGCAGGACTGCCATGCAAAATAGACAAAAAAGAGCTCATATCAATAAACACCACCCCCCATCAACCCACCCTGGCCTGCCCACCCGCCAGCCATGCCAGCCATTCACATTAAAGCAGCCTTTGCACACACAGTCTGAGAATCCCAATTAAAATGCTTTAAAGGAAAGTGAAGGTTGGGGTCCCCTTGCCCAGCGCCCCATCGCCATGGTAACAGTAGAGGCACATTGTGCGAGACGGGATTATGCCGGCTGTGTCGAATCCAGGCCCTGTGAAAGTGACTGACGCTCTGCCAGAAAGCGCACCCCCCCCCCCCCTCCCCTGTGAGAAAGTTTCGCGGGTGAAAAGGACAGGCTTTGCTTTAGACAACCCCGTGCCAAAGGGGGCTACTTTGAGGGCCTATCAGCATTCTGCTCGACAGCTACACCAAGGTTGCAGAGAGACAGAGAGGGAGGGAGAGAGGGAGTGCCACAGAGCGCAGAGCAGCAGAGAGATAAACGCAGGTAAAGAGTGCATGCGTCCCGCATCACCATCGCTTATGACGGTCTTATAACTCTGAGCAAGATGGGGCATCAATGGAAAAGGAGGAAATGAGAATGAAGGGATGGGGAGAGAAGAGAGGGCAAGAAAGAGGGATGATCGAGAGAGGTTGGTGGCGGGCGCTGAACAGCCTCCAGCATGGTTCTGTTTTCACCAACCAAATATGGACCAGACCTGCCCTGTAGGACCAATGGAGAAGATAGTGCTCAGTATGTGGGACACAAGGCAGTAACAGGAGACTGCGGAGAGGCTGGGGAGAGTCTGGGGGAGGCTCTACGCTCAGAGGGTACGAGTCAAAGAGAAAACCAACACCTCCACACGCCAGCATTGCAATGGCTCACAGCATTCATTCATATTATTAAGGTAAAGACCCAAAGCTATTCTGATGCTCCTTTTCTCCCGGCATTCGTGGACCTCCTTCCCATTTCAGCGTCATAAAGCATAGCGGCCTTGATTCCGGAGATGCTGAAGAGCCAAGAAGCATAACTCACTCAGCATCAGTCACAACAAGGCTCTGAATTAGTATTAGCAGTCATTACAACAATCCCATTTTAATGTTACCTCTTCGTCTGTTACTATACGGGAAGCTCCACATGCAGACCTACTTCCTAACTGAGGAAGCCTCAACTATACTTAGTTTGAAGGTCCCTTTAAAATTTCACCATCAAAACCAGCAGAAGGCTGGATGCAGCTTCTCATAACCAAACAAAGTAATTAAACCACCCCGCCCATTTTTCCACTATAGGTCCCGAGGAGAGACTGGGCTTCTTAAGGTTTCTGTCCCCCTCTGCACACACTCATCCACATGCAAATCCTACGCGTTAGATCCCAAATTACAGTAAATGATTCCAGAGTCTGTTATGGGAGGGACGGTCGGAAAAGGGGTGGATTTGATGGAAGCAGAACTATACCTTATACTCCTAAGTCCTAGACAGAGGACATTGTAGGATGTTTTCAAGGTGGTGACATAATTGATACAGATGGGCCACCTTATCATTAGCCAATGGGATGTTTTGAATCGGTGAATGACAGTGATGAGGGCACTCCGGCGTCCAATCGGCTTTCAGCACCCCGGAGGTTCCTCCCCTGCACATATCTCTGATCTTTTGCAATGAGCACTATATTCCCATTTGTATAAGTGCCAGTTATTATGTCCTGTTTGCCGTTACATAAAACACGAAAATAGAGAATAATGTCACATTGTCTAATTAATGTGTTAATTTATCCTCTAGTAACTGTTTTACAATATCTTGCCATAAAAGTTATCTTTGAAGTCATATTCTGTGGTGTTAGCTGGAAGTATTTGTGTGATTATACTCACAGAAGGTCCATTGATGAAAAATGGTGTGTATGAATGAAATCAGCACAGAAATGTAGGACAGCAAAGGCCAACTGTTCCTGCTCAGCCAGTTTGCTTCCTGAATAGCTCATCACAACATCTGTATCACTTAGTAAGATGATCGGCTTGCTT
>JAODUD010000043.1:4202852-4218929 GCA_026784285.1 Stomatorhinus walkeri | reverse complement strand
TATCACACTATGGGGACATTGTGTCCCCATAAGGATAGGTATACCCGCTCACACACACACACACACACACACACACATTGAATGTGAGCTAGAGAGCAGCACAGAATTCAGGATGAACCATGTCAGATGGGGGGTGAGCAGCATCCCAAAGGGATCAGCCAGATCAAAGACGGAAGTGCAATGTCCTAATGGGATGATCAGCATTCCAGAGGGATGAGAAGCATCCTGGAGGATTGGCAGAGGCATTAGCCACATCAGAGTACAAAGTAGGATCAGCAGCATCCCAGAGGAATCAGCCACATCCCAGAGGGGTCAGCAGTGTCTCAGAGGGATCAGCGGAGCCACAGAACGTACTTTCCTCAGAGCTCTCCAGGCTGCTGATGCTGCCGCCAAGATGCCGCGTGTGTCTGTGCAGGTGCCTGTAGAGACTGAAGCGGGACCTGCGGGATCTGCCCATGCCCTTCGGCTTGGACGGGTGCTTGATGTCGTTTGAGTTGGAGGCTTTACCCCTACTGGAGGGGGCGCTGTCACATGATGTGTTGATGACATCATTGAATTGCTGCAAAATAGGAGAAGACGCAGTGGGCTTTATGGTTGATTAAGACATGAAACTAATGTCAAACGCATCTGACATATGACCTGCATCACCTTTTCACAGCAACCGCAAGTATTATAGGGGATTAATTAGTGATCTGAAGATGAGACAGCCATTGATGTTCATATGAGATTTGAAATGGCAGTAAATATATGGTAGCGCCGCAAATCAGAGCTGCAGGCCACATCATCCAGCAGGGCCCGGGACCCCCACCTGCTCAGCGCACGAGGCACGCGTCACGCTCCCCACATCTGTCAGCCGGTGCTCGCGGTCATCCCACCGTCCATACGCCAGGTCGATCCCGCCCACGAAGGCCACTGACTGGTCGATGACCACAATCTTCTCGTGGTGCGCCCACAGGTAGACGCTGGAGGAGACGTGGTCGGGATTCCGCATCACCTGAGCATGGTATGGGGTAGGGGGCAGTCAATCACACTCAACACTCTTTAATGAAGACCAGGACACCGGCTCAGCTACTTCCCAGACTTTTTTTTAAAGACTGACTGAGCGATGGTATGACGCATAAGCTAAGGTTTATCAGCCAAATGCAGTGCTTCATTTTCCTGTTCTCATCCACACCAGGTAACGCGGGTCTCCGTCCTTGCTATCCAGCCAGTCGCGGTACCTTGATGTTGGGGTGAAGGCGCATCAGGGTCCTCTTGCTGTACTCGCTGTTGATACCCAGAGCTAGCTCCACCTCCTTATACAGCATCACGAAGATCCGGACACCTTCTTGCTACAAGAGAGAGCAAATGCTCTGATACAAAAGTTACAGGTCCAAAGGACTGACCACAAGGATACCACTTCAAGTACCAAATCTGGACCCTGGCTGCTGCTATTAATGTAGACCACTTAAATCAGTGTTTCCCAACCCGGACCTATGAGACACTCAGACAGTCCACATTTTAGCTCCCTCTCAGCTCCCTGCCAGACAGTCCACATTTTTGCAAAAACATGCACTGTCTGCGGGCCCCCAAGAAATGGACTGGGGAACACTGGCTTAAATGAAAATGTTTATCTATAAAATTGGGTTAGATATAAAACCTAGACGCAAGGTTATTCATCCTCGTACAGCCACCATTGTATTTACGGTTCTGGCATTTCGAGTCCTGAAAAGCTGCCTTGTTTAATCGTGGTCGGTAATAAAAATAGGCGGTAGCCTTATGCGATGCCCCCGAAGTCTCCTTCTGAGCTGAACATCTGTTCTGGTGCTGACTGACTCAGCCCACCCAGGCTGCAGGCCGCTGTACTCACTGCCTTGCGCTTCAGCACGCAGTCCAGCCGCCAGTGGTTACCCTCCACCACTGGCCTCTTCAGGAAGATCTCCGGACTGAGCCTGGGCAGACCAAAGCAGCACTGCGTTAGGTGCTGGAACTCGCACCCACCCTTCCAGAGATTAGCGATGGGAATATTTCAAACGGAGGCACCTGGCTTAACTCAAATTAACATTATAGAACCCTCAAAGTTTTTTATTTCACAAAATTATATAACTGGGCTTAGCAACCATGACGCTCTACCACCGAGTTCCTCAAGGAAGTCCTTCGGCGTCCCCCAGACAGTCCACATTTTTGCTCCCTCACTGGTCCCAGCACACCGGTACCAAGTAATCGATGTTTTTGTTTGGTTGAGAGATTTGGGAGGGAGCAACAATGTGGACTGTTTAAGCATCCCTCAGGGCTGTGTGGATAAACACGGGAAGATAGGTAGTAATGTCTATTTTATAAATTAGATTTAAGAAATGCAGTGAAATGTTGCAGACTGTGAGCAAGGCTGGGGCGGGGTTCGGACCTGCCAAGATTCCGGTGCTCCTCTTCTAATTCACTGTGACCTCATTCTGTGGTTCTAAAAGTGATCTGTGCCAGGATTTTCATTCCAGCAGCCGCCTGTGCTGGCGCTCTCCGCCTAAGAGGGTCTGAGTTATAGCTGTTGTTCTTTGTGACTCTCACTCTTTGTCTTTACTTTTACTTTATTTTTCTCACTTTCTCTCTCTCTCTTGCTCATTTTGTTCTCTCACTCACTCATTCTGTTCTCTTTCTCTCCCTCTCATTCTCTCACTCTCACTCTCCCCCCTCTTCCTCTCTCTATCCCCTCTCTCCCTCCTCCCCTTCTCTCTCACTCATTCTCTCCTCTCTCTCCCCCTCCCTCTATCCTGCCCTCCCTCTATCCCGCCCTCTCTCTCCTGTTCCCTTTCTCACCCAATCTGTTCTACCTCTCTCATTCCCCCTCTCTGTCTCCCTCCCCCCCCCCAGCAGCAGAGCTCGGGCCACTGAATGGGCAGCCTGTTGCTAAAGCTCTGTTTCCAACAGCCTGAATGTGGAGTCTGTGAGGAACAGAGAGCGCTTTTTCCTGCCCCGGTTCCTGGTGCCAGGACTCCCGCTGCTTCCCCGGAGGGATCCTCAGAGAATCCGAATCGCTCAGCTACCATTTCCATGGCTGCCTGTCCTCCTCCGCAACCCTTTTGTCACTCACTGTCCCCTTTAATAATGATGCTACGCGCTTTTAGTGCTGCGAGGAGGCAGAAAAGTCTAAATCGCTCTGCTTGACCATAATTTGCAGTGTTGTCCATAAACAATAAAATTCAGATATTTTGCAAGATCCATTCAGAAATCGGCCCGTCACAGCCAGCCCCTCAGTGATATCATGGCCATCTCCATCCTGTCTTTCCTTCCTTACAATTGACAGTTTGCATTTTATTTCCCTCTCCAGAGCAGGATGGTGGAAGACCTGTCAGACTGCTCCCCACTTCTTACCCCCAACATTTGCAGCTTACATACCACCAGTCTGTGATGAAGATCTCCTCTTTAGCTGCCTCCAGGGCCTCGGCGACATCCTCCATGAAGGTTTTCCCATTGACATACCTGGAGTGAGACAGCGGTTTTTGTCGTTTACCCATGTTCGGGACCAGAGGGAATCAAAGGGCTTTCAGCTTTACAACCTACACCCTCGTGCAAATGAATTGAAACTTGTTGTCGCGTCGAAATGCTGACAGACTGACCACAGTTAAGATAGACATTACAGTCACAGTGATTCATACTTTTGGCCTTAGGTCCAGACCTGGTGGATTGATAAAAACTGAATGGGAATAACCTAGGATGGGCTGCCAATCCATCGCAGGACAGAAAAATCACTCATTCCAGTAGGGAATTTGGCCGCTCCAATGAACCCCAGCATGTTTTTGGACTGTAGGGGGAAACTGGAGAACCTGGAGGAAACCCCACCATAACACAGGGAGGCGCCCAAACCCCAGAGCATTCACTTGAAACATTAATTTGCACAAGGGTGTAGGTTTCTCCTTCATAACAATAATGTCCCCAAATTGGCTGTGACCCAAACTGGCTGTAAGGAATCTTCAATGAAAATATCTCATCAATATCTCTCCCTTGTTTCATTCGGTCCTCTAATTATTATCTTATTTATAGGTATGAATTAACACGTACGTTGTCCAAAATCAGGAGGAGTTCAAAAAATGGACATTGGTAACTTTATTTTTATAGGCAACGTGTTGGGGATCCATTAGGCTCGTGCACCAGGGAAACCTACACCTTTCTCTTCAGGCATGATTCTTTTTATTTACTGGAGGGGGGAGGTCGTCATTAATTCCCAACCTCATGACACCGAGACCTCATTAAACTGAAAGTTTCTTTGCCCATCTCGGCACTCTGGGTAATGAAAGTATCGGATGACCAACCCAGAGAAAGTGAAAGTGTTTGTACAATTCAGAAGAGCTTGTCTCAGAGTTGCCCATGTCTCCACTTGGCCCACTGATTCTCAAAGATTGTAACATTATATCGAATGATTATACTTCCGTTGATAGCAGACGCACCCTTGAATGCTGCTGGGAGCTTTACTCACGACAAAATGTTCTGAGGGCAGAAGGAAAAATGACTATGGGTCCAAGCAATGGGACAGGACCAAGACATGCGATTGGTTGGTCCCACCTCCTCTAGTTGCTTCGCCCCACCTACTCTACAATCTGATTGGTTAGCTCTCTGAATCAATCATTTTTCCATCTGCCCTCAGAACATTTTTGTGTAAGTGAAACTACCATGAGTCTCTTGAGTGATGCATATAGTTTGGTCAGGGAGCATTGGATGACGGTTAAATGCAGGACACCGGTTAGGTTGGAGGGGGGGTTACCATTTGGCCGGGATGTTCTCCTCAGGCCTGGCGAAGGAACCAAACCGGTGCTCCCTCAGGAAGGCCCGCCCATGCTTGCGCACAAAGGTCTCGATCGCTTGACCCCACCAGCGCGCCTGACGGAAGCTGGTAAACTTCAGCAGCAGAGTTCTGCAGGGATCATGGCCAACCACGGTTAGCGAGCCCACGAGTTTCCCACCCATGCAGCCCAGTCCCTCTTAAACTGCACATATGGGCTTCACATTCGTTCGTGGAGGAGATCAAAAAAATCTAGATGTCTGGATGCAAGGAAAAGTGGAAAATGATTCAATACAGAAGTATGACAGAATAAAGGGTAAAGGAAGGGCAGCCCTCTATGAACTGGAAGATCTGCAATAGAAAATCATCAAGCTCATCAAACAGATGCAGGTATACTAAACTGATACATCCACCCACACATATGACAGTAAGAAAGGACACGTTGACACCCTCCTCTGGCACGCACCTGGACAGACTGTCAATCCGGATGCCATGCTTCGTCTCAGTGTCCTTGGAATCCATTTTGATGGTGAACTCTTTGTCCACCAGGAGGACAAAGGAAATCGCTCCAGTGTCTGGCTTCATGTACATCAAGAAGGAGTCTTTGACCACCAGCCACCTACAAAAGGAGATTGTGATGGGTGAAGGTCACGGAAGGAGATGTCTCTAGAAAAAGAGTTTGTCTGAAAAACGTTGTCATACCATATTTATGTTCAATACATTTGCCCGCATTGGACCACATGACATAGAGAAGGGATGTATGTGCATTCAAGGACAGATTATGGATGCACATCCAATCAGAGTTCTGTCTTTTTGGGAACTGTGTTAGACTAACTCAGCTAATTAGAGTGTGGGTTCTACCAGGAACCTAAGCAGAACCCACACCATGGACATACTCCGTACACCCACCGTTTGGACCAATGGTAGCAGACCTTGCTGCGACCTCCGCAGTTGAGCCCTGGGATATGGTGGCCCCCAGAACGCTTGGAGATCATCCCCTCCCTGCGAGAAACACAGACAAAGCTGGATGGGCAAGAGTTGATGCTTGTCAACATGAATTAAATGTTTTTTTTGGACATCGGTTTGACTTCCATATTCACAGAAGAAAGACAGAGGTTTCACAGAGTTCAACATGATGCAAGGTAAACTAACAGGCTCCTTACAAGCCCTTCGGCCCCAGTTCATGGATGAAGGACATCTGGCTCACACCAATGAACTCCATCTACAAGGGAAGAAACAGATCTTCCGTAAAACACCACAGCATCACAGACAGCGAGAAGCACTTCAAGTGCAAGGTCACTGTTTGGTTTCTGTTTCTGTCTTCAGGCACAACACAGGGAATAGCCGAGCTCGGGGCACCAGCCCGTCCCCGAGGTCAACCTGTCAGTTAATTAAATGTGATTGTTTTGCTAGTATTCAAATAAAGCAGCTTACTGTAGCATGGTATTTTCTGTAGACTGACATCTTCAGCAAGTTGTTCAGATAGTCCTCTAGTTGTTTCTAGAAAAAAAAATCAGGGAGAATTCCTGTGAGGAACTGACATATTCCATCCATTGTTAGAACCAGAGAATCCAAAATGATACAGAGTATAAAGAATTGCCATTATTGTTAACATTAAAACCACCGTGATGCAGGTGATCACATAATGTAAAGCGATACACATGTTACAGTGAGCTAAAGCAGGTTTTCATGGATGGAGATTATTTAACATAACTGTAAGCCTTTGCGTCTGGTTTGGGGGAGGTGGGTGGGGGTGGACTGACCTTTCTGCTGGAGACCTGTTCTTCCCGAACCAGCTCGTCATTCCCACCCTTTGGCAAGTTGGGCATCTGTCGTGCCTCACCTCGCTTGATGCTCTTCCTCTGCACAGTGTGACTATTGAAGAAGACGAGGATGGATAAGTGGTCACATATAACAAAGCAAAGACCTTTACCATATCAGTTTAGAGAGAACCTGAAAGAAGTGCATAGATAATGGAGGGCCATAAATCTCAGCTCCCAGCCAACGTTTTTAGATGAGGGGTGTTCCGTGCAACATTTTACTGCTGCTCCCATTTCTCGCTGTCTGTTAATCACCCCGTGGCCTTCAGGGGGCACTCACCTGCGAGAGGGAAGAGGGATCCTCAGGAAGGTTTTGTATCTCAGAAGCTCTCGATGGAGCTCCACAAAGTGCTTCTCCTTCCTCTTCACGGTCCAGGTGAAGTTCCCATGCCGTAGCTCGATCTTGAAGACAGCTGGCAGCACCTGCGTGCAGGATGTCACACTTCAGGGACACTTCTGACAGAAATCCATTTCTGGGCTGCATGGTTTGCTCTGGCAGTATCTAGATGCTATATTTTACAAGGCCAGTAGGGGGCACTGTCGAAATTATGTCACAAGTGCGTGGCTTTGTCTCCCACCTTGGCTGCGCTCCTGCGGTGTCGGATGCGGTCTCTGAAACGGTCCTGTGGGCACGTGAATCTCTCCACGTCCAAGATTCGGGCAGTGATGGGTAAGGTAGCCAGATAAATCCTGGCATCTGGGTCCTTTATGCCCATGGTGTCATACACTGAGGAAAATGGGATCTGAACCTCCCCTGGGACAGAGCAGGGGAAGACACAGCATGTCAGGGAAGAGCAGATGGCCAGTGGTGTAATAGGAGGCTCTCTGGCCACGCCCATTGCCCCGTCACCCTTATATCTAGTCAACTCCTTGAACCACATTAACCAAGAACCCACAACAAAGCACCATAAACCCCCATCTTCCAAACACCTGATCAATGTCCTACTTCCTATGGCTCTGCCCCATTATACTTCCGTATTACTGACCTACATGGTTGACCACGCTCTCGTCAAAGTCATCCTCCACCTCTCCGACAGCAAGGTCGCGGGTGTCCAGGTTCTCAGTGATGTCACTCATGTCTGCCCCATCCGTCTGGTGTGACGCCCCTTTACTCATCCTGGCAGTGAGGGGGCACCTGGTGGAAGGGGCGGAGTGGCATCCATCGCTAAGTAAAAGTTCCTACAGAACGCAAGCAGGGTCACGTTCTCATGTACGTCAAGCTTATATCATGAAGGTGCTCCATAAAGCACCACAGGAGGTCCTACTTAGGGGCGTTTCTAGCTGTAATACATATTAGGGACTAAGGTAAGTTTACCAGGGGCTTGATTCATTTCTTTTTTGAAGGAAGACTGGCGTCAGGGCTAGAATACTCAGGCGATAGCCCTGACTGATCGGACCTAAGGACGCTACTGGTTCCTACCTCCCTTGGGCCTGGAGCTGTATAACTCCTCTGCAGCCACCCCCACTGGGAGCACTGGGAGTACTTGATCTTTGCAACTTCCTGACACTTGTTAAATGGTATTTATGAATTGTATATTTCATTCTTTTGCACGCTATCCTATATTACTGCAGCTCGCACGGCATCCTCTTCCCAGCCTCTGCACACGCACACTGACGACCCGTCTTTTCAAGTCAGAGCTGCCATCTGATTCATGGGAGGGATCATGTAACCAACAGGTTGCTGCCTCACATCAGAGCTGGACCGCACAGGTCACCTTTCAAACCGCAGCCGCTTCAGAGATCGCAGAACAAGGTGAAGCTGCCCTGTGTGACACCTCACCCCGTATGAATCTGTGAGCCAAATAAATAATAAAAAAGCAAGTGTCTTTCAGAATGGGAGAGAGAGTGTTCTACAGCGGCTGGCTGCTCCATCAACTCAAACATCCCCATAACAGATACCGAGCGTTTTCCAAGAACAGAGCAGGAAAAGTGGTGATCATAACAAGGTTAGAGCATAAACTTGTGTGTCATATAACTTTGGTACTTAACAAGCATGGAACATATCAAGCAGAGAACATAAACTTAGAACATAGCAAGATCAGGTGCTTAACTAGAGAGGAGATTAGCAAGATTTGGAACATGACCAGTGTGGAGTAAAGCAAGCCAAGTAACACAGGTCATGACATGACATGTCACCATTGAACAATATGGATTCAAACGAATACCCACCCCCTGCTTGGCAAATCTTATCAACAGAAACAACCCCAATAACAAATATCAGTACTTGAACAAAGAACTGAAGGGACCAGCACCAAATATCAGTACTGAGATAAAAACCTTGGTGTTTCTTAATGTTTCTTTGCATGGGATCAAAATGAAAATCAGTGGCACCTCCCATTCATATTATCAAAGGGCTCTTATAGGCTACGTTTTTGGAGAAAGGGAAAATAAACATATTTGGTGAAAGAGCAAGACTTATTCCTGTTTTAGGCTGAAATCCTGTGCTTGAGCCTGTTTGGAGCAGGTTAGGAGTACAGCGTAAATTACCATAAGTAGTTTAAAAGTGAGTAGTGATTCTTGGTGCCCAACACATGGAGGTAAAACCAAGAGAATCCTTGCTAAGCCTGTAAACCTGCTTGGTAGTTCACCCTTCAAGTTCTGGGATGTGCAAGGAGAATCCATAAATATCAAAGTTCAGCTCCCAAATGGCCAGAGTTGAGCTGGGGGGGTTGGAGGCTGGCGTAGTGCACATCCTGTTGACCAAGAGGAATTCAGCCCTGCTGGGGAGTTCTGTGTCCTGACCTCTGTGGGAGTAGAACTCACTCTAAGTCTGGCCCATGAAAATGCTGCTCTTACTATCACATGGGGAAGATCAGAAGCGATTAAACGGTCAGTGGGACAAGGAGACTTTTTCAGGGCTACACAGAAAACAAACATTTCATACAAAAAAAATTGTCGACAGTTTTTCCTGCACAAATTGCAGAATAATGACAAAGGAAATAGAAGGACACTAATTTAAAATAGTCAGTACAACAGGTACTTCCAAAGAAATGGGGGTCCAGCTAAGAGTGAAACAGTCCTGGGGGAGGGGCCAGGTTGTTTGATTTGGGGAGGGCTAATGAAAACTACAACACTGGGGGAAAAGCCATTACTCTGTATATTAATCAAGTATCAGATTGCCTGGAATGGTAGAGGGGCTCAAACTAATGATCATCTGGGTGGGTAGTCTGTCTGATGACACTGATAGCTGCCTTCCTCAGTCGGGCAGCATAAAGAGTGTCCAGGTTCGAGAGATCAGCCCCAATGATCCGCTGGGCAGCCAGCAGCGCATGACGCAGGTCCTAGCACAGGCCCTGACGCAGCTGCTGGCTTACCAGGCCGCCAGCCGTAGGTGAGGAGACACTGACTGAGGTTGTGGTAGAAGATGAGCGAAAGCTGCTCAGGTGTGTGGACCTCTCTGAGTTTCCTGAGAAACCACAGCCATCGCTGGGCTTCAATCAGGTGAGAGGTGTTAAATTCCGTGTTATTTACGCTGCTTTCCATCTGAAGTCGTAACTTGGAGGAATCAAACGCCGAGCTCAGAATTCAAGATGGCTGCACGCTTTATCAACAAAAGTGAAAGCTGCCGTTATACACTGTTTATTAACAATTATTTGCGTCTCATTCAGTCGGTCGTACACACAAAACTGTCCAACCGCTATCTGTGGACATGTTGCTGTGGTGTTTTTATGCACAAAAAACAGCGTAACGTGTTATCAACTGATATTGCTAACAGTGGCTAACAATTAACTGGACTAGAACTGGGGCCTGTTTTATTAAGCAAGTTAACTGACAAGTTATCCAGCTAAGCAAGAAATCCTGCTTTCTGAAACAGGTCCCTGGTATTGCTAAATGGCTTTCTGACTTGCTGTACTGGAATGCGGCTAACTTGCGTGTCATTCCCAGCTCCTACTTCTCGACCTCCGAGGAAAATAGAACGCAGCATTAAACTCCCAGGAACTCTTTACACATTCAATTTCATCACCATAAATGTCCAGGGGAGACAGTTCTCCTGAAGTCTATGATAATTGCATTTGTCTTGCTGACGCTCAGGACTAGATTGTTATCACTACACCAATCAGTCACCACTCATCAACATTTGAGATTAGTCTGTCGCTGAGCAAATTTCATAATGTCATCCATTCCTGAGAAAATTCAACGCCTAGGAGCAGAGAGAAGAGTCCACTCCACAGGTACTCAATTTGTTTACCAATTTGAGGGGGTTTCTTAGCAGAAGTCATGACCTGAATACCCAAGATAAATCCATTTACTTCTACCAACCTCCACAGAAATCGTATCACTGCACAGAACAACTCATTGGGGTGCTCACGCATATTTAAGATAAGCCTGACATTTCTATGGGTGATATCTCCAAAACTAGCGAACTCCCAGCAGTATAACCTAGATCAGGGGTGAACAGTCTTATCCAGAAAAGGCTGTTGTGTGTGCGGGTTTTTGCTGCAGCTCCCTAATTAGATTACTAACGGAGGACTGTTTGGCTGAAGAGTCCTCACAGCTGGGCTTGAAGAGCTGACCTAAAGGTTACCCCAAAAACCTGTATACACATTGGTCCTTTGCACGTAAGATTGCCTACCCCTGACCTAGATGGATAGATAGTACTAAAGCCCTTCTAAAACATATCTTTTTTTAGAGTTGGGGTGCCCCTTTGAATTCCGCAACAAGGCAATTAATTAATTTTTGCAAATGCCTTGACCAATTCTTTGAGGGTTGAGCTAACTAAAAGCCTATGGTTTTGTTATTTAGCTATGGTTCATTTTTTTCAAATCCCATAATAAGCACTACAGTAGATTGTGGGGTCATTGACGGGGCAGTCATCCATTGTGGCATTGGCGAGCGAAACTCTGACACTCTGGGAGCCTTAATTGCTACGAGGTCGAAGCTCATGTCCACGTGAACCAGCGAAAGACCTTCCGAGGTAAACACTGAGCACCGGCTGCCTGCTTGGTCACCTCACATTCCAAACCCCAGAATCGCCTGGAATTTCTCTGGAATCCCCGAAACTGAAAAAGAATGACTTCACAGCGGGGTCTGGTATCACCACCGCAAAACTGGAGTCTCTCTTGATAAAAGGGCCGCTCTCCATCTGGTAACACAAGACGGATCGGTTTGCATAACCTCTGAATTCTTAGAAACACATTACTGAAGTTTCTGGAGTTGCTGCTGGAACCTGTCTCCCACCTACCCACAAATCTAGCCCACTGGCAGCACAAAACTGCTGGCCAACCACAGTGAAGACCCCCTTCAGTTTTCTGGGAACCAAGTAGGTTTACAGTGGAGAAGCAGATGGCGAGTTATAAGACCATGCTCACCGATGGTCACGCTCACCGATGGTCACGCTCACCGATGGTCACGCTCACCGATGGTCATGTTCACTGATAGTCATGCTCATCGATGGTCACGCTCACCGATGGTCACGCTCACCGATGGCCACGCTCACCCATGGTCACGCTCACCGATGGTCACGCTCACCGATGGTCACGCTCACCGATGGTCATGCTCATCGATGGTCACGCTCACTGATGGTCACGTTCACTGATGGCCACGCTCACCGATGGTCACGCTCACCGATGGTCATGCTCATCGATGGTCACGCTCACCGATGGTCACGCTCACCGATGGTCACGTTCACTGATGGCCACGCTCACCGATGGTCATGAGCCAGTAAAGGCAAAGGTCATGGGGACAAGAGACATAAAAGGTTCCTCTGCCGGGTTGCCAGGTACAGCACGAAATAGAGCCACTGCTCTTTTGGATGTGGAGGAGCCAGCTGAGTTAGTGAGGGCATCTCAGAGGATTCCCCTGGCCATCTCCCAATCAGACAACGCCTTCTCAGGAACAGGTCATGAAACTGGCCTCCGGTTGCTATGACATTAGCGATACTCCTGAATATTCAACAAAGCCACTCTGTGTTGAACAGCCAGAGAATAAGACTGATAAACAATTGTTATGTATTCAGTTTCCAGTATGATGTGGAGGAACACCCAAACTAGGAAATACCCTCTCTAAAACCTAAGATATCAAAATCTTAGAATTGTGACAGGACACTAGTGAAAATCTGCTCCGAGGGGCACCGTTTGTCACTGCTGCATACAAGCATGTGTAAATTTGCGAGGTCGACTGGAGACAGCAATGGTCTTGATAAACACATCTGTTGAGATTGCAGTATGTGCTCTTTGGCCCAGAAAGCACATTTACGCTTAGCCAAATACATAAATCAGAGCCGTATCCCTTTGCAGTATCATCACGGAAAATGAGACACACAACTCCACAATTAGCGAGCTCTCTTCACCAAACACGGTTTGCATTTGGAAACTTCAATCATGCTGGATTTCGATATTTCATTGCGAGCAAAGGTTACCCAAGAATTATGGCCCTTTTGGCAAAGCAGATGGTTGATAAAGGAATTTCATGTTTGTTATCAGGTGCTAATAGTCATGTATAAATTGATCTTAGTGACTGAATATAGGTAATTGTCCCTGAATTAAGAGACAAAACAAAATGCATTTCTTTTTCATCACTAACTTCAAAATCTCAGATCTTCATTAAACTTAAGGCACAATTTCTGTTGTGAACCACTGTTATCTGCTGGAAAAACATATAAACTAAAACAAACGAAGGGCTGGATGTAGTATCTGGAGTGGGTGACGGTTTACGAACTAAGTAGGGCTGATGATTACGACATGTAGAGTGTAACGCCATGGTGGCTGACAGACCAGATTAGAGAGTAGAGTCAGACACGCAGGGTGAATGTGATGCGTCATGCAAACCACTTTGTCGTGATTATTTATTCTATAGCACCAGACGTAGCACACTGCAAAAACCGAGAATTCATGTATTTCTGTACTGTACTTCCAACCTCATCGTCGACATAAATTCTAAGAATGTCATTGGTGTATATTTGTAATAGGCCTACTGCTTTTATTTTTCCACTACAGAGGCCAAAATAGCACACATGTAGAGAGGTGCATGCATATTGGAGCCAGTAAAGCAATGGGGTGGTAGAATAACCAAATCTAACAGCTGTTTGTTTGTTCTGTAATGAGCAGCAGGTCTATATGGGTGGTGCTGAACGCCAACTCAACACTGATCAGAACCAAATGTCAGGCACCATTAACTGCGCTAATAAAACATCAATGCTTGTTGGTCTCTCTCAGGGTCCATTTTTACATTAAGGTCAAACCACAACATATCAGAAACACAGTTACAACAAAGACACCGGAGACGGAAAATCAGCAGGTAAATGAAAACGAAGGCGAGGAGAACTCTCATTACTGCGCCCCACGCAGGGCTTCTGAGGAACAGCAGGGGGTCTGCGGGAATGATTACCCAATGGACTCGGCTCGCACCCGCATACCAGCTTGTTATGATCCAGAGGGACGATGAAACGCAGCAGCACACACACACGAAGACACACGTGGCAGGCTTCTGTTGCTGGTGCGACTGGCAGGAGCACCTGATGGTGCTAATGAGAGAAAGAGGCTGCTGTTTTGGGTGGCTGGGAACAAGCAAGAAGACGTGTAAAGGAAACAGCGACTCTTACATGGCACACTGCATCCCAGAAGGAACCATCGAAAGGAAAGTGTGAGTCATCATTCCATAGTCAGTCAAAAATCGGGACACACTTGCTTTTAATGCATTTGTCTCTATTTTAGGTCTGTTATTCACCTTATAGTAAAAGGCTTTGTGGCAATAAAGTACCACAAATCAATTACTGCAACGACCAAGAGTTGTGTTAAACATCTCCAAAATGTTAGATTCTTCTAAATAGCCCCCTTTTGCTTCACTGAGCATTGCAGATTCTTGGCATTCGTTCAACCAGCTTGCAGATGTAGCCACCTGGAATGCTTCTCCAACAGTCCTGAAGGAGTTTCCACAAGTTCTAGGCACAAGTTGGCTACCTTGCTCTTACTATTCAATCTGACTCATCCCAAAGCAGCTCTGTAGGGTTTAGGTTTGTGGGGGGGGGCAGGTCATCGGCATACTCGCTAAATGACCCAGAGGTGTGCTTGGGGTCATTACAAACGATATTTAGTAGCTGCATCCAGACATGTGACCGGTACTGTATGTTCCGATATGTATCAGCAGGTGAAAATTGAAAATTGGCAGAGGTTAGATGTCAGAATTCTTTATTGTGGAAAAGGCACACGACCTTGGGGGGGGGGGGGGGGTGCACCAGGAGTATGGGGTGTCTTGCTGTGGGACAACAGGTAGCTGTATAAACTGAGCGAGAGTTTGGTGCACATTGCCAGCAGTAAGTCAGACTCATTTTCCGTGGTGCTGGACTCTACAAGGGCTGCTTTTTATCACTGGTTCTGTTCTTAACTTTTATAGACAGAATTTCTAGGCGCAGCAAAGGGGCAGAGGGGGTCTGGTTTGGGGGCCCCTGGATCACGTCTTTGCTTTTTGCAGATGATGTGGTCCTGTTGGCGTCGGCAGGCAGAGACCTGCAGCCTGCACTGGGGCGGTTTGCAGCTGAGTGTGAATGAATGCAGATCCGCACCTCCAAATCTAAGGCCATGGTTCTCGACCGGAAAAGGGTGGATTGACCCTTCCTGGTGGGACTTCGAGCAGAAGAGTTTAAGTATCTCGGGGTCTTGTTTACGAGTGAGTGGGAGATGGACAGACAGACCAGGGCCGCGTCAGTAGTGCTGTGGACAATGTACTGGTCTGTTGTGGGAAAGAGGGAGCTGTACTGGTCTGTTGTGGGAAAGAGGGAGCTGTACTGGAAGGCAAAGCCTTCAGTTTACTGGTTGTTCCTACCCTCGCCTTTGGACTCTGTGACCTGTGACAGAAATGGATGGATGGATGATGGATAGAAGTATTGATGGATAGATGGATGGATATCAAATAAGGTCACACAAAAATTCAGCGAATGGCTTTTGAGATATGACTCTCAGGGTACTCTCGAGCAGGGAGACCTTTACTTTCATTTCCATGGCAGATTTCCCACATTGATTACAGGATTTTGCTGCAAATCTCTAGAAAATCTTGCTTGTTCAAGGTTTACTTTGGTATATAGTTCAGTGGGGCTTTTTGTGGGCTATTAGATGAAAATTTATGGTGACATTGACTAATATTTTTGATCTAAAATCATTGCATGTCAATGGAAACTTTCACTGTGGCTTTTGAAAGAAATAAGGACGTGGCTTGGTGCACGGGCTGGCAAAATGAGTGAGAAATATCCTTTACTTTCTTGAAAAGAAATATTTAAATGTGACATTTCAGGACACAGATATGATAAGTTGAATCTGAAGCATTTCGGACCAGCTTTTACACATACCTCCAGTCAATGCACTTACCAATGTTGACCCTAATTCCAGCCACAATTAGCATTGCACCAACATGTTAACCCCTTCAGACCCGATTTTTTTCTGCTCGTTGAAAAATTTTTTATCCAGCTGATATTTACTGTTCTCCAGTAAAGAAATTCAGTCATAATTTGTTTTTGTCGCTAACTCATGTTTTTATTAATTTTTTTTAATGTCCATTACAATGGACACCACGACT
>JAODUD010000043.1:4177852-4192963 GCA_026784285.1 Stomatorhinus walkeri | reverse complement strand
GGGAGAGAGAACTCAACTGTTTGTAAATGCATTTTTTGCGTTTGTTTGTTTTTCTACTTACACAATTATTTTAGGTAGGCCTATAGTCTATATACATATATTTTTCACGATAGATAGTGCGATTGTTTTTTATAATTTTTTTTGGGGGGACAACCCTCGGATGGGAGGGGACATGTCCCCTCCGTCCCCTGATTTACGCCCATGGTTACAACCTTCCCAGTCATTTTCGCCCATGACTGGGAACGTTTTTTGCGCATCGGTTGTTCGTAATCCGGCGGTACTGATATACACAGTGCCTACACCCGTTTTCCCCCACACCAAGCGCTTATAATAGAGAAACTTCACAGTTCTAGGCGTTACACAGTTTTGTGAACCTATAGCTATACAAATGTACTACTTAAGTACGGACACGATGGAATTTGACAACTTATCAAATCTAGAAAGTGTACGATTACGGCGGACACAACGCCTTTTAACAGACTTAGTCAATTAAAGTAATGCAATACAATTAGCCCACGAGCATATGAGTGAAAATACGGAGTTCAGTCGTAAGAGAGTAGAGACTAAAGCATGGCGAATGTAAGCAGACGCAGTTTGTGCGCCTGAAATATAGACAAGCGCTTATCGCTTATGTAAATACCAAGTGACCTGCTTAGCCTATAAATGATTCCCAGGCGTCCTGTGAAAACAAAAGGAACAAAAGACGTAGCTTTTCATGAATGATATAAACTTATCCAAATTTCTCTACCCTTTCAGTTACTTGACTGGTGAGTTTTAGTGCCTGAGGCGGGAGTGAAATATCCATTTTCAGTTGCTTGTGGGACAGAGGCATCCGGGTAAGCCATTTGTATTACAGTGATACGGAGCTGAACAAAGGAGACCGCATGACATTCATGCCGTAATACCAGATCATATGAGTCATGACTCACATAGTGTGTCTATTCCATCATATGTTCCACAAAATATCCATCAGAGATACAAAACGCGTAGCCGCCAGTGGCTTAATAGTCTAGCTGTTGGCAAATCACATTTCAAACACATTGCATGTTAATATGACCCAATATGACCCCTGGTTATGAAACTTACAAAGCAGGAACCAAATTTGTTTGATCATGGGTTCAAGTTCCGCAATAAAAATCCACAATAACTAGAATACCGGAATCCACGGATATATAAACAGCTGTCTCATGACTAGAATTATGCACTTTATTTTTTATTTTTGCTGCAGATAGTCAAGTGATTTAGGATCATTTCCTACAGCACAGTGTAATGAAACGCCAAGCTACTAGTCACCAGTAAAAGTACATCAATTAACAATAAATCGCCGAACAACTATGCGGGAAAGCGTTGTGAAAGAATACTGGCGTCACATCCAATACGTTGAATTGGAAACAGCGCGAAAAATCAACCACTGAGGGGTATAAATTGTAGCGCCAATTCAGGACCGAGGACAGCGCTGTCAATCTACACCGGTTGACGTGCCTTCCGATCCAAAAGTCAGGTGCCGTCAGAGGTTTGGATTTGGGTATAGACAGTGGGGACATGTACCTACACTGTAAGAAAAAATAGGAGAAAAATGTACCATTGCTTGCCAACTGTACCCTAGCTGCACCTCTTAGTCTAATTTAAGGTATAGACAGAAATGGACTCTGATAATTTTTGTGCCATTGAGGGTACATAAATATTGTTTGTACCTTGGGTTATAAAACCGTACCAGGGTTGTACCCTTTTTTCTAACAGGTTACGAGGAGGTATAATCTACAACGAGACATTTCACAGATCTATGGATATTACAGTACATGTCACCCACGCTTAATTGTCACTTAACTCATGTAAGGGAACTGGCCACATTTTAACGTTCCTGTTCAGATTTTAATATAAAGTGGGACTTCCTTCTTTTGACCCTTAGGGGGGCTCAACCCCCATTAGGGTTGTCATTTTCAAAGAAGAATTACAGGACACCACTCATAACAAAATTTGCCAAACGTGGGAGGGGTGGGGGGCTATGAAATGTGCAGGAAAATATGGGACAAATGGATTTAAAAAAGCAATTTTTCAAGGGAGCTGAAGCCCCTTCAATAGGAATGTAGGGAGGGTGGGTACCTACCCCTTAACCCCAAAGTTCCTTCCTGCTGAGGTCGTCAGCAGATGCGGAAAATTCTGGTTCAGAAAGTACAAATCCAGACCGAGATTTTGTTTCAACCAGCCATTTGAGTACTCTGTTAGTGTGACTCTTTAAAGTCAAATGGTTGGTTGAAACAAAATCTTGGTCTGGATTTGTACTTTCTGAACCTGAACTTTCCATCTCTGGTCCTTAGTACCCCTTTTAGATCAGTGATGAGGGAACCTGCCACCTCCTGTTTGGGCACTTGCCCTTCCAACAGTCTGTGCGCAGTCCTAATCTTTGGTATAAAAAAATACTAATCAAGAAAGTTTAGAACAAATCATTTAGACTCCTTGCCCAATCTCTCGAGAGCCCCGATCCGAGAATCCGTTGACTCCACTAAGATCACATAATCATCGGCAAAGTCGAGATCAGTAAATCTTTCTTCACCAATGGACACCAAACAGCCGCTGGTCCCCACGAACGTGCCCAACACCTAGTCCACGCAAACACTGAACAGAGTAGGAGCAAGAGCACACCTATGGTGTAACCTGAATCAACTTGGGAAAGCGCAGAGGTTCATAAGGGTCGAAGAAAAGGTGCGCGGCAATTCTGATAAACTGAATAACAGAAGAAAGAGGGAAAAGGAGAAAAGGGGAAGGATCGCCCTCTACTAATGAGCTAGTAAAATGAGAGAAAAAGGCAAAAAGGTGAAGCTTCGTCACATCACCACTAAGAGCAAGTTCAACAACGGACACCTCGCCAGTTGCTAAGTCAGCGCCTCTCATAAGATGGTGCGAAGGACACAGTGCTAAGTTGCCCCCCCACCCCCTCCCCATGAAGATGGCACCATAGGTGATTTTCCCCAGTTATCAAGGTAAGGTAAAATTTGCCGAGTGGACTGGAGGGATAAAAATTACAAAAACACAGCAAAAATTCCTCAGTGGGGCTAAGACAAAATATGGTTTAGAACCAAATACGGTTTTGGTATTATGTAGGCTTTGGTTATAAAAATCAACTCTAAAATAAAGTATGTATTTTCCTCCTTTACTGATAAATTGTCGGTGAGGAACAGTAAAATGTTCGTTTTCTGCATCAGCAGTCACAGTCCTCCCGCATTCACAATATTCCCTTTGGGTAGTTTTTGGCTGATGCGCCGCCGTTTTGCGCCGCGACTGCTGTGCGCATGTGTCGGTCTCGCAGTATCTAGCGGACCCTGATTGCGGCGCAGAAAGAGACACCTGATCGAGGTGAGAGCGGCAGCTTCCCAAAGAACAAGACTGTTTACATTGTTGTTTGACCTTTACGTTTAACAAGTAAAGAAAATGGACGAGAGAAATTAACATGATGCTGACTGCTTCTGTGATCCGCATCCGGAGAGGGTAAAAAGGAAAAAGCTTGGGAATCAGTGACTGTAAGTGACCTCGACTGATTTTGCGATTTTTTGAGCTTCCATGTGTAGTGTCTAATTTTCATACGACGCGTTCAGGAAAAAATACTTGGGGTTTAAGTTTGAATGATTCGGTATGGGTTTGTTCTGAGATCACAGCAAGGCAGCGAAAGCGCCTCTTGTCATTCATTTGGAGAGCTTCTTTCAGCAAGTGAGATGCGCAGGCGGCGTGGCTGCCCACACGTCTTTCAAACTGGGGTAGGCACGGCTGGCTCACCCACATCCGTTTATAATCACTAGGATGAATTACTGGGCAAACACTTCTAACTGCTCGTTTAACGGCACCTTGCATGAGAACGGGACGTACTGGAGAGCAGAATACCCCGTCACTCTTTTCCCAATACCCATCCTAACCGGGATAACCATCACCTGCGCCTTGCTGTTTCTTATAGGGGTTACCGGGAATGTGATGACAATTCTGATCGTCACCATGTATAAGGACATGAGAACAACGACTAACCTTTATTTGTCCAGCATGGCCCTGTCGGACCTCCTGATCTTCATCTGCATGCCGCTGGATCTATACCGGATCTGGCGGTACCGACCATGGAATTTCGGAGATTTACTTTGTAAACTGTTCCAGTTCATAAGCGAGAGTTGCACGTATTCCACCATCCTCAACATTACAGCTCTGAGCGTGGAGCGCTACTTCGCCATATGTTTTCCTCTCAGGGCTAAAGTACTGGTGACAAAAGGTCGGGTGCGGGGGATCATCCTGCTTCTCTGGATTGTCGCCTTTTGCAGCGCAGGACCCATATTCGTCCTAGTCGGCGTGGAGCACGAGAACGGGACCAATTCGTGGGAGACGAATGAGTGCAAGGCGACGGAATACGCCGTCGGATCGGGACTCCTGACTACCATGGTGTGGGTCTCCAGTATTTTTTTCTTCTTGCCCGTGTTTTGCCTGACTGTTCTCTACAGCCTTATTGGGAGGAAACTATGGAGGAGAAGGAGAGAAAAGATAGGACCGAACATTTCTAGTCGAGACAAGAACAATAAACAAACCGTTAAAATGCTGGGTAAGAGCTAATCATGAAAGTCATAGCCTCACAAATGCATCTGCTTTAAAAACAATCACCTATTTTGTCCAACATGTTATAATCATGTAATTCCATTGCGTTTCTTAAATGTTATGTGGCGTTTAAAAAACTAGAGGAGTGTTACAGTGGGAACAGTCTTTCAACTTTTAATTTTTTGATGCCATCCCGCTCATCACTCCAGCGGTTGAAGTATAGCGCCTTCGGTCTGTCAGAGCGCCGGAGCACGCCGCGGCTGTATGGCTCTATAGTGCGCGCATTGCGTACATCGCGTTCCGTCATACATGGATCTACCGCGTTTTAGCTATCTAAAACACTTAAGTCGTTTCGTTCGAAGGCACCCTTAGGCCAATTTCAAAGTGATTAAAGTTTACTTATAAATTAACCATGTACCAGGTGGTCTGAAGACGCCACGCCGTTTTAAATGAAATGTACAAACTGTATTGCACTTGACTGACGTGATAGATGACTCTATTCAGATTAACTTTTTTTCAGATATATATTTACTAAGTTTATGGGGGTTTAGCAAATTGTCGTTTGATCATTCATGGGATCAAATAGAGAAAACTATTGGTCAACATTAATGAGCTATTTTAATTAAACGATAGCCTACTGAATATAAATTACATTTATGTACTAAGCATGGTTACATACGTCTTTCTTATAAAATGTCACTCAGGGGCTTCTAAAGAGACTCCAAGCCGCACCTTCACAATTTTACCTATAATGTAAGTATAATAAACAGCTCCATTGATGACCTTTTTACACAGACTTAATTCATCCTTAGCAAGAATGTAGTCCATAATCTGCACCTACTCCAGTTTAGCTTGTTAGCTACGTGGTGTTTGTTGCGTTATTCTTGGATGTACGAGATCGGAAACTGACCAAATCCGGATTGCAGTCATCGTTTTAAAACTCAGATTTGTTGGGACCGCTCTGTATTTGTCTGGCGTTTCCACTGACCGCCGCTCGGCGGTGCCCTTTCAGACCTGCTGGACAGGATGAGGAATTGCTGTTTCTCATGCCCGGTGAGTGTGTTCCACAGGTGCTCCTTGCCTGGGGTCTAGGCCTGGCGTAGAGGTCCTGCTTGCTCACGCAGAACTTCAGTTAAGCATAATTTGGCGCTTACGGGTATTGTTTATTACCCTGTCCTTCCGTGTGCCGGGATTGGAGCCAGGAGACCCCCATTGTCAAAATTACATAAATTTTACACAGTGAGAGATATTTTAAATGGTTATAAAAACAATGTGCAGATGAACGGATTACTATTTTAAATTTAAACCATCAATTTGTATGTAAACTGCATTTCTTTTGGAAAATAACAGATGCCAGGAACCGTTACCTGTTTTGTGGCCTGACTTGATTGCAGATCAAAGTTTAATTCATGAAAAATGCGTAATTCTATATAACAAAATAAAAACTGCACGTTCTGACCCATCCCATCAGGAAGTGATGAATAGATACTGAGTTAGCCGCAACATGTTTCTGAGAAAAATATTTTTCCTCCCTTAAAGTCTGTGAACGGCGCCCAAGCAGCGTGTTCTAGCTTCCCTATCATTAATATACACGAAAGGAGGCAATCAGCGGGGCGCCCGGGACGGCCATGTATCTCAGTTTAAGGCAGACGGCAGTAAATCTCCTCTCTCCCCCTGCAGCCGTCGTGGTGTTCGCCTTCGTGCTCTGCTGGCTGCCCTTTCACGTCGGCCGCTACCTGATCTCCAAGTCGTCGGAGGCCGGCTCGCCGCTCGTCTCTCTGATCAGCCAGTACTGCAACCTCGTCTCCTTCGTGCTCTTTTACCTCAGCGCTGCCATCAACCCCATCCTGTACAACATCATGTCCAAGAAGTACAGGGATGCTGCCTGCAAACTCTTCAGGGGGAAACATGGACCACGCAGGACGGCATCCACCATTAAGGGAGAGAGCTACCCTTGCTGGACAGAGTCCGGCGTGAGCATGTGACTCGGGCTCTTGTCACGCTGACATCTGCGACGTTTTTTTTTTCCCCCCCTTACAAAAGCTTTACAATTCACCCAACCAACCAAATACGTTAGCAACGACCGACGGGAATAATTACAGCAGGATAAATTGGGAGATTTACACCACTGCTCGGGTGTCTGGTAAGGGCCGCCGTGTCCGCATGTTTGCCTGTGAGGGAAGCTTTCGGGCAGGATACTGACTTAGAGGAATTGAGAAGGAGAATGTAGGTTAGCAAAGAAACACAAGACACTGATAAAAATTAAATAGACAGACAATGAGAAACCTGGAGTCCATATAGAAAAGGTACATCTCGCACAGGTTGACTCATTTCAAGGCCTCATGCATTAAAAGGTTAAGATGCTTGGCCAGCAACCTCTCTGCTGCCTTATGGGGAAGTCTACTGAGACAATAGCTAGGTGAGCGCCCCCCCTGAAAGAGCAGCAATGTGTGGGTGGCACAGCATAGGCCGCCTTACTGCCATGATGGGGGAACTGGTCATCCTGGGTCTTTCCCTTGCCACCGTAATTTACCTTATCTTGGTGAAGATAGTTCTAATGGGGAGGGCGCACCTCCCCTGGCACTTTAAAACCCCCACTGTGTAGGTCTTCACCTGTGGCCACGTTATAAGATCCAGGTGTGAGGTTTACGTTAAAAAAACCAGGAGTAGGCAGATGAGATGCTAACAGAGTGCTGTGAGGAATGCAGAATCATTGGATGGGAGATCTGGCCAAGGGTCATACTTAAGGGACTCTGAAATCAAGGGACTCCAAAATCAAAGAAATCTGAAATCAAAGGTAACCATGCAGACTGCGACTAAAGATGAGGATTTCACAGGGTGGTTACCAGGGTATAAGGAAGCCGGAAGGTGTTACGGCACAGGCGAAAAACAATCAGGTGATTTGAGTAGCCCAGTCAGTACGTGGGTGAGGGTGACGGCAAGTTCATGTCTGCGAGGCTGAAGTTATATGAAACCACGCTTGATGCAGCATGCCATTGTCAACAAAACACACAAACTCTGAGCTTCATGTGTAAAACACCACATTTTTGAACGTGCGCTTGACTGTGATTGTGAACATATTTTATGTGTTTGGGAGTTTACCTCATGTGCTTACCTCAAGACATACTCTGTTGGTTCTAACAGAGTTAGAATTAGAGTTACTTTTGTATCAAAAGTATTGCATTTGAAAATTTTGTGCATGTAACACGCAAGTGTAAGTCCACTTCCAAAACTTCATTTGAAAACACGGTTCTGTGAAATGCATTTAACAGCTGATCTTGTTTACAATCTCAGTTATGCAAAGAGCAGTATGTGATCTGGGAGCATGAGTATGACGCATGCAGGACGTCATATCATCTACGCATTATGAAACACAATAATGGCGCTTTCCATCTACTTTTGCGACAATAAAGCTCTGTATTTTGTTTGACGGAAAGCCTAGCCTTCATTTTTCTTAAATTAAAGGTCTGTTAACAAGCAGTCCTTTGACCATATTTGAAAAGTGATCTACCATGGTAAAGAGAATTATTTGTTAGATACACAAAGAAATTCAATCATATGTATTACCTGAAGTCCAGGGAATACAATTTTGTGCAAATATCTGATCATATTCTGCATATATTACCATATAAAGCTACAAACAGTAATCATTTTTATGTGGAAACTGAAATAATTCAATATATATTAGATATCACAGCAGTCTCATGCTGTCAAACATACTTCATTAGTAGCTTCCAGCCTCTTATTTTGTAATTAATTTGAGTCATATTAGTCATATTTTTGGATATATATTAAAAACCTGTGATGCAAATCAGCTTTATTGCTAGAATTTTCACATTTTCTCTAGCATTAATTTTTAAAATAGCCTCTGTTACAGTTGGTTACAAATATTTTCTTGTCACTAACTCTTGATTATAATGATATGTCAGAGGAAAAATACTCAATCTCATGCTCAAAATGAAAGCCTTTCATGCCCATATTTATTTATTTATTGCATTGACCTTTGAGGTTGTTGTCTTATTGCTTCGATTGGGTATCCACATGTTTTGAGAGCATACAAAATTAATTTGGAGTCAAAACATTCGCGATTATGATAGACATAAAAATCCGATTAAGAAATGTGAACTCAGTTGTTAGTCAAAAATTAAAAGATTTTACTAAAATATACCCGAAAACTCATGATAAAAAGTAATTTGCAGAGGTTTCGTATAAATTACAGTTATAGTGTCCTTATGGGGAAAAGGGTTTTGTGCTATGGGTACGATGGATGTTACGTAAGAACGTAAGAAACACCAGGGCCTGCTTCACAAAGCAGGATTTCTTGCTTAGCTGGATATCTTGTCAGATTTATGGTAGTCTGGACTAAGTAGACTTTTCATCCACTGACATTTAGCCCAGACTACCTTAAACCCAACAAGTTATCCAGCTAAGCAAGAAATCTTGCTTTGTGAAGCAGGCCCCAGAGCCATGATGCCTTTTGAATTCACAACGTTAACAATTCAGACTGCCTTAAAGATTCTGGATGACAAAAGGAGCACTGTAGACTCAGTAATATGATGTCTCCTGACGTGCGCCTGGCTGGACACTGTGTGGCCCTCCATGTCTGTTCTGTGCGTGCGTTCCTCTTCACCAAGATGTTCGCCGCACTTGCTAAAAACTGCACTTAAAGCCATAGAGTATGAAAAGGACACAGCCGCATGCAGACTTAAGTCCGTTTCTTTCTACTTATGATTGTTGTTATTAAAACATCATTACATGCTGTAAATAAAATGAATGCTGTCCTTTCCATGCTATGCAGCTGGACATTCATCTTAACTCTGTCTGACAATTCAATACAAACTACGACGCATCGCATTGTCAATTTGTATTTAGGCCTATAAATGACTATATACTACACAATTACCTGGGCTGACTTTAAACATTGACTTCATCTACTAACAAAGTGGGGTTTTTAAGTTGGCCAGATATCATAAACTGTTTGGTTGGTCCTCGGCTGTTTCAGGTTGCTTGGTCAACAGGTTGTATTACTCATGCCTCACAACCAGTACACATGTATGTAAAAAAGCTTAACGTCTGTTTTGTTTATATTCATATTGGATGTTGCGTGCCAAGCGTCTGTCTCTGTAGTGTCATTAAAACTCTGTAAAAAAAAATACATTTGTTCTTGATGCAGAAACACTGGCTCTGTCTTCTGTTATTTTGGGATACTTTTTGTGATAAATTATAATTCAAGACAGAAATACCCTAATCTGGTATATATTTTGTGCCGTTTCCGTTTTATCCAGTACATAGGGGATTCTACCACGGAAGCAGTTGCACCCCCTGCTGGTCAGATGAAAATGCTATTTGAACATAAATTCAGTAAAATTAAATTATATTTGTGGCTTGTGTTAGTCATATCAATGCTACTACTACCACTTATAATAATAATAATAATAGTTCTCATTTGTTTGTTTGAATTTACTTATGCAGCTCAGTTCGGTGTGGCTTGTAAAGAATTGCAGGTTGGGCCCTCATCCTTTGGGAGAGCCTGTGGTCCTGTAAATGTACGTATATATTGCATTAATCCGAGAAAGAATCTGTGCGGAAACGCTATATAAATTCTTTCCCCAATAATCAATAATTACTCAGAACACCTTCTTCCTGTAATGTAAATCTCCAGGATTTAATAGTCCACCTCTCGAAAAAGACTCCTACGAGATGACGTAACTTACCTAGGTTCCCATTCCCATATTAGTTGACTTGCTTGTCCGATCATCCAGTCACGTGATTCCGTCATCTGTAACATTACAATTATCATGCTGGGAATTTGCGTGCGGACTGACCGCTGCACTCACAGACTTGACTATATGTCATACCCTCTTATTTACAAGAACAGTTGTCCCAATATATTGCCCAAATAAATGTCCTATTATTCAAACATATCTTGTCATTTTATTACAAAACCAGTGTCACAGTGGTATGCCCTACAGAATGGGCGGCAGCTATAGACGCCCCCTCCCCCAGGCATCCCGACCGATAGCAGCAGAAGCATTTAACGACGTATTGAAACATCCGTCATTCACGAATCCTCCACGGAAAAGCAGGTGCCATCGTGCCGTTTCGGTAACGAGCTCTAATTTGCCAGCTGTTGCTGAAAATCCACTGCCGTACTGAAGGCTAAACAGAAAATGAAAGCATTTCTCTGCTGCCCCAGCTGCATTCCCGCCCCCAGTCACGAACACTGCGCAATGTCTATGACCATTCATCATAGTAACATGGCAGCTGATGGTTTGCGTCCGTGATTGATACGTAGGGCTGCGCGGACTGACTGCTGCGGCCGGTTTGCACTCGATTTGACTTTCTCGTCGTCGGGGAGATTTTGCTTCACCAAGCTGGTCTCCTAACCGTAGGTTACTTAACAGAAAAACTGCTTCAAAGGTCAACGTGAGCCCGGGCATGCAGATACACAGGTCCCCAAAACCATTTTTGGCGTGGGAGAAAAATATCACATTACTCCTGAGCGCAAAATTACGATTTTATATGCTGAAATAGACATTACTTAAGACGTTTATATTTTGATTAAGTACACTGAAAAAAACATAACACTGGCTCAACTTTAAAAAAATTGAAGTAATATGCCACACCTAATATTTTAGCATTGCCATAATGTAAATAAACCATTTACTGTAACCTTTAAATTTTTAAGTTCATGTAAACTAATTTCTGAAGGTGAAACCAAATATTTAAAGTGGTTCTAAATCAAATAAATGAATTAGCTATAATACTTATTGTAAATATTCTACTAAATCTAACCTGAAATTATAAACTTAATATCAATCAATTTTGAATGTTTGAGCAAATTAACTTTTTGAAGTTGCATCAAATAAAGATAAGCATAAATTAAACTTAGTTTAAAAGAGCAAATTAATATTTTTTAACTAATGGAACGAGAAAAAAAGAAACAAACAACAGCTACTGTATGGTTTACTTTTTTAGTGCATGTATATTCAGTGCAGGTAGCCTATTGCCTTGTTTCTTGGCTTCCAAGATGTAAATCGACATTTGAGAGCCATCTTTTGTCCGCGGAGCATTACAGAAAATCCGCGGCGGCTTTCTTGGATTAATAAAGATTCTAATAAATGAGCTTCTCACAGCGAGTGAAAATGAAAAGTAAGCAGAGGCGGGAGCAGAGCGCCATCGATTGTGGTTTAATCGTTTTGCAAATCTCTTATGGAGCGGCTTCACCGAATTACTAGTTTCACAGGGCGATGCTGTGCAGAAATAAAGCGGTTTAAGTTTTTCAGGGTTTGCAAGGACTCCGAGTAATAACGGAGATTTTATTTATTTTGATGTTTCCCATAAACAGTACAACACAGGATGCATTTTTACGAGCTTATTTATCGAGTCAGACTCTGGGGTGCTCATTTTATCCGCTTGAAGGACACTCAAATGGGGAAAACGATAGTAAAATTTGAGTGAATTGGTCTCCAGGTTAACCCCTAAAGGGTTTTAATACGACTGGCGCACGTCAAGTTGTAAACCCGTCCATCGTTTAGCATTTTAAGGAAGCGTTGACTGCAATCATACCCAACGCTACAAACTATATCGCTTAGGAACATTTAAGTAAATTTCACATATACGCATACCACAAACAGGAGGGGAAGTAAGCAGAATATTTTATAAAAGGAACACCAAGCGTTATCAGAAAAAATTAAACATTTATTGGGCATAAATATATTACATACGCTACAGATACAGTTTAGTCTTACATACATAGGGTAGTATTTGCAAAATCTATACATTAAAATTGATATGGCAGTTTCTTTTATATAATGCATATGAAATTGTCTAAAATTTACAATACAAGATGAAATGTATGATTTATTTCAAATCGTAAATCATGAAAAGCTTGGAATGTTCTCATTTTCTCTCTAACCATGAGGTAAAAATATGCATTTGCTTCCGACTTAAAATATCTGACATTTCCGTATCTATACATTTACGTGGGATTATTTCTGTAGTTTCACTGTCCAAAAGCCAAACTATTGTTTCATATATACCTTTAAAAATGATAAAAACCCTAGTTCGGTCAGATCGCTGTTTAGCTCTTAAGTTTTTTCTTACATCCCGACAATCTTAAAACTCTCCTTAAAACGTTCACTCAGTATAACCCCATCACATTACATTTACGGCGGACAGACGGTACAGGGGCCCGGGAGACAACGCACTTTTCAGAAAGTGAGGCCTTTCACCACCGACTTTGACTACCGAAAACAGTCATGTCTGTTTACTTAACAGACTCCTTACACATTTGACAGCACTGACTTTTTGTTTTAAGGAAACCAGTCGCTTAATTAGGCATTACAGTTTAATCATGATACATTTTATAAAGACTAACGTTTTGCTTTAAAAAGTGCTTCATTTCGGTTAGTTTTTTTTAAATCACACGAAATCTATATCTATATATATATTAACAAAATACTGAATATGTTCACTACTGCGCTATGACATACCATGGAAAAAATCATGTCCCAGAACATAAAAACTGATTGTTTTTCTTACTTTTCAGTGTGAAATCATTTAAAGTTTTCATTAAAAGGGTTATACAATTAAATGGCACATTTCGTCTTACACAATAGAAGAAAAAAAGCATAAATCACACAACAGTTAACGTTTCTTTTTGAGGGTCGTGACGGTCTAGTGTCACGAAGGGTTTGTCGCTTTAAATAAACACGACAATGTAAAGTGGACAAGCCTTCGCTTTGGCAAACAACGAGATACAAGCTTCATAACTCTAGCAATTGACAAATGTAGCTAAATACAACCCATTAAAGAAATCGTTATCCTGTCTTAACATGAGCGACATCTCCCTAGGCGACAGAAATGAAAATAAAAATAAAAAGGCTACAAGATCAGCAATTTGTCTGAAAAGAGATGAATAGGATTTTTGGCTACATGTTAAAAAATGGTATGAATGAATATTGACGCTCTTTTCTGCACTACATGTTCCCACTGACTGAAGAAAATAAATGATATTACTGATACTTAGGAATGCTGGCCAGTAATTATAAATCTAAAATACATCAATACAAAAAAAAAAAAAAAAACAGAAAATAACATGCTACGAGGAAAAAAATTAGTACATAACTACACTTGTCTCAATATTTAAAAAATAAATAAATGAAGATTGCACTGTAATTGGCATTTAAAGTACTGAATGCAATATATAGTATAAATAAACCTATAAAAGAATGATACCTTATTTTCCCATTAACTTTGGCAAAAGGTACTTTTGAGCTAGTAAACCATTTTTGCTTGTGGACACAAAAGAGCAAGGCACAGCTCAGGTAAGAAGGCAAAGGATGCTGGGAAGGCGAGACGGAGAGGAGGGGTGTGTGGGGGGGGGGGGGGGCAACGTCAAGGCGACAGTAGGGAAATAAATGTAGTGTTCGCAGCATCCACTAGGAAATGCAATGTTTCTTCACCTCTTGAAGGTCAGTTTCCCTGAGGTAACATGGAGGCCATCAGTCAGGGAGGGGAGGGGCTTAGCAACATGCTAACTCCGCCCCCACCTCCCTAACTGCCCGACCCTCCCCAAATGCAAAAATTTGAAAGAATCTGCAGGTGTAATCTTCGAGAAACTCTTTGGATTTGTGGAATCTGCTGGTATGAAGCTCTCCTTGGCTGTGGGGGTCGGGGGGAGGAAGCCCCCCCCCCCATTCCCTTTAGAGTTTGGCATTCACGTGTTTCTTGGAGATTTCGGTTAGTGTTGGAATAGAGCAGGGGTGGGGGCTGCCACAGTAATGGCTGCCTGTTAATGCACCTTGTGAAATCGAGAGAGAGGGAGGAAAACAATGAGGGGCTGGGAGGGGGGGGGGTTTATTCCAAGGCCGTGATAAGTCCAAGAGATGGGTAATTAAAAGGTAGGAAAAAAACACCATTTCACAGGAAAGCCCTTACTTATCCTGGTGGAGAACTTTCACCTACACTGGGACCCACCGCTTCCCCCCCCCCCCCAAACACGCTCTGGTGGCTGCCTGGTCCCATGGTCGGAAATGACATGGATCACAGTGACTGAAAGCAGGCCTGACTCCACCCAATCATAAGCCTGGCCCACCCTTGCAGAGATAATCTGGTGGCCTACCAAGCACTTTTAAAAGCTGGAGCCTGGCCAGACCAAAAGGCAGAAGTTGGGGAGGGGGGGGGGTAAAAGCTGAGAAGAGATAATGAACAAATTAGGGGTACGGGATGGATCTTGTACCTCCCCCCGAGTGTCAAAAAAATAAAAATAAAAAAAAATCGATCAATACCAGCATGGTACTACAGCCTGCCAAAACCGGGCCATACCGTTTACACCAGCTGCCGGGGAGCTTGGTGATCTAGCCACCTGCCCATCTTGCCAATCCACTCGTGTGGACTCTACTGACCACAGATTATTTAAGCACCATTGAATGCACTCGGACTCCAAAGCAATTTGATCGTTACTTCAAATCCAATGTCACTTATATTACATCTATAGAATTTATATATTTCACTACACATACAGACACAGATTTTGTGTAT
>JAODUD010000043.1:4100964-4122228 GCA_026784285.1 Stomatorhinus walkeri | reverse complement strand
CCCCCCCCCCCCCCCAAATCCTGATCCTTTCCCAATCCTCAGGACCTGGCCCGATCAAGAGAAAGCAGCGGGCCAAAAGATAAATTAGACCATTTCAGGTCAGTATAATTCTTACCAAAGCGTGACATGGCTCTCTGCTCTCTGTAAGGTTTTCCGGGTTTTGTGGGGGAGTGAAGCAGACCGCCGGTGCCTCCATGTCCATGCAGATGAAAGTACTGTTCGGGCTTTACAAATGAACGATGCTATTGGCTGTCTCCCTCAGCTGCCCTTACAAAAAGTGCCCGTTTCACCCAGGTTGGAAGGAAACAGAATGCGGTGCAGGTGCCCCCTAGTGGTGGTACAGAACATCAGCCCAGTTGGGGTCCTCTTACATCACATCAGCCAAGTGATTAACTAGCTGACTGATGTGCTTGTTATTTTGTTCTTTAATTGTCTCGTTTTGTTTTAGTTTCCTCCGTTTTGGTGTGTTGTTCTTGTATTTGGCAAATGCTAGTATTTTTAATCCCCTTTTACACAGGAAATACAGCTGCAGAAAAATTGAGACCGCTCTATATTTTTAAACAAATCTACATTTTTAAATCGTGTTTTAATCATGGATCTGCTGGCAGAAGGCTACACGAGCAGCAGGTTGCTTCCAGGTTCGAAGTTTCTCAGACAGCAGGACAGAACAAAGTGAGGCAGGCGACACTGGGAATGACCATAAACCAGACAGGTAAATGCCAGGAGCGGCATTCTAATGACAGAGATGACCATCAGCTTTTCCGACAGTTTCTCATGAATCACAGGATGACATTACATGACCTTCAAAAGGAACGGAAAACATTAAGTGCAGGTGTGAAGTGCACTGCTATGACAGTTCGTGTCAGTCGCCTAGAAGCAGGACTGAAGTCCAATAAAGCAAGGAAGAAGCCCTTCATTAATGAGAAGCAGGGAAGAACCAGGCTGGAGTTCGCAAAAAATATTCACAGATGAACATCCACAAATTGAGAAATCACTTTTTACAAGAGACCTGTGGATGTAATTGTCTTTTTTTTTGTAAAAACCCCCCAAAATATATATGAATTAAAATGGTATCTCCTTTGTTTAGGGAATGTTGTCCGGCCCTCTTCGCTCGAGGCTTTGGCAGGTTTAGCCATTTGTGATCCATACCTGCAGCCAATCAGGATGGAGAAGATGCCGCGTGTACCCCACCCTCCAAGTTTCCCAGACACAGTTTCCCCCACTTTCCAGACACGCTAATCCCCTCCACTCATCCCGCACGTGATCTGTGAATATTTATTTTCCGGGGATGCTGATCACAATCTTGGCAAACCCCCGTCAAAGTGCCTTCAGCCCGCGGATAAGATCTGCGGATCTGTATCTGTGAGGAACGGTGGTCTTAGGGTCCCAGCCACTCCTCAGCCGCGATTTGTCTTCTCCGAGGTGCCAGGCCCTGCCCACCCGCTTTAACAATGGCTCCTCTGCCTCATTCTCATGCATTATTCCACACCATCTGGGCGGAAGCAGCAGGATGGGGGGGGGGGGGAGCAGGAACAAAATAATCTAATTTTAGGTGTAAGAGATGGAAAGTACACTTCACCTTCACACCTAACAATGGGGAAAAGCACCTAATAACGCAGGGAAATATGCTGAGAGGCAGGTAAACGTGTAATGTCAAAAACAAATCGGCCAAAATACCCTAAATACGACAATCTGTGGTAAGCACGCACGCCCTCGCTCAGGTCTGGTTTATTTTTCAGGGCTAAAGCAATCCGCTTTTTTTTCTTTTTTTCAGAAAGACTCAACTTGGACACAAATGCATTTCCTTTCCCCGTAAACAACGGACACACCAGGGTTTAAAGAAATACATGGATGGCTGCATCTTAACTGTGAGGAGGGCGTTAGCCTCCAGGATCAGGGCAGGCCTGTGAATGGCAGCGAGAAGCAAATGGATAAAGTAGGAGGACACTTCAGGGTCACCCAGGACTGGCGGATTCCACTGGGGGTGTTCAGATATACCTGTCCCCTCGCTCAAGGTTATGGGATTTTTTTTCTGCAGATGGGCTGATTTGAGGTTAAAAAAAGTGTTTTTAAGCAACAGTGCTTCACTTTAAAGTATAAAGGCAGTGAGCTGTGGCTCTAGGCGTCTTGAAGGCCAGTGTAACAACATCAACATATGGTGATTAACTGTAACAGACATTACAGCACTTAGTAATATCAAAATATCCCTCTGTGCATGTTTAAACACCACATATGAACTAGTAACACACATTAAAATGGGCAGGGACTTTCCTGATGTACTAACGCAAGCATTAAAAAATTCCAGGGCCCAAACCATTGTCACGTTTTCCCTTTTGCAGAAATGAAACTGCTACATATCTCTGAAATTCACACATGTGCCATCTGTTTGCCCTTTTCCATCAGGCACAGAAAAGGTCAGACCGTCATAACTGATTTAGTTGGCGCCCAAGGACCCTTTTGCCATCTGAACCAAATGAGTTGAGTCGATGCTGGGCACCTCATCCCACATTACTCTCCTAATTCTCACCAAAATGTGCACCCCACCCTGCCACTGTGCTGGCTTCGAATGTTAGGAGGAGGTTGAACAATTAGTAATGACTAGACGGGCATGAGCGAGATGTCCGTGCAAGACAGCAAGAGACATTTGTTTTGTATGTTGTCAGAAATGTAGGACAGGGGATGGCTGAATCCAGTTCTCTAGTGTAACATAGTCTGCTGGTTTTGGCTTTTAATTATTAATGGGTTTCCAGCTGAGATGATTTCAATGTCCCTGTGACCTTGGACTAGATAAGTGGTTGGAGGATGGATGGATGAATGATTTAATCTTGAATTAGTAACTTAATTAATTGGTTAACAGGTGACATAGTTTATTTAAAAAGACAGCCTGTATTTCCACCCTGAATGTGCTGGGCACTATCCACCTCAACTAGATACTCGCTGTTCATCTCCCCCGTGATACTTTGGGATGTGTTTTAAGGATGATGAGTCATGCATGCTCATGTCATTGAGAATCCATTTGCAAAGGAAAATGCCTTTTCTGCAGTAGCATTTCCTAGGGGGAGGACTTCGCCGATAGCCCATCTCATGAACTCACCTGTGCTGAAGAGGAAAAATGCAGGCTTGAAAAAATTATGGTATATATCTTAATTAAATGGCGGTTTTGGAAATTAAGAACAAGGATTCTGTGAATTTCTTTAATGGTACTTGATCACCAGAAAAGGCTTAAAAGCTGAAGGTTATGATAAGGGAATTACAGCATTTCTTAGAGAATTGAGACGTGTCCACCTGGAAGGTCCATGGAGATGGAGGAAAAAACACCTATCGAGCATCTTGATTAAAGGACTTATCTGCCAGAAGCAATGAGAGTGACTAATTCAAAAAGTGAACTAAGATAGCCTGCCTGTGTCTTCTGGGCAAATCATTTTGTACGTGTATGTCAATCGAAGGGTCTGACTTTGAATACCATTGGTGCAAAGGTGACTCCAGATATATCAGATCTGCCACAGTTCTGCTCTTTTGTATTCCTGAGAACAAAGTTAAAAAGGGAATGTATGTCCACTAATTTATGTAAAGAAATTTGGAATTAGAAGAACTGTATACTCTTTTTGTGTTGGGGACCATTTTCATTTGAAGTAAATATTATCAAACTAACCTTAATAATGATGCAGGAGGGGATTTAACACGTGGTGAATGTTTGATTGAAGGCACATGAAAAAACGTCATGACAAAAACTGAACTTTCTTTATTGCATTTCACCATGTTGTTTTGGGGCTATAAAACTTATGGTTTAAACTCTGGCTGAATACTGTCTGTCAATACGACACATGGGAAAGTACTGTAACGTCAAAAACGGAAAAAAATCCTGCTTCAGATCCGTAGCGTCACGTAAAATTTGTCTTAATATTCCCATGATTCCGCTGTAATACTCCAGCTATCCAAAACTACATTACCTGAAGGAGCTTATTGATGAGAACAAGAGCAGTCGAGAATGTGCACTCTCCATACTAGGACGTGAAATCCAAAACCAATTTATTCTTCATATCTCCGAGGCTGCGACATGAAAAGGCAGTCATCATCTCAAGGGCTCAGACAATGGAGAATTGGGAAAAATCAAATAATGATTATATGGATGTTCATATTACATCTGGGGAGTATTAGGATGCGACTCACATGTGTAGTCCCACAGAGTTTACTCAAGGTTTAAACCGCTAAAGTCTAGGAACCCTTTTTTTAAGAAATCCATTGCCCCATGTGACTTGAATAGCAAATCCTGAAGGCCTGGATGGAGTCTACATAATCGAGCCCAGCTGATCAAGGGCAGATTTCCAGTCTAGTAATCCTGACTGAAGTCTTCGAATACTGCGTTCAACTAAAACGTGGGAGGAGAATAACTCGTGAAACGTCTTTCTGCGGTATCAGTCGCTTTCGTTTGCGTAAGCGGCTTTGTGCATGTGTTATCGCTGGAGTCTGCTTGCAGGTCCGTCAGCAAAGACCGGGTTGTATAGATCACGTCCCTATGACTGGTAACTTCATGCAAGAAAGTGACCTGGGGTATGAAGGAGGGGGGGGGGACTCTTTGATGTATCCAGGAGAAGAGAAGCGAAGCTGTGAAAGTGATGGGGGCTTCTCACTGACTAACAAGGATAAATCTATCGTGATTTCATGATGAAAATGTGAAGGAATTGCATTTACTGCACCAGTGCCAGCCACACAGACAGATACCTGTGGCCTTTCTCAGCAGCAGACATCCCTATCAGCACAGAACCTCCACTGAATTGTCACGAGTAACACAATAAATATTTCATTTTCAGGTTTACGCAGAATCCAACTGCACATATCAGCAAAGTGCATCTCAGGCTGCTGAAAGGGCCGATTAGATCCTTTTTGTGAGATCAGGTAGGATATAAGTTAGACGGCCATTTCATTGTTTTAATTTCCCCTTGCCCCCACCGCCATTGCGATGTCTGAAAATTAAGTAGATTTCAACTAAAAAATGTCAGTGGATTGATGTGGATGAATATTGCAAACCTTTCAGTCGGCTGTATTTCCTGGTAACTGATGCCTGTTTCTCTCGGCTGTGCGGCACTTTAAAAACCTTCCTTCAGCTCAATAGTAACCACGTTACTCACTTTGCGCATTGATTTATGGCCAGCTGCAGAGAGGCAGCCTGATAGTTTATAGCTATTTCTAATGTTTGTACTCTTTCTTTCAGGGGCTTGTCTACCACTGAATAATTCCAGGTTTATTATGTTTCACTCTTGTGCCTGCTCAGCACCAAGATTTACAATAATTATCCATTTGTCTGAAATCCTCATCACATTTCCTCTCGATCTGTGTTCACGAATTTATTATTATTATTTTATTCCAGTTCTTCGGATTTCACACCTATTATTATTATAATTATTAATTGCGTCCCATTCTCTAGAAAGGGGTATAAATTCGCAGTAAATAGCTCCTTTCTTGTTATTCTGTTTGCGGCAGAGGGTTTGGGTTTTGGCGGGCTTTCATTCTCGCGCGAGCTGCTCGATTGGGGTTACGAGGTATACGGCTTTGCGAGGCGTGGTTGTGAAGGGCAACACATCCACTAATGAAGTGTTATTAAAGGTATTATTATTATCATCCATCCATTTTCTATACCCGCTTATCCTACCGGGTCGCGGGGGGTCCGGAGCCTATCCCGGAAGCAACGGGCACGAGGCAGGGAACAACCCCGGACGGGGGGCCAGCCCATCGCAGGGCACACCCACACACCTGTCACACACACAGGTAATTTAGTAACTCCAATCAGGCTCAGCGTGTCTTTGGACTGTGGGGGGAAACCGGAGTACATGGAGGAAACCTCACGGCGACACAGGGAGAACATGCAAACTCCACACACATGGAATCTAGGCGGGGACTCGAACCCATGTCCCAGAGGTGTGAGGTAACAGTGCTAACCACTGCACCACCATGCCGTCCGCATTATTATTATTATTATTATTATTAATAATAATAATAATAATAATAATAATAATAATAATAATAATAATAATTAATTAATTATTAGTGGTTTTTATCTGGTCGGACCTACGTAATTCTTTGCTTGTCCTTGTAAATTACAGTTATCTGAAACTACGGGTCCAGATACAACGTTTTGCACTTGTACCGGTTGCTTTATTATGGACAGTTGCCGAAATGAATAACACCTTGAAACGACCCCGCAGTTCATAACGAGACGGTGAAAAGTGACAGCTATAGGGCGCACTTCCGCTTTTTACGAGGCGCGCCACTTTATGCATGCTCCCTTAACAGGCTCGCACTGGAAGGCCTTGTGAATTATTTTCCATCTGAGAGCTGAGCCTTATCTTTAACCCTCATAAAAAGTCCTCAGAGTAACTGTTGTTTACGTGTACTCACCACGATAGAGATTGCGAGTGGGAAATTTGGTTGATTTCGGGTTGCGTTTGTTTTTCTTGTTAATCTGCGGCGCAAACATTTCCGATCCACATGCAGCTTTCTGTAAGTACCGGTTTTATTGTTCAGTCCTGTATTTTCTCGGTATGAGTCTGATATATCCCATTTGTTATTCAGATTTACGCCAAGTTTAGTGTATTTTTTTCTGGACAAAAGGTCAGATTTATTAATGTCCGTGTTTAATAAAGTTTTCTGATGAACTTTACATGACTCCCGCTTTACCTGTAAGTACATCTTGTATCCTTCGCCTACTCACTTGTGTGAGACGTGAGTTATATTTTATACAGTCTGGGCTTTTATTTGAATTTATCACCATACCTGAGCTTTAAAAAAAGGTTTCCTTTCAGTTTCTTAGGCCCAGCCGAGGAGTGCCGGGTGGATGTTTTTGAAGTGAAATTTTGTGAAAGTCGCACATGCCTCCCTCAGACAGCAGTCTGCTTCCCAAAAGCGGAGGGGCATTTTTATAATCCCAGTAAAAGGATTGTAGCTTGGATGGTTGTGCCTGACCTCGGTTATCATTCTCAGCCTGCCCTATACACACACAAAAAAAGATCAGAGCTTTCAGCCACACATTCAGACCAGTATCTCTGTAAGCTTCTGTGAAAGACCTGTCCTGTAATAGAGATACAGACGTAGTGAGATGTTTCCTTTTAAATAGACAGGTTTATTTATATATTTCCTGGGCTTATCGTGTATCTGCCTGCTCCCGCCTCCTTTTAAGGTCAGACGACATGGTCTTTTGATGGTGACTAACGCTTAGGCCAGCCTGTCCTACAAAGTAGCTGTGGATCGGTCTCCCACATGTCGAAGTTCTGCACTTCACACTGAAATTTCCCTGTTCTGCAGACTGGGTTTCCCTGCAGTGCTGACAGCCTCTCTGTGGGCTCAGTAGCTGATCCTTTTCCCTTTTCCTGTTACCGTCTTTTCTTTTTCTATTCATCCTCCGCTATCCCTTTCTCCTGTGCCCATCTTGTTATTCTCTGCATGAGACTACAGTCGGATTGGATTATCTGGAGCTTAATATGTCTTTTGTGTTGTTACAGTGGCTTCATCTGGCTCTCCCATAGTTCTTCCTAAATTATCCCATGCATGTGCTTTGCATCACTTTTGCACACAGCCTGCATGAGCAGCCATCACTAATAACTGTCACTTGCTTGCAATTTTAAGTAGCTTTGAAATAAACTAATACAATTCTTGTTATAGTTCATCTGAAATTGTTCTGTATTTTCATTTCAGGTCTCTATCGAGGAAAGCTGCAGGTGAATTTGTTTGAATCCCCTCCAACGTCTGGGATTGACGTTTAATCATTCATGCTCGTCTGTGAGGGATGGAGGCTGGAGGAGGGATGGTGACAGCTCCTCGGGTGCTGTTCAAACATTGAGTAAGTACTGCTGTAAATGTCAGCCTAAGTCAAGGAACAGCTGTGAAGTGTTTTCTCCCAGAATTCTCTCTGGTCTCTGATTCTGGGCTGATGGCAGAGGAATTCCTCAAAGGGGATCAGGTGAGCCACGGAACCAACTGAATATAAAATTTTGTCTTATTAAACCTATTTCTTGCCTCATGGGGTATGAAATGCAAGAATGCGTTGGGTGCATAATTTAGAACTTTGACTTAATCAAATGTCTTATTTGACACATGCAGTTTTAACCTCCGTAAACAGAATCTATAATTGAGGTAGGAGTATGGAATTCTTCAGCTTGCCATTTGTTGGGATGTTAAGGTAGACCAGGCTGTGTGTTGCTAAGTTGTTTGATGGCCTGGGAAGAACCATTAAAATATGATAAAGGGGTGAAAAAGTCAGGTCATTTTTACAAAGAGAAGGTTATGGGCTTGAATGCTCTCCTAATGCTCAGTAGGTAAAAATGTCTGTAAAAAACAGGGCCTTTTTTTCCTTACCGACCAAATGTGATGCAGCTCACGGTTCCCTTCACTCAATTGAAACATCAGAGGAGCCACCTGCTGCAGCAGGTTGGAGGTTCCCGCTTAATGAGATGTGTTGAGCTGAAGCTCCATCTATCTGCTTGCTGTCCCTGATGCTCCCTCGGGGGAAGAGGGAAACCATACAGAGAGATAGCGAGGCTTCTATAGCTGATGTCTGTGGGTGCTTATTCTTGGCATGAGGCACTGCCTTCCCTTACAACACAAGCATAAGAGGGCATTCTAATTACATCTGGTCACGCCGCAAGGCTACACTAATCAAGTCTAAATTGTCTGTCATTTTGTCATGAGTGATTGATATATTGATATCTGCTGAGAGCTGCTTCTTTAAACCATGCCCTGGAATTTTACTGTTGGTGTCATAAGTTTTCTAATATTAGTATATTGTCGTGCATGTGCCAGCGTCCCTGTAATCTGTGATCAGACCTATGTGATAAATCAGTATCTGTGAAATATTCTGTTTAATACTAAGCTCAGTTTCTCGGTAATGAACTGAGCATGACTGCTCTGGCCCTGGCGTGGCGTGGTACTGTTTGCGAGAACTATTTGAAAGCTGATTTTCTGTCTTCATCTGTATAGACTGGGTACATCGTCATAAAGCCCCAGCCAGTTGAGCCAGGTGCATGACTAGGGACATATCACTAGTATGGCCACTGACTACAGTTGATCTTGAGGGGTCAAAAAATGAGCTGTTAGCCTGAAAGAATGAACAGTTAACCAGATAACATAAATTCATAGCTGGGTTCTGATTCCTGACCCCTTGAGCAATCATCTCTGTGAACAATGACTTAGCCTAACTCACAATTCTGTCTGTGTTTTGCGCTCTTTTTTTTTTTTTTTATCTGGTCAGCACTTAGACAGCTTGTAAGATGGATGAAAAACCAGTTCCGTGGTAGAGCGAGCATTGTTCTTCTCCTTGTGTCGATGGCCGACTCCAGTAGCAGCGACAGGGAAAATGGCTTCTGCGCACCATGCTGACTCTAAGCAGCCAGCGATCTGCCCATTATCTCCGGTGCCATCGGGACCCAGGCCATTTTTCCGGCCCCATGTGTGATCCAGGTGATGGAGCAGCCTTCAAGTACTGCACAGTCCCTCTGTGCCCACTCCTCCTCCCGTATGCTGAGAGAGAACATCCAAACACCTTTTTGCATTCATTTGCTTGATCTAGGGGTGGGGGCTGGTGAAGTTCTCTGGTCCTGTAGTGGGAGGAAGAGCGTACTGCAACTGGGCTGCTGAATTCCTCAAGAGGCGTCGGCAGTCTGGCACTGGCAGCCGTCCACAGCCCATCCAACCCTTCTCCTAAACAACAAATGGACATGATCAAGCACCAAATGAAGCTAAATTAGTGGCCCCTCTCAATACCCCCAGGTTGCCCGGCTCTGGGGGGGAAAGCCCCAGCAGCATGCTGGTCATTAGAAGTCCCCGTGACTCATTTCGATTAACGACTCCATACTAATAAGAGTCCCATACTGGCGGAAAAAAAGCGAGAAGTGATTGGGAGGTCTCGCGAGCGGCGCAAGGCCATGATTGTAATTGCCATATAAGTGGAGCCAGCCTAGTGGAGTATTGGCAGCTAATCTACGGTTTGGGTAAACGGGCTGTTAGCACATTATTGCTTTTAGATTTAACTTCTGTATCGCAAAACAAATTCCCACTTTTTTAATTGCTGATTCCCCTATTAGGTAAGAGGTTTGATCCTTGCTAATTGCAACTGCTGTTGCAGGAGGTTCAAATGAGCATTGATGCTTCCATCTGGAGTAGGCCTGTGTTTGGAAAGGATAATGAATAAAGACCTCTGTTTTATTTGTGTTTATAGTGGGGGTTTTATGTTTCAGCCTGGCACTGTTTAACCCCTTCCTATCTGGCTTCATTGACAGTACTTGGTATAATGCATTAAACTCTTGGACCAGAAGAAAATCATGATTTCTTATTTTTTGGGATTGTTCCAGTTTCCTTGCCAGCAAATGGTAAACAAAACAGCTCCTATGTTGGTGTCTTTGTGCCATTTTTTTGTTGCTGGGTTCTGCTAACAGAATAATAAAAGCAACACTGGTGGTTCATTGGGTGGGGAGGATCCATCTCGTAGCGACCTGAGCACCTGGCAGCCCTGTGTGTGTGGTGGCAGGGAGATGTCTCTCTCTCTCCCCCTACAAAGGCAAAACACAGTAACTGCTGAAATGAAAACTTAGAAAAAGGGCTTCTGAGTTTTTTCACTGTCCGTCCGTATGTTTAGTGCGTAGGTGAATGTTTTTATCCAAAATTGAGCACAGTTGAACTAAGTTGCTTTTGTTACAAGATAAAACGGAGAGGCTAACAGACTTTAATAAAATATGCAGTTGCGGTGCTTTGACTTTGTACAGTGGCCCCATGGTAGGGCACTTTTTCGGTTCTTACATGGCAGTGATGTATTTATGAGCTTTAAGGTCATGAAGAGGCAGCACTGTTTATACCTGTTCTCAGGCTGCAGGACTGGGTCCGGTTTTTATTGCACACGGTCTCATCATTGTGGGCCAGAAGATGAACTGGCAGGCTTCTTCTCCAGCACGGCGCCTTTTTTTTTTCTCCCCTCACCGTCACGCGCATCACAAAGCTTTAGTGCCGGCCTCTTTGTATTGATCCTAGTTGAATTATTTACCCCCTCCTTTGGTGGATAAGTGAGAACTCTGCAGAACCAGCATGGCCCTGGTTAAGCTGCAATTAGCTTTTACTCCTTTGATTTCTTGCTTACCCTCCCCCCCCCCATCCCCAAATGGGGGCAGCCAGCCACCCACGCTGCAGTCTTGGCATGTACCAGGCTATCTGAGCGTGGAGATGGAGATGAGATGGCTTTGGGCTGTGCTCTCACCTGCTCACTGACCCCTCTGGAAATGTGTTGATGTCAGCACAGCGTCATTTATGCTCACCAACCCAACAGAGGGGGAACAAGAGTCCTGTTTTCACAAATGACCATTTGACCTTTAAAGGGTAATTGCCTTTTTAAATGAAAGAGAACCTTCCAAATTTAAGAGGAAATAGAGCTGGGTTTTACAGGTGGCTTCAAAGCAGACCGTGAAATATGTTTGTGTATGAAAGCAGCAGGATTTCGTCGTGAGGAATAAAAAAACCAGCAGGACCATGTCTTCGAAGAAACTGTGGTCACTCATCCCTGATATCACCTGAACCTCAGGATTCTGGGTAATTATCACATAAGAATTGAATGTGATTAGAGCTTTATATCCATATTAATGAAACCCAAGGGTTCGTTTCACCCATATCCCCACATTATAATGTAGCTGAATCTCTGCACAATACCTGGAAACATTGAACTGAAAGTCATCGAATTGGTAGCTAGCTTCCTCTTTTAGTGACAGCCCCCCTTTGGGGCATGAGATCCCTGAACGCTGGGCAGTAGGTCAGGGAAAGTGAAATTCAGAAAGTTAAATTTAAGGCCTTAAAATGTCTTTAAAATGCCCAAATTTTCATCCTTTGTCTTAAATTTAAATTTACCCAAGTTTTAAAATTCTTACCTCCATTCATTCCCAAAAAGTGTTGTCCGCATAAAATAAAATAGTAAAATGCTGTAAAACGAATCCATTGCTTGTGTTTTCTGGTCTGCACCGGTGTCTGCGTGGTAATAAAACTACAAGTCCCATTGCGTGATCACTGCAGCTAGGCAAACAAAAAAACAGTATGAGTAGGGTCTGGCTGCAGAATGGGCACTTTCAGCCACTGACTACAGGTGCACGCTCCGCCACAACACGAAGTGCAGGGGAATCAAGCGCTAACTTAGTTCCTGAGGCCAATAAGAACGGTATGTTTTATTATGACATATATAAGGTGTATTATGTATTAGAGTTCTGATTATATATATATATATATATATTTTTTTTTTAAGCTTAAACTACAAAAAGTTTGTGTATGGTCTTTCTATATCGTGGATTTTCACCTATCGCTGCTGGGTCTGGATCCCACTTTTTTAAGTTTGTCTTTTTTAAGTTTAAGCCTTAAAATACCACTCCCACATGCTTTAAAAACGTATTAAAACGCAATTTGTAAACACATGATATGTGGATGTTGGGCTAAGGATATGAGTGACATGAGAATTTCTGGTATCATTCGAATGTTGCTAGTAATGCATCGTGTTGGTCTTAAATTTTAATCATAATGGTCTTAAAAGGTCATAAATTTAACTTGCTGAAACCTGCAAAAACCCTGGTGGGTGGTTGAAGGGTGGGATTCTATCTGGTCTACCTAGGGACACTGCTCCAGTAATTACCACATAAGTGGCATGTGGTGTGTGTGCGCAGTGCAATAATTTCGACGGCGCTTTCCCAATGGTGATTTCTACATCATTTTTGAATGGGACTGGGTATGGACATTAGTAATGGGACATTAAGCCAACACATGCTGCCCCCAAATGATTGTAAAACAAGATATGATTCTTTTTTTCATGATTTATGCTAGTTTAAAAGCATTAGAATGAGGAAAGTGGAGCTGGGAGGTGGGTTCAGAATTCAGGTCCTGTCTGAACCAGGTGTTTTGGGCCTGTAGCTGCATCATGTTTTGTGCTAGACCTTGCCGTGGATGTCTGTCTTGTGTAGTGATGCTCCGATCGATCGGCCGAAGATCGGTATCGGCCGATAATCACATTTTATGACACGATCGGCACTCGTTAAACTTGGCCGATCTTAGGAACCGATCACAATTGATGATGTCAATGCGTGAGGGCGTACATGATAAGTGGGGACGTAAATGTTTTGGCGCCGCAGTCATGTCATCGCCGGTGTGGAATTACTACGACGTTTTGAGAAACAATGAAAAATTCGCTATTTGCCGTTTATGTTTAGTGCTGGACAATGATTAAATAAACCTTGTGGGTTGCATCAGCCGGCTGCATTTTGTTTATTAATTTTTGTCTCATATTAAGTATCCCGATGTGCATATTGTTATGCATAAACCCCATTGTAAAGGCATATTAAAATGTTCACTATATAATAAATACTTCTTTGTGATTATTTATTACTCTGTTAAAACAATAATTACATTAGATATATTACTGTAAAATATAACACAAATATAACAAAGGCAACATTTATAATATTACTTTATCTGGAAAAAAAAGGTTAATGGTGATCAGAGAGGTTACTTATCAGTTATATAAACTTATAGCATCAGAATCGCCATTGGTATTGGCCGATCACCATGACAAAAAATCGGTACTTGGTATCGGTGGCAAAAATCCTGATCGGAGCATCCCTAGTCTTGTGTATCATAGAAGGCTCACCAGTGGGGCCTCAATTCCTAGGTCGTTCCCAGCTATGTCTTCTTGTGTTATCTTTATGCTTGTTTGATGGGGGGGGTTTGATTCACACAGTCAAATTAAACTCTCTTCCATCAGTATCCCTTTCTCTAAGCATGGTAGGAAACCACAGTGCAGTTTAGCCGCAGGCTAGCATGTAAATCTGGCTCTGGACTCGGCATCGATTCAGCCCCACTGATTTATTATTCCTTTGCAGCTTTTATATACTCTACTGTCTGGTACTATTTTCCAGTGCAAGCAGAAGGTGGGGGAGAGTCCCTTCTGGGCAGGTAGAAAGCATTTGGGATTATATTTATTTAGCTCAGGTTCTGTAATACAACCAGTGTCGATGGAAACAGGCAGCGAATCGTGTTTTCCTAACAGTGGTGCAGAAAGGAGACTGCACGTCGATGCTATAATTTCCTTCCATGGCTAACTCTCAGCATTCTGACAAGCTATTGGTGCTAAATTAATTTCACTTCTGTCACGGAGAGCCTTCGGTTGAAACGACTCCAAACTCCCTGACTAATGGATTTTAGCGAGCCCGTTGCATATTAAAGTGGAGATGTCTTTTGGATTTCGCATCCATCCGTCCATCCAATTCTTGTGGCTCTGCTGTGGAATATCTTCTCTGAATATTGATGTGGGAAGTGGATGCTGAGTTGAGATTTGTTTTATTCCTACCCTCAGTAAACTCTGACCCCATCCACAGTCCTCACAAACCAGTGGTAATATACCCCTTCAGTATCGCAATGAGAAAGACACTTGGTTAACATTAAGAATTTTTTTTTTTTTACTTGGGCTCCGCAATAGTGCAGTGGTTACCACTGATGCCTCTCCTCTCTGGGAGCCAGGATGGCTGTAGTGTGCATGAAGGTTGCATGTTCTATCCATGTTGTCATAGGATTTATTCTGGGTACTTTGCTGAATTGGAGTTACACACACACACGCAGGCAATATGGTGTGTGTATATATATATATATAAAGGGGTGGGACATCTATCCAAGTTTTCTGTTCAGGTACACTAACCAAATATTTCAGATCAACATGGACCATCAGCACCTGCCCCTTTGTCTTGTTATTAAATGCCAATTGAGTTTGTTCATTACATGAGATGGGTTTTTTTTTTTTTTTTTGCTTCTGTTTTGTTTGCCGATTGGATGAATATTAATCTTTTTTTTCTCTGTGCTTTTCTGGCAGCAGAAAGCCAGCCCTCCTGGGGAATAAATTACAAAAAGTAACAAGCCTATCGAATGGCATCATTAGCTTGATTAACCAGACCCATATATCACAGTCAAAGGAGTACAGTGAGAAAGAAAGACAAAAACTGAACACCCACACTAATGGAGCTTAATTAAATCATATGAATGATTCTTAAGTGATTTTGTGTGAACTTGTGTACTTCTACACCTGTGTGAAATAAAAGCTTTTGAAAGCTTTTGTCTCCGACTAGATTTCTTATCTGTTTGTTTTTAATTTATATAATAATTATTTGTATAATAAAAAATTTAATGAATGCCATATATTTTACCAGAACACTGTCTTTTGTACCAGCCGCTGACATGAGCTAACTTAAATCTTGTGGTGTTTATTGATAGTCAAACATGTTTCTGACCTTTGATGTACTTCATATCAAGTCATGTGGGTTTTGTCTTGCCCTCCATATACACTAGAACAAAATAGCATCCCCCCCAGGACCACAGTGCAACATTGTACACTGACTGACAGGGGAAGGATTTTTGCAATACTTAAAGTGCAAAAACACAGGACAGCGCAAAGACAGGGTGCTGGGAATAAGGGTTTATATATTGAAACTGGAATTGTGATTTTTGTTTGTGACTCTGGAGCACCCAACCCAAGGGGTTAATGCATCCATGTGATACTTGCCTCTTGATGAAACAAAAATGGGTGACTATCACTGCATTGATGTTACTAATGGCAAGAATGAATTCAACACAGTGAGGGGGCTGAGAGCGATGAACCTCGGGCAGAAGCGTTCTGAAGGCAAGTGTTGCATTGCTTTGTCTTTGTCGCCAGGGGACAGTTGGTGCTCTGAGAAGGAGGAGGGATTGGCATTTGCAGTCCGGTGAACGCAAGAGACAGAGAGCGGGAGACCATCAGATGCCCCGGAAGACATGAAGACTGCACAAGTACATGTGGACTAAAAATAACATTATTTTTTTAGAGCAGTTATTTCTCAGCGACTAATCCTCAGTGCCTAATGATGACGATTAATGTAAAAAAAGCCTCATTTGTAATAACGGTGGACCTGAAAATGGTGAATTGGCATGGCTGTGCAGGCACATGAGTGTTTCTCAGGAGTTGAGTTTGCAAGTGTGTTTTTCAGGGGGGTGAGCGTGCACATGTGGATTTTTCTCTATCTGCCTGCAAACCGCACGCACGCACATACATACATACCTGCAGATTCCTTCATGCTGTAGGTGAGGATTTCTTATGCGTCCTGCCTCACACGACTCAATATTCACCAGGAGAAAGCCATGAAATATTAAACTTGCTGTCACAGCGTCGGCCTTGTTCCGGGGATGTGTTTGACTGCTTAATTAAGGGACCATTGAACAGAACGATTGGCGTATTCACTATTTGTGCGCTTTAATAATTAACAATCTGGCTTGCGGGCCCTGACCCTTCACCCCCAACGCTGCCGGAGACATTAATGGCCTTGGCTGATCTTCCTCTGCCCTTTTGTTGAACCGGAAATGGGTCCTGTGTTTCTTGTCGTTGCTATGCGCCATAAGATTCTGACAGCTGCCGCAGGGCATTCTGGGACAGCTGGCCAGAGGAACCGGCCTGGGGCCAACTTGGAGTTCTTTAGTGAATATGGGATGAATCATGTTTGCATCACACGGTACCCCAGAGCTGATACGAGCCCCCGGTCTGTCGGCTTTGGTGAGTCGCACCCTGCTGCTTCCGCCCACATAGACGCGACACAGCTGCCGTCCAGGCCTTGGATCTTCGTTGTCCTTCCTTCTGTCAGGATTTTGTGGTGAGGTGTAGGGAGCAGCCTGCTATTATAATATATCCGCTAGCACGCAACATGACATTTCTTCAAGGAAATATCCACACACACACAGTGAGCTTTTGTGGATGTGAATAATGTCACCTTTCTCCGCCTCTCTGGTGAGTTTGAAAAAGCTCCTGTTTGCCCGTCACACACGGCCCCCCCCCCCCCTTTCGTGTGAAGGCCTGGACTATCTTTGTCCGCTATCTGGTGCAGAACGACCAAGATCTGTCACCCCTTTGACGAATGCTCACCAGGCTTTTAGCAGAATTGTGTTTTACACTTCATTACGGGCTGCTATCGCTGTAAAATGTCACCTGTGAGTGGCATTAAGTTGCCGGTTGAAGTGGGTGGGGCTGAGCGAATGGTGTGTCTTTCTTTCTGATAAAGCTGTGTTTATCTCTGCCGGACACATCTTTCTGTTGTGCTGCCCCACCCACACCCACGGAGTCCCTACAGGCACTCTGGGGCATTAGGTTTTCATTGTGCTGATCTCTCCTCCCCGCTGCATGCCCACTGATGGGTTATACCCTGCCCTCACTGTTATGTTGCATTTAGCATGGCACCAGGTGGCATATTAGCGTGCCTATTGCAGAGGAACTGTCCCTGGCCCTCCAAGCCTCTGCCGTGGCTACTGTTTGTTATACACCATTGAGCTTGACTACCAGTTCCGAAAGTGCCGAACCAGCAGGGGTACTACTTTAGTATGTCGGTACTTTGGGGTAGAACTTAAAATGTCGATTTGGTTATGCAAATAGCCTGCCTCTGAAACGCAATACAAACGGTGCCTTAATAGTGATATATAAACTTTATATATTAGAAATAAATATATTTTTATATATAAATAAATATTGTTATATTATTTAAATATCTTTAGTTTTTTTTTTAACATAAGAATCATCTATAAAAGAAATAATTCAAATTGCACAGCTTGCTAAGTTTTTTTTCCTATGACAGAGTAAAAATATTTTAGCAAAACTTTGAACCCCCTGTGCTATGCTCTTAAGCCTGTTCTTAATCTGACTAGCGATGTATAACATGCCACATTGGTATTAATATTGCCTGTCGTCCAGTCTTATAATATGCTGCAGTCATTTTTCAAATTTAGTCAAATATACCTCAAGTTGTGATGTTATTTGCTGCTGGTACCAGTTTTTTTTACGGCAATGGAAAACCAAAACCTTGAAGTACCGTAGTTTTGGTACCTTCTCGAAGAACCAAAAGTATGGTGCCTGGTGTGGTGGGAAAACACCCTTATTGTGGTGGCCTGTTATGAATGGCAGGTTTTGGGGGGGGGGGGGGATATGAGCAGGCTGGAGAAGACTTTACTCATTTAAGGGCAAATCCTGAATGCGGGAGGATTTTGTGTTTTTTAATGATTCCACAAAATTACTACATTTTAATAGGCTAAAGGACACACTGCATTTGTCTGATGCATGAGCTAAGCAGTAGCATTGAAGAGCTGAGACTCAGATAGTGGAGGTGCAGGGCTAAAAGTCACTGATGCCATTGAGCCCTCCGTTGTGCTTGAATCTGTGTGCTGTTTAAGCAGTGACCTCCTTCCTCAGCTGGAAGATTCTCTAGGGTAAGTCAGTTTCTTTGAGATTGCCATTGTGCCCCCCCACAAAGGCAATCTAAAGTGCTGACAGAAAGATCGAGGTCAAAGACCAGCAGCCGTGGAGCGCCTGGCTTGATTGACAGGGGCATCGTGGCAGACAGTGAGGCTTATTACCCATCGTTACGTTAGGGATCGTTTTGTCCAGCCTTCCTTTTTTCTTCATCCTTGGTATATGGAGGATAGGAGGCTACACGCAACGCTAACCTGCTAACAGCAGAGTGGCAGATCGAATTGGACACGGCTTGATCTTCCGCTCAGGCTCATTTCAGCTTCTGTGTAAATCGGGCGTCAAGTAGCTGTCCGCATGCCCCCAGGATGGGGTCCCGTCCTGCTATTCGTTACTGGGAGATGTGGTGAGACCGCTCAGTATTTCACATGGCAAACAAACGAGCGGGTGGAAGGAGGTGGGTGAGAGCAACACGCAAATCAATAAATCAGCCTCCGTTTAGCACAGTCTTCTCCTTGGCACACCAGAGCAGAATATCAAATGTAGAATGCAACGCAGCGTGCAAGTGTAATTAAATTTTTAATATGTGATTATGGGCCACTAGGCCCTGGCAAAGATGAGGCTGATAGCGTGAGATGGGACAGGCAGGGACACACAGGGACATGAGGACGGCAACAAGGTGCCACTCGTCGCAAAAATGAAAATGGAATTATTGTGCGTAAGATGGAAATACAGAAATGGCCATGTTGCAGTCCAAATTCTGATTAGATGAAAAACATTTGAGTTTGCAGCAAACAATGAGATTGGTTGGTACAGGGTGGAAGAGCGGTAAGGATGGCCCGAACAGAATCGGAACACGGTGAAGGGGCTCTGCGGTGGTCTCGTTTATCTCCCCCCCCCAGCGACACCCTGGAGTTTCCTGCCAGTGGGGGCGCTCATGAGATAAAAGCAGGTTTCCGCATTTCGGATGGATATAGTTAATACCATTTTGGGGGGGGGGGGGAGTGTGAATATCTTTCAAAGACCCCCATTCCCTGAGTGCATGTTTTGATGGATTCTTCACAGTCCCTTTTAAGTAACGTTTATGCAGTGACTGTGCTCTCTTCATTACCACGCTGCTCATGGGTTATTCATTCTGTCAGGGGGGGCATGTCCTGCTTTTGGCTCTGTTTGCGGCGGGCGGATTCTGGGTTCAAGAATGCAGGCCTGTGGACGTTTGCGCTCGAGTTATTGCTGATGGGTGGGGCCACAGTAAGCCAGCCTGCAGGCTCCAAACCCATTGGCACACACCCGTCGGTGTCGTTTGAAAGACTTGCATGGAAACCGCATGTTGGTCGCCTGGAGCGGCTTGCGGCGGGTCCCTATGCAGCGTGCTGGACTCAAAGAATGATTTATAGATCTGGAAGATTCACTGTTAACCGTATAAACGTTCACCAGAGAGGATGCTCTCCTGTTCAGCCTCATTTTCAGTATTGCCCTTTGTGCACGTCACACACTGACTCCCTTTTTCTGTGCTAATACACAATAATAGCCCTGATGTGGACAAAGTGGGAGTGGGGGGTTCTTGTCCTGAGTACAATGGTTTGGTTATTGGTGTGAAAATGTTTCAGGTTTTGCCCAGCAGGTTGCCTTAAGGTGGCGGAGGCTTATTTGTGTGCTGTGCACAGTGCTTTGGTTCCATGACGAGGTTTCTAGGCCTACCCTGTGTAGCTGTTCTGTTCTTCTGGCTGGCATTGTAACCTCTGACGTCACAGGTCCCCAATAGCTACCAGTCCGTGAATGTGGTGCTGTCGGCCCTGCGAACTCAGGGATGCATCTGCCTTTACTGTGCCTCTTTGGAACGCACATCACGCATCGTCATCGATCCCAGCCATCTCCAACTTAATCAGGTAGGAGACAAAGAGCCGGCAGGAGCTCCTGATTAAAATATTTTTCTAAGGCTTGCCTGGGAAGCCAAGAGCCCTTATTAAAAATTGATCTGCAAGCTGTTGTGTATAGGTGCTGAGCTGAGGAATTCATCCCCCCCCCCATTCTTAATGTCCCCCCATCATGTTTCAAGTATGTAGTAGCGGGCAGGTGGACAAGGGGTATTTACACCCAACGTTGGTGGAACATCTGGAGAATCTTGTGGCAAGGTTCTGTTGGGTTGGTTCTGGGTGAAAGCAGAGGGCAGGAGTCATCGATGTCACTGCTGTCTCCTTGCCACAGGTTGGAGACTCTCAAAATGTGAAACTCTGACTTGTGAAAGTTATGGTTGCCTACAATGATGGGCCTGAAATGGAGTCTCCAGGTGGCCGCATTACTGCGACCTGCGAGAAACTGTGTAAACGTTGCATGTGGGCGGCCTGCACATTCGCTTAAGCAGGCTTAGTGCATGATTACTCACTAGAGAGCCTCTGCAGAGTAACTCCTCTTGTCTGTCTGAGTTTAACGTGATCTTCTGATGAGGTAACATGGCCACCTCCAAAACGTCAGGGTCTTGGGCTGTTTCCATCACGCCGATGGATGTGATGTAGAATCCTGGCAGTCCCCTCCTTATCCCAGAGGAACGGGATAATTGCAGCCTGTTTGGGGAGATGACTCTCTGTTCCCTAGGGTGGGGTGTGTTTGGGGGTGGGGTACTGTCCACAGTAATCCACGACACTCTAAGAGGTCTGCACCCCACCCACAGTACACAGGCCATTTTTGGTGCCTGCCTTAATGGAACTGAATACCCTGAGATGGAAGTTTAGGTCCTGGGCCCAGATTTCAGGACACACTTCATAACTTAAATGTTTTTTTTTTTTTGCTTCCCTTGCCTCCATCTTTATTTAAGATGTTTCAGTGTGGGATGATCGAATGAGGACATGATTTTCATTTTGCTAAGTAAATACTTGAAACACATTTTAATGGATTTCTCGCAGGCAGTGTGTGTATATATATATATATATATACACAGTGGGGCAAAAAAGTATTTAGTCAGCCACCGATTGTGCAAGTTCTCCCACTTAAAATGATGACAGAGGTCAGTA
>JAODUD010000043.1:4077717-4093479 GCA_026784285.1 Stomatorhinus walkeri | reverse complement strand
GGTTCCTCTCTCACGGCTTCTGTCAGCTGCCAGATGGTCAGACGCGGAGGTCTGTGAACAGTAGGCAGAGATTTAAGGGTTGGGTGCAGAGTGGACGTGAGCACCCTGGTGTTGACAAAATTATCCTCCATGGGTAGGGTATTGAAACAACACAATCCATGGGGATAAGTGTGGCATGGAATCCCCAATTAAGCCGTCTCTTATTTCACTTTTATTGGCTCTGGGACACTCCCCCTTTGAGGTCCACCTGATCCAGGACACAACAGCTGTTATTGCACGTTTTCAGTATGAATATTCCTGCCTTTTTTTTTGCACATTTAATGCTGATGCGAACCATCCATCCATCCATACAGTCATCCATCTTCCATAGCAGTGCATACAGTAGAGGGTCGCAGTGTAATCCAGCCTGCAATTAAGGGATGGCGCAAGGGACGTGTACCGGAGGTAAAAATGCTTGTCTGCAGCAAACAGAAAAGCCCAGATCATTATCCCAACTCGATAGCACTGCGATTTTCTGTAGGTAAACAGACTGGCATGATCTGCTAAACAAAAGTCCCCTCTGCCTCTGTCCTTGCTAATGATCTGCTGCTGTGTTTTGTCAAGATTTATGTACTGTTGCCGAAGGGGCAGATCCTCAAACCGTGTTTGACAATCTGTCATAACTCGCGTTTACCCCTGGTTATCCACTAAATGATTTGCTTGATGTAGATGTCTTCATCATTACAAGAAACTGTAATTGATTTCTTTTTTTTTTTTGAGAGCATGACTTCATTTGTAGACACTGGTACGTTTGGACATCTCATCATGCTTCAAGCACATAATATTTGAAGTGAGAATAATTTAGGGCAATTACTAAGTAATTTCTGGTTGTCCATTTCAAATTTATATAGAAAATATAAAGAAAAATATACTCTGTATAATCTCGTTATTATATCAGTGCAAAGTTTTTTGTTTTTGTCAGTTATGTCAGCTACCTGGTTTATAATGGGTATATTTTAACCGTGACGTTTTGGTGGGTTGATGGAATATCCACGCTGGATTCTTTGCTGAGGAGTCATCTTGGTGGCTGTTCGAGGCGGGTTCTAGGGTTCAAGAGGATGCTTAGCAGTGAGAAATGGCCACAGGTCTTCAGTGCACCACAGAGGCTCCAGAGGTGTTTATCTCCCCCCGTGGAAGTGAGCACGCCCGCCCTTCCCTTCAGCGTTGCCATAGAGGTCACTGCGACCGGTGCTGGCAGCCCTCACCCAACATGGTGGCCTATAGATCACGGCTGGCACCTCCCCCTGGAGTCAAAGTAGGGGGAAGGGGATTGTCTGTGGGGCTGCATGAGGGTTATTCACCGGGGGGGGGGGTTTGCTGAAGGAGCGATCTGTTACAGTGACAGGCTATTTAAGCCAAATGCCGGGGACGGGCAGCCGTAATCAGTCAGAAATAAACATGTAAGCCCCATGGAAAACAACCTTCCGATATGCGCTAATGGTCGACCCCGTTTGTCTGAGGAACTTCGGTTTGAACCAAAGTCTGTCTGACTGGAGGTTCACAAACCACCCGGTAAACACTACACTTCTGAGCCCACAGTTGGCGACACATCTGTTTTCCCAGAATTGGAGAAAGCAAAAGGGTCTGTTGGTGAGCTTAATTTCAGCTGTAGACTGCTGTACAACTCCACATAGGCCATTGGTCATAAATAGCTGCTTGTACCGACAGTGTGGATAACATCTGTCCGTTTCGAGGAGGAATGAAACGACATGCACAGTCTTATGAGATCATCTGACTGATCAATGAAACAAAATAAATTCAAGTGGAGGAAAAAAACCCTGATCGTCTGCTTTTAAAAGGCAAATTGTACCTTCTGTTGGCAAGCTGATTGTTGTAATTATAGCTTTTTAGACCCAAAAGAGATGCAAACAGTGACTGACAGGGTGTGTATTGATTGCATAAATTACGCTTGGGGAAGGATTCAGGCTGACGGTTATCTAACCTGCTAATACGAAAATGACAAATTCAGTAAGAATTTCACCAAATTTCAGTGTTTACCTCCTTTTCACTATTGCAAATGGCAGCTGAGAGTATTGAGATAATACTAGGTGTTAATTAGGCAATCTGTCAGTTTTTCTCCAGATTAATGGCATTTGAAACCGTTATCCTTGCTAACCCATAAGAAAGTCACAGGTTGGGTTGTGTGTTTTGTATCCTGTTGCAGTGATTTGCACTGACTTTTCGGGAAGCAGGTAGTACAATTTTGTATTGTCGAAGCGAGTCAATTTGAATTGTTTGGGTGAAAGGGCCACCCTCAGCCAACCCCCCACTTGTGCCTGCCCTGTTGCTGTTTATTTTAGCATGTTGCTGCCGTGCTATAAACTTTTAATGCTGTTACTGCCCCTGATGTTTCCATCCCCACAGCCTGGTTCCTCACCACCTTCGCCTTCCAGAACAGCATCTCTAATTGCTAAATTAACACTTGCCGAAACAAAAATCTCTGTGAAATGCCACGAATCTGCCTTAACGTGTGATTTTACACATAGGCCCGTTGTACCTGAGGCTACATTGGCAATTGTCAACATTTATTTCATTTTATTAATTTAAAAAAATATTTTAAATGTTAAGATAAGCGCACAGTCTGACCTTTCCATTAATTGCTTCAGTGGGACTTGCCCTGTCTCTCGGATTCATTTGGGCTCCGCACGGGGGAATAGTTCATTTCATTAGCCTGCATGCTGATAGCTGGCATTAAATCTACCATCTCATGCTAAGCGTGTTAGCCGCTATAGCCTAAAATAAATGGTGATTGGAGGAACCGTTCTGTTCCCTTGGCCTGGGCCCTAACGATGGCTCTGTGACAGGTCATAGGCGCTAATTAAATTAGCTGTGCGGTCCGTTGCCCCCGTTGCTGAAACTCATCCCCCACAGCGCTCGCTCATTAAGACCTGCCGCTGCCACAAGCAGTGCTGCTAGTGCACTTGTGGAACAGCAGCAGTGCAGAAGCCCTACCCATTGGTCCGAACCCCCTTTTTTTTAGCTGCTGTAACTTATGTGGTGGGTGATGCGGTCCGAAAACCGCCTTTTCACTTTGTCATTATTGTCGTAACCGTGTTTCCGTTCTGCTGCCACCTCATTGCACCAAGTGTGATGAACATGGACTGATTGGACTGGCAGGGGGTGCTGCTCTGAAGGGGACAGCAGAGCCTTCCAAAAAACACAGCTTGGACGCCGATGTGCGCAACTGTGTCTGTCTGGAGGCCTGGATGTCCTGTCACTCAGTGAGGCCAGAGTGGAGCCAAGCAATTTTATCCAACACCGATTATAAGCCTCCATAGGAGCTATGGACAGTTACATATTTTAATTGGCAGCACTGATAACAGCACATTGCCTAACATAACCATCTTTTGCCAGCACTAACAGCACCATCTGCCATTGCATAGACCAGCAGTTTTCAAACTTTTTGATCAAAGGTCCACAACAAATATCTGATGAAAGTCAGAGGTCCAGAACAATTTTCAATAACAAAACATTGCATGAACTTTAATGAATTAACACCACCTCTAGATGTAGACATCGGTATATAACAATAATGGCTTGACATATTTCTGTACTTTAAACAATGTCTTTTTACATTAAACATATTTATTCTTAAGAGGCATTACCAGCTGGGTCTGGATTAACTTGCTGTTCGGTTGCATCCGAACCACAGTTGGGACTTTGAGAATCCCTGGTGTAGACCCTATTAAGCAGAGACCTATTGGTTTCTGTTGTCAGTAGTCACTGTAATCCTCTGCAGACAACAGTCTTCAGGTTTTTTTTTTGTTTCCAAAACTGATGCTGTAATCTTCTATAGGCAGCTCTGATACGACTATTGGGATGTGCTAAACAATGAGACTCTCCGTGTTACTGAAAAAGTGATTTATGCTCCGCTTGTGATCAGGATAGCCTGTGCTGTGTTTGGTCGCGCCGGACACAATTCTGCTGCATTACGGGCTACGCTGCGGCACAATGTGTGAGCGCTGCGGTGTGCGGAGGCACACCTGGGAAATGAAGACCAAGGAGAAACCAGATGCTGGAGCCAGTGCATGGGGGGTGGGGGTTAAAAAGAATTTAATTCAGACTAAGTAAGCAGATTTATTTGCTAGCAGCTTTCACTGAAGCTCAGTCGGGGAAGGTGGGAAGATTAAATAATATAAGAGTTTAAATTTAAAATTGTTTTTTGACATTTAAATAATTGAATTACAATGCAATAATGCCACTTGCAGTATATGCAACTCCCCCTTCCAGAACTCGTATGATTTAACAAAAAATATGCAGATTGGGGAAGCATGGTGGTGCAGTGGTTAGCACTGTCGCCTCACACCTCTGGGACCTGCGCTCAAATCTCTGCCGGAGTTCTGTGTGTGCAGTTTACATGTTCTCCCCAACTTAAAGTGACCAAATTGCCCGTAGGTGTGTGTGTGTGTGCCCTGTGATGGGTTCATGACCCATCTTGGGTTGTTACCTGCCTTACAACCATAGGCTCGGAGATAGGCTCCAGACCCCCCCATGACCCTGCATAGGGTAAGCAGTTTCATAAAGTGAATGGAAGGATGCATTTGCAGATTGACTAAAAATCACCCCCCTTGACTAACCATGTTCTACTGTCATACATACTCCAACTTTGTGGGGGGGTAGCTACCAAGCACTGAGAGAGTGGGGCTCCCATGGGCTATTTAGCAGTTCTGTCATACTTCAGGAGGACCTGGGAGCCTCTGAGGATGGCGCTTCAGTGTGGACTAGAGACACGCCTGAGGTAAAGTGTAAAATGGAAGGGAGGTTTGCTTACGACATTCTCCCCTCCTGAAATGCTCACGAACTGAAATACATGCCAGTAGACCAAGATGATTCAGTTAGATGATAATCCTGCACCGTCTCTCACCATCTTACACCTCCTCGCCAGTGGCAACAGATGGCAGAACGGAAGGGGGGGTGCCTCTTGCCGTCAGTGGATCGGAAGCCTCACAATCCGACCCGTGTCCCCATTAACAATGCAATTATTTTCAAAGATTAGTGGAAGGAAGTGAGTCAGTGCTGATTTGCATTGTTCGGATAATGGATGAGCTTGTTATTGTGTTTAGAAAATGGCATTGTCAGTGTGAACCAATTAACCCTACTACTTTGAGCCAGAAATGAGCAAAGCAGGAGGACCAAGAGATCCCACAAACTTGGGTTAATCGGGAAAGTGGATGACATGCTTGCTGAGCATGACGTAAAAAAACATTCTTGGTCCTGTTTAGGTAAAGTTATGATGTCAGTTCATATGTACAGTAAACGTACTTCTCATTCATTTCTCGTCATCTTGTTATGGTCTGGGCCATTTTTGTACTTAACCTGATGATTTCCACACTCCTCCATGTCACATGCGTGGAAGTTGCGTTTGAGTCACGTTGTGCAGAGCAATATACCATAACTAAATTGGAGTGTGAGCAGGAGCACCGTTAGAAGTCATGGGAAGCAGCGGGTGTTTTGTTTTGAGCATGTTCAGTGTAATATAAGCTATGTAGTATTTACACAGATTGCGTGTCCTTGGAAATGCGTGTGTTTACATGAGTAGGGGGGTGCAAAATAATATGTGGCTTATGTGTGTTTGAGCGAGTGATAATATAGATTTTGCGTTTGTGCGTGTTTGAGAGAGTGATAATATAGGCTTTGCGTTTGTGTGTTTGAGAGTGATAATATAGGCTTTGTGTTTCTGCGTGTTTGAGAGAGTGATAATATAGGCTTTGCGTTTCTGCGTGTTTGAGAGAGTGATAATATAGGCTTTGCATTTCTGCGTGTTTGAGAGAGTGATAGTATAGGCTTTGCGTCTGTGTGTTTGAGAGAGTGATCATATAGGCTTTGCGTTTGTGTGTGTTTTTGGGACAGAAAAATAGATTTGAAAAACATCACTTGTCTAAGCATGTTTACCATTTCATTAACATCTCAGGGTCCAAGAGAGCAGTGCAAACAAAAACAACTGCTAGTCAGAGAACATTCACTGTTCTATAGGGACATTATCCCAGAGAGTTGCAAATCTTATCAGTCCACATTTCACATTGAGGTATACCTGTTTTTTCTGACTCACACGAAGAGTAATTCAGACCAGATCAGCTCCATAGCCATTTCTGACCAGTTGGGATTCCAGTGCAGATCTCAACTAGACCATTGTGCTAAATCATTAGCTAAAGCAGGAATTTCAGCTGGCTGTAATGGAGTGACCCATTGCCACTGGTCACACACTGGAAAGAGGCTGCTATGTTTCTGCAGAATGGGTTTCCTCTTTATTGGATATTTTGCCTCAGCTGATAAAGCTTTAATTGCACTTCATGGCAACAATTCAAAATGTAAACAGGGAGTAATTTGCCTCGAAACAGCTTATCCAGGGGTGCAGTCACTTTCATGGAACGAGAGCTGGCTGAAGCATGTTGTTTGAATCTACGGTGACGTGAATTGTTCTTGCCTGATCTTGCAGAACTTCAATTGGAGCCTTGGATATGGTGTGTTCTCAGGCTTCTGGTTGGTGCGGACACAAGAGGAGGTGTTTGGCTGCTGTTGACGTTGATTAACGTGAGAGAGAGTTAGTTTACCTATTAGCTCAGTCGCCAGACAAATTAATTGATACAAACAAACAAATGATCATAATTAGAGCTGAATTAAGCCTGAACTTCAAGTGTCACTTGATCATGGATGTCACATGGCAGCCTTAGAATTATAGTGGCACTGGAAATCAGTGGCCTTTCTTGCTGGGTGCAGACGGCAGGGATTGAGGCTCATGAGTGAACCTGTAGGGTTGTCATTGGTGGGAGCTAAACCTTTTGCTGTATCAAAGGAGGTGAGGTGAAGACCTTCCACCCTGTCTATGGGGGTTGATCAGAAGTCTAGCGGCCCTGCCACCATGCGGGAAATCAGCTCGGGTTGCAGACAAATCGCCTCGGTCAGTGACCCGCTGGCTTCTGACCTGGCAGCAGATGCCCCGGGCAAACCTTGCCAGCATGGCATGCCTCAACCCCTTATGCATTCCTGGCTTCGCCCTGATGTGGTTATGTTAATTTTGCCCATTTTCTGAAGGATTTCTTTCTTCACGTGATTCCATAAATACCCCTAAAATAATTGAAAATTCTAGAAGGCTGACTGCCTGAAAGGTGCCTTTGTAATACCGTCACAGAGTAAAATGAAAGTGACTTGCGGTGCCAAAGCTTGCAGAGAAATGTTGCCGTGTTGTATAAAAACAACATTTTTTTAGCATCCCCATTCCATTACTTTGCCTCTAGTGAGATGTTGGAGATGGAGGAACACTGAGTGGAGGACGTCATCTGAGTTAAGTGGGCCATTGGGATGAGAGGGCAGTGGGCTGAAGACGGTAATTCAGGTCCAGGGAGAAGTCCACACCAAGATTTTCTTTCAACCATCCAGTAGCATATAAAGCCTCACTATCACGAGGTACTCAACTGGTTCGCTGAAACAAAATTTTGGTGTGGGCTTTTACCCCCTGGATCTTAATTACCCACCATCTGGCAGCAGGCATGGCTGCTTGTGGCCCGTCATTGCTGTGCTCCTGCAAGTGTTTCCCGTGCGTTGTCTGAATGCTACTTGGGCCAAAAGAAGAGGGCACAGGTGTGGTATTTTTCTTAACCATTTTGCCATGCCAGTCAGAGAAACATGGTTATTTTGAAGCGTAGTACCATGATGTCAACTGTGTCCTGCGCCGTCACCTGTGTGCTGCTTTGTCACTGTTACACCATGCTGTCACCCTCACACCACACTTGTAAAAATAACCAATCAAGACTAACGCTTTTTATGCTTTCAAACGAAGTTTCTGACATCCTGAAATATGGGCCTCGTTTAAACAAACAGTCACAGGAGCCATAGTGGCTTACAGAGTGCTAAAGTCCAGCACTGAAGCAGTGCACCCCCTATGCTGAGCCTGTAATTGGTGGGCCAGCCACGCTTTACCACCCTGCAGCCCCGCTCCATACCACAGACGCTGCCAACGCGTGGGAATCTGCAGCTCTCTCTCACTCACTCTTTCTCTCCTTTCCCTCCTGCATTATTTAAATGAAGGTGTATTTTTAGCCCGACTCGCCCGGTGTGCCAGCGCCCGTCCGCATTGCGCACACACCCGCCCGCCCGTCTGCCTCTCAGGGCGCCCCATTTTCCTGCGCTGCCCTACTTGACAAAACTCCCGAGGGCAAATAGATGCTGGAGCTAGGGAGCCTGGCTAAGTTTAGCGAGGCCTCCTTCTCCCTCCTGAGACGTCCTTCATTGTTTGTGTAAATATGTTCCTGCTGGGGGGCGAGTACGTCACTGATAAGCTGTTATAATTTTTGGTGATGAAGCATGTTCCTGGCTGTTGGCACGCCGCACTAGGCCATCCTTAGGTGCCATCTTCTGATCTAGAACATTCCACAGGACGCTGTGAGGCTCTTGTGGCTGGGTTTTACCTGAGGTGTCGTTGTGACGTATCACCTATCTGCCCCCATTTGCGTGTCGTGGGGCTGCTTTTTCCCTAGGGGGGGCTGGGTCTTTCTGTAAATCGCTCTGAAGTATAGCCCATTAGAAAGACAGGAGTATTTTGAATATCTCCTAAGTGGGCTAATTTTAAGAAACGTTTCAGACATAAATCAGAAGATGTTTTTTTTTTCCCAAGCAGTAGGTGATGCAAGTTCTTTGGTGTACTTCTGGGTCCTGTGCCTCCCCTCTGCTTCTGCTGCGACTTGCATGGTCCATGCGTTGTGTGCAGGGAGTGCTTCCCCACTTCTGATTTACTTGCGATTTTAAAGAGAAATTTTGCTCAAACTTAGTGTCTTTTATTTATTTATTTTTTCCTCAGTGCAGCTTTGCTGATCATCACACAAATCGCGTATCCTGGGGAAATCGTTAGAAAAAAGCTTGGTGAGAAAGCTGGGTATTGGGTGAGATTTCTCTATATCCTAAGCTGTAAGTGGTACGTGGAGTCTTTTTGCTCTTGTTTTCCTGATTTTCTCCAGTCTATTAGCTGGCTATCGGGTGTTTAAAAGCAGCATTCTCGGTTTCTAGAGCTCGCTCCTCCCTGAATGAAGTGGTCTTAACAATGGTTAAGTGGTCCCTGGGAATCGTATAAAAAGTACTGACTGCAGTCTCCACACTGCAAAATGAAGCGTAGCATTTAAATAGTTAGTTGAATTCGCAAGACCCATTTGGTTTACTGATGGACGACCAACGACCATAGAATTTTGTAAATTTCCCTTTTTAATGCCAAGTGCCTTCCGGGGTGGGGGAGGGGGTGTAGACTGGGTGAGCCAAACACTAGATCTCACCACAGCCCTGAAGCCTTTTCTCTTAGCACTGGGGTAGAACTGTAACTGATTTTGGGGGGTACTGGCTTCTGTTTTCAGCTGATTTTTACATAGACATTGGCTGTCAGCATGTTGAGGGTTGGGGGTGGGGGGGGGCAAGGCGACGCCACCAGGAGCATGACCGCAAATGGGAAGAGGGGAAAAAAACAAGGAAGAAAATGGGTTTTGATTTGGGTGTTTGTTTTTCTGCGGCACGTCCAAACCCCCCGTTCCGTGCCCTGATTGAAGCAGCGGCCGGCTCTCCCGTGTAGGGCCCCAATCAGTGGGTGAGGGCCTTTGATTGTGAGCAGGGCTCCGGCTTTCAGATGCTATTAGCGATAACAAGGCTAAAGCAGAGACAGACAGCGTCGGGGCTCCATCAAAGCCAAGCCCCCTCTGCGCTCTGGGTCCCTGGGTTAGATTGGGTTTGGGGGATGGGTGGGTGGTTGAGGAACAGGAATATTTGACACGCAGCAATTTGAACACGACAGCTGTCACCCGGTAAATCAATCAGGCGTGTGGTGTGCCAAACTTTGGTAGTCCCTGCCCACTTCCCGGCACGCTCATGGACTGTTTCTTTCCCCACCACGCCCCCTGGTGGACAATGCCGTGTAAGTACAAAATGCTGTGGGAGCAGCCGCCACGCAGTGCCGCTGGCCTTGCTGGCTGCACGTGGTGAGATCCAATGAAGACTGAATTCCTATTTTTTTCTGTTTTCCCCAGGAAGCCTTATTTTAGCTGGAAATGGAACAGTCTGTATGCCACTTGATTTATGTCCTTTTCTCTCTGTTTCGAGATGGATCTGTTTCTGGAGGCGAGGGCCATGGGGCCCTCCGGGGTGTGTGATGTATCACCCGCTCTACAGGGAGCAGATGGGAGCTGGCTCTGGCCCCTGCTGGTCCTCTGGATGCCCAGGTCAGTCCCATAGGTTACCTGGCTCTTTATACAGCCGCATAGTGGGTCCCGCTGGGCAAGCCCTCAACAAATGCAGGGCAAAGGTCGGACATACCACCTTGTTAGGGCCGCCCCGAGAGCATGATGATGTGTCCGCAAGTCCACTGTACAGTTTATAGATCGATCATACACCAGCCTTTCCCCTTTCTTATGGAAAGGAAAGATTAGTGTATGTTAAAGAGATCAAGGGGAAACAGGGATGAACCACATTTTATGAGTCGCTGTGCCAGGGGTGTCATTTCGTAACCTCTTTCAGCCTCAGAAGAGGAAACCTTTCATCGTCTTTGCGGGAATCTGTCCATTCAGCGCTATACAAAACGCAGCCACACTGTGTGTGTGTGTGTGTGTGTGTGTGTGTGTGCGTGCGTGCGTGCGTGCGTGTGTGTGTGTGTAGGCTCAGCTCTCGATTGCTTTGTGGTTAACGCTGCAGTCTGAGAACTACATGGTTTGGGTTCCTGTTTGCATGGAGTTCTTTCTGAGTTTTTTTGGGTGGCCTGGGCTCTCTGTCTGTAGCATGTGTCTTCTCGCGATCGATTGGATAACCCTTCCGTATGGCGTCCCGTCGTGCCTTGCAATCCCTGGGAAATTGTCCAGGTTCACCATGACCCTGTAATGGTGGAGGATGGATGGAAGGCTGTGTGTGTTTCTGTGGAGTGACTATTCTGTATTTTGATATAGCTCATCTCTGTAACTGTCCTGATATGCTGAAGTGAACTTGGGCCTGATTCTTGTGGCATTTCTAATGAAGCCCTGCCCACTGAGCCAGACTGGCACAGTGACGGCTGATCCCTGCTTCTGCCAAGACGAATGCCCCACCCATATACCCCCAATCATGGACATGAAGCAACGTGTCTTGGTCTGTAGGGAGTCCGGCCGACAAACTCCAGCACCCCTCACCGAATCGCTGGATCTAAGGAACAGAATGAACCGTTGCCTTGTCTTCCCAACTGGGCCTGAAGTCCTCCAGCTGCCATATGGGAATAGCTCCTAACAGTCTGTCTGGAATGTGAATGTGGCAGATATCCATCCCTGAATCAGTAGTGCAGTGACCCTCAAGCCTGCTAAGAGGAGTTATCCTGTTCGTAATGTGGTTAAAGGTACCGCCCCCTTGTGTGGCAGCAAGCAGTACGGCCATGGCTGCCTGCCAACAAAAATGGTTCTCAGGATGTTAGAAATGTCTTAAATCCTGGGTATGCTGCATGTGCTCTGACTGCAGCATTCGTTTTTAGGACAGCGAGACAATGATCGCCGGTTAGCGTAGCTGCTCTGCCGGCCCAGGGAGGCCATGCTAGATTGCACTCATCGGATGATCGACGCAGTACGGCTGGCGCTGGTGCACTCTTCCCCACACCCGATCTTCCCTGCCGGCTGAGGCGTACGCTCACAGGGGCGTCCGCATAGTCAGAGGCGGACACCCTGGTGGCTCCAGCGCGGTGGGGGTTAATATCAGACGGGGCCTGGGTTGCTTTGAAGAAAATGGAACTGAGCCGTAATAAACCCCAGGGCCCACAGAAATACCCTGTGATGGCAGACTGAATACCTTATCGCACATCCACACTGTTCTTTTATTTCTCTCTTTCTCTCTCTCTCTCACTTTCGCTCTCTTTCTATGGGTGTATTTTGGTACCTCTGTGTAATATCCATCCATCCATTTCCCATATCTTCCTGTCCAGATCTGGGTGGCAGTGTGGCCTGTCCCCGGAAAGGCAGGGCACCTTGGATAGGGGTATCAGTCCAATCACAGGGATTCACACACACTTTAAGGGTATATTAAAGACACTGACTTACCTAAAGTGCATGTCTTTGTCCCACAGGCACAAACCTGCATATATAAATATATTAGATACATTTTGAGCTTGTCTGTGAACTGGATCTTAATAAGCTGTAGACTTATACTCCTAAAGCACTGTGGAGTTATACTAGTCGATTTGCAACTTGTTCACGATATAAAATTCCCATTGACGTGTAGATGTATTTCAAGTCATGATGAGGTTATATATATAAACCTCATCATGACATATATATATATATATATATAGACACACACACACACACTTGTATAGAGGCACTATATATAGCTTTCTGTGTGTTTCTTTGCTGTGTAAGTTGTGTAAGTTGAAAGCTGCACGTCAGACTGTAAGTATGAGATGTCATCTACATGAAAGACTTCCAGCAGAGCACGTCCTTCTGAATGCTGGGTCTTCTCTCTCTAAGCAAAGTCACCTTGGGCTACGCTAACATCCGAGGGAGTGCGACGATTAATCTGCATGTCAAAGTAGCCGCATGTTCTTCGCCTTGCAGAACACAGCACGCAGGGTACCGCAGGTCATCCCTCCGCAGTTTAAATCCAGTGACTGACAACTCTTTTTACTGTTTATTGGATTTTAACATGTCTTCTCAGCATTCTAATTGAGTTTTCCAACTTTTTTATGCATAATATGGTAAGAGACAAGCTCCTGTTCTCAAAAAGAGAAAGTTCAACTCAAAGGCCACAGAGATGAAAAGAGAGAATTAAGAGGTAGGAAACAGAGGGAGAGATTCGAAATGATCCCCAATTTCATTTTCCTGGCGCACCAGTTTCATTCCATGTTTTGCCAGGTCATACAGATTTGGAGTCTCTGCCTTCCCCCTGATTCCGGCAGAAGCTTCATCTTCTCTCAAACATGGTCAGACCCTAACTATTCAAATGAGGTCCCCCTCTTGGCATTTTACATATTCATTCAAGCTCACGATTAAGACCTTGCACAGACAGGTTCACTTTCTCTAACACACTCTGCAGCTCTTCCTATCACCCCTGGCCATTGCGGGGGTGGTTTAAGATAGAGAGCAGTGGTGGTTGACAGGGGAAGAGCTGAAAATGGAGATTGCAGCAGTCACACATAATATCCCCCCTAGCCAGAGGACCCCATAACAAAGACCTGGGGTCCCCCTCACTCGCTGTAGCCAGTAGTACATGCTTGCCAAAATCAGATGGTTAGGACTCCACTGTGTGTATAAATATAATTTGAGAAATTCATTTATTCGTTGTGCTGTCACTGAAGATTAATCACCTGATACCGAGGGGGAAAACTGTCTCACTAGAAGTACGATATTACCTTCCATCATATTCTGATGGTAAAAGATTGTTACAGATTATGGCCCTTTTATATATAAAAAAATGCAATTTTTATATATATACATGTATGTATGTATGTGTGTATATGTATGTGTGTAAATATGTTTGTATATGTACATATACACACGTGTGCATATATATATAATATTTTATAGGTGTGTGTGTGTGTGTGTATGTATATGTGTCTGTATATAATATGTGTATATATATATAAAATTATATATCATGTTTAGTTTTCTTTTTCTTAGTTAGCGCCTGTTGCGCACCTGAAACATGATAATCATCGAAATGAGAATTATCTAATTTATTTGAATGGTGATTAAAGGCTCCAAGCTTGTGGCACACACTCCTTATGTGCATATGGTAAACAAAATGATTGCCATGATGTCCAGTAATCTTAAATGCAGAAGACTTAATGGACACCGCCACCCGTATGAGATAAGCCCTGGTGAAGAAGAAGGCTTGAGTTAGAGCCCGTTGTGCCAGCTGTACCCCCTCGTACCCAGACAGACACGTCGCTCCACGTGTGCGTTTACACTTATATCTATGCCAGCGATTTTAAGCAGGCGCCACGTTGCCATGGCAACGCCAGCAATTCCATGTTTGGTAGCTGGAGGCTCGACAGTGACTGCAAGGGTATAAGTCGAATGAGACACCCGGCGTGTCGAGATCAAGAGCGAGTCGCGTCCTACGTAAATTCCTCTCACGTGTGCTGTATGAAAGCGTTCACAGCTAGCTTTGTCATTAAAGTGAATTTATTTTAATAGAATTAAATAATATTTTTTAAATGATCTTTAGAAGAATTTTCGAAGGAGACTTTTTCAGTCAATTACCAACCTGGTCTCTCACCTAAACTCTGCCCACTAAACCTTTAATCACTCTACTTTTTAGCCATCAGCTGCTTTTGCTTTCAGTAATTTATGTGGCTTACAGTTTGGTTGTTAATGGGCCTGTGTGTTACTACTAAAACGATTGAGGTTAAGCGCCTTGACTAAGCGTACAGCGGCCCAGGCTCCCCCAGGCTATAAACCTGTGACCGCTTATTTCCAAACCAGCGACTGCACCCCCACCCCATTTTTTTTTCTCCTGTGCCTTTTATCGACAGAGACCCATTACAGCGTATAGGCGATCAGGGATAAACCAAGGGCTCAGATCCGTGTGAATGCCAGCTTTCATCCACACAGCATTCTTTCATCCATGCGTGCATCCATCTTGCTGCTGATTATTCAGTACAGGGTCACAGTGAACCTGGAACCTACCCAGGAAGAGCAGGGCAAAGGAGCACCCTGGACAGGATACCCGTCCATTACAGGACAAACACACACACAATGGGACATTTAGAGTCACATGTTGCTTTTGGTCCTATTCTGAGAAAGAGAAGCACTACACAGATCAGTGATGAGATAATGCTGCATGACGTGGAGCGGCTGCGCTTATCTGCGGTGGTTAGTGAAGACGTAACTACTGGCTGGGGGAAGAAAAACAAAGTCAGGCCTGTTCGTAAGGCAAGGAGGCATTAAGTTGCAAAATTCTTTAGTAAGCCATTGCAGATGTCAGCCCTCTCGATCGGTGTGGAACTGCCTCCAATTAAACAGATGCAGTAATTCAATAAAGCAAAAAAAAAAAAACCTCAAATAAGGGTTTTGCTTGGCCAGCATTTCACATGCAGTTAGTTCTAATAAGGTACATATGTCGTTATCCGTCTGCAGTGGGGAGGGGCGGTGTGCATGGGAGTTGCTGCCTGTCTCAAGCTTGTCCTGTCTTTCCAGGGGTTATGTGACGTATTTTCCCAGCAATATAAACATTAGGAATGTTTCCTCAGTACATAGTGGGTGATGTATAGCTGGGACTGGGAGGGCTCAGCCTGCAGGCCCACAAGCATCAGCTGGGAAACTGAAGGGATCGTGACTTGTCATTCACTTTTCATTGGAGTAGGCTGCCATTTTGCGTGGCAGATCGCTGATCTTTGTGGCGTCCATCACAATAGCTCATTTTCATGGCAGACGCACAGAGCCAGTGGACCTTCTTGTTTGGTGGAGCCCATTAGGGCTGCATGTATTAGGGTGCGGGCAGTAGAGGGGGAGCGATGACCCGGTCACCTCCTCGTCACCCAGCTTTATGAAGTTTTTGTTTGTTTTGTTGCTGATGCATCAAAAGGAGTATTACCAAGCAGGCCCTCCTTTGTGGTACCCGTCAGTGCTTTGCCGGAACCATCTCTGAACCGGAGATGATCTCCCACTCTGGAAGCAGTTAGACCTTCCCTGGAAATGAAAGGAACAAGTATGGCTTTGCTTTAAACTTCAAAATACTTCAATTGATTGCTGGGTTATCAGGTTCTGTGCTCAATTAAGTTCCTGCAGGGGGCGGGGGGGGGGG
>JAODUD010000043.1:4065270-4077617 GCA_026784285.1 Stomatorhinus walkeri | reverse complement strand
TCTCCCTCTTAACCAACCAAACACAGTGTTCTTCGCTGTCACATTGCACTAGTGTGCAACACATAGCATGTGTCTCGGAAGTTCAGGACAGGATGTTAAATTAATGTAGTTGCATATTGACATTTTCCACAAAATGACTTTTGTTCTTAGATACCATCAAGTGCCTGGATGGCTGTATCAATTTCCAAATGCATGGTGCCAATTTTTTGCATTCGAAAATCTATCATTTGTAGTGCTATATTCTGTGGACAGTTTAGCTATTCCAAAATTCATGAAAGTTTCTTGTGCATTATAACTCAGAGTTATGGTTATTTGAGCAATGCTAAATGTTAGAATGACTTTATTGATATTGAAATGTCATACATTATTATATTTAGGGGGGGGGGGGAGTCTTGTTCACCTTTTATGCATATTTATTTGTCTGCAGATCAAATGCAGTTTTAGAACAGTGCTGCAATAGAATTCATATATTACCCTAATTGCAACAGCGGGGACATTTTATATTCTTAAAAACAGTAAATGCTGTGAGCCTTGTTGACTCGGTGTAAAGTTCTCCTTTTTGAGATGCAGCAACAAGAAACGTCCACAATTAATCACAACGCCAGTTACATAAAGTGTCTCAGGATTGTTGTTTGATTAGATTTGGGTTTGAGCTGTAAAATTTGCTCACTTTCTCAGAGCTGATTAAAAATTAAAGCTGAACATTTTTAAATTGAGGCAGAGGCTGGAATAAGAAGCCTACCTCGACTCCTCATGTGAACAGCGGGAGAAGCCTCTGTCGGTTTAATTACCCCTTATGCATTTTTATGCACGCATGTTTGCACGCGTCCCGATGAGTGTGTGTGCGTACGTGCACGTGCTTACGCGTGTGCTTGAAAGTTCCCGGCTCTCACGGATTTTTTAAAAAAATTTTGCCACACACATCTCGCACTGTTCCCACGGACCGACGCGATGCATTCAAATCAGTTTAAAGAGATTTTCTATGGTACTGTTTCTGCCAAAATATGTTTATGTCCCTGTCACTCATCTACGGAGGAACGATTTGCATTTTCCCTGATATTCATCAGCGGTGGGCAAATCTGCTGCCCCTGCTCCCCCAACTAACCCAGTAAAACCCAGGTGGTAAGCACTTATGCACCATTTCCTACAGCCTCGACTCTATTTCTGAATGGAAATTTTTTCATTTAAATAATCACAGTTCCATGCATGCTGGGCTAGATCTAGGAAATTAAAAAAAGTTCTTATCTTCCTTTATAAGTTGTTGTATTTGTAACTTGTTGATTAATAAAATGTCCCAGAATTTGTTGCTGCTAAAATGCTTTGAAACCAGTGATGGATGATTGTGCTTTAATGAGATACCAATAATGCACGAATGTCAGAATGTGGTCCAGCTGCCCTTCTGCTTATGGCATGTGCTGCACACAGGCTGAACTACAGAGCACCACACAGGATGGGTTAAAATTATGCAAATAAAATAAATTACTTTCCTCACATCTCCTAAAGAACACACATTGTTACACTTTTTGCAACGTAAGTGTCTCTGATCTTTAGGGAGAAATAAGCCACCTTCAAAGAGCTCTTTTCTGGGTCTGACAGCTGCCACAGTTTTGGGATAGAAGTCTAATGTGCCGCATGTGAAGAGGTTGTGATATGTGGACATTAACACAGCGCCGTAGCCTGTTTGCGGATGGCAGTGCACATCAGACCGGATGTAGCCGGATGCATGTGGCAGTTCTGGATTTTCCCGCACTCTTGCTCTCTGTTGAGTCCCCAGCCACAAGGTTAAGGTGCCCCGGCCCGGAACTGCAGCAGAGCCAGAACCGCGAACAACAGGGTGATTAACGCAACGGTAATCCAATTAATGACATGAGACATCAGTCAACTATACGACAACATATCGGATAGATGCATTAACACTGGACCGCCAATTAACTAACTTCTCACGTTTGTCGTGACAATGACATTCCACGCCTCGTGAAGTTCTGAAGGCAGCCATTAATTATATCTTTTTATATCATATTTTCCTATTTAATTGTGTCTCAAACCAAATGTCAAGGTAAATTACTTTTTGGGAGACTATCCTCATGTCTTGTATTTTGACTGTGAGTCAGATTTCAAATGCCATACTGTATAACCAAGGCCATTGAACTGTATTCTTTTTTTGCTGGGTTTTCCATCTTTTTATTGTGGAACCTTCCTTTGTGTGGAAGAAACATGTTACCTGCAGCTTCCTTCCTGGGTGGGCGGAGAGAAGATCCCTTTGCGAGGATATGGAGCTCCGTTTCATGTGAGTGAGCCCTGGATTTAAGAGCTGCCCATACTGTTCCCCATTAATCACTCCTCTGACAGTAGAGCCAGCAGAGAGATGAGCCCGGCCGGCCGGCCTGCTCCCGAGGGCGGCGTGTGCATGTTGGAGCATAGGGTAGAGCTCTAACGTGCAAGTGGGGGGGACCAGCACCCTCAGCCACTTAAAACTGCCACTTTTTGGGATGTTTTGAGACAATGTAATGTGATAATGCGCTATACAAAAATAAATTTGTTTGCTGTTGTTTATCACATTATAGCCGTTAATGTGGTCAGTGCTATGGACAAGGGTTTGAGTTGGCTTTATTTTTTACTGCAAGCCTTGGCCTCCCTCTTTAGTTGGAAGCAGGTCTGATGGAGATCTTTATGGTCCCTTGTTCTGAAAATCCAGGGATTAATTCCAGAATAGTTCTAAATATTATAAATTTCCTGGAATGAAAGAGGCAGCTGAACCGAATCTGGACTCTTTCTTCAGATTTCACCTTGTAATCGAGACCTCTGCCACGGCTTTCAAAAAAACACTGTTAAATAAGCCAGAGCTTCTCCGCTCAGCCCAGCGATGTCAGAATTTCCTGTCAGGTATTCTCAGAAAATCAATTATGGTGCAGGAGGGAAATGATCTTACCCATCATCTGGTATGCACATTTTCTTGTTGATACAATTTAATTCAAATACCACAGCAACCAGCAATTTTGAACTAATTGTGTCCACAGGGGCGATGAAACCTGTCTTGAATCTTACATACTTAAAAGACAAACTAAATGCACTGCTGTAAAATTATATGCTCCCTGTGGATCTATAGTCTTGGTACACGGAGCCTCAGAAGAGTACCAATATATGCATCCTCATGTCAAGATGTTTCTGGAAAAGAATAATTGTGCACTGTTAATATTCCTGTGCCTTTTACGGTGTTGGGATGGGAACGGCATGGAGGCTGTAACCCCACAGATCCCTTTTAGGCTGGGGACGAACCTTTGCTTTGTCCTGCACCTCAGGTGACATCGATTCTGGTGATTTGCGAAGTGTCCCCAAGAGCGTTTCACAAATGAGTGCTTCTGGACAAAAGCAGGGATGAACTGAGTAGCTCCCAGACTACATATGGGGCCCGGGGGGGTGGCCGGTGGAGAAGGGATGAGGGTGTCCTTGATCAGGTGGGCTGAAGGTGCTAAGGAGGTTACAGCATCCTGCGAAAAGTGTCAGTGATCGGGATGGTGTGGATCCCTGGGGTGGGCGGTGGTTGGCTCTGGTCTGGGTCCTTCTGAGGTGAAGGTGGATGAGAGTGTTTGCTCCACCTCCCCGGGGGCAAATACGTCTGGCACAAAGGGGGGACTGTCACAGGTCAGTGGGTGGTAATAATGGCTTCTCTGCAGCCTAGCTGGCTGCTATTTCCGTAGGTGTGGCACTGCCATGGAGGTGGCCGATATGGCCTGTCAGGCCATGGCTGTGTGTGCCTGTTTTGCCCAGTAGCATCTGGAGGCCAAAGTTTGACATTCAGTGAGAAATCGAGTGTGGAGAGCTTTAATAATTACATCCCCACATTCGTCACATTTATTTGACGAATGTGATCACCTCGCCGGGTTTACGCTGCTATCTGCAGTATTCATCGTAGCCGTTCTGTTTTTGGAACATGCATGTACATTTTTTTTTTTGCTGCAAGCCGAAATGGCGATATGGCTTTTTTTCCACGGGGTCCTGGTTTGTGTTTCCGGCACTGTGGTCCCGCGGGAGAGGACAGGAAGGGCATTGTATGTGAGTAACGGTATGTCTTTGGCAGTGGGTGGGCCCAGCACGTTTTTATTTATCTTGCTTTTGGAACATCCCTGTAACAAGCCACCTGGCTTTGAAGCTACGCCCTCTCTGTCAGCGAGAATGGCGTCCAGTTTGCTTTGTGGTGTGTGGGCGTGACATTTTCAGTTCACATGGCCATCACCAGGGCTGGTGTTGCTGCAAACCAGCAGGCAGGACTGCAGTCCGCCACTCCAGTTACGGATGTGGCTCTGCCCGTCACTCACCGGGCCTCCTTGCCAGCACTTAGCTGGGGGATGGATGATGACATAATTTGCTGGCGTGTTGGATAATGGCTCGTATCTGTCACCGCTGTATACGCTCTACCTGCGAATTCTGTATAAATTCTGCATATGAGAGAATCCCTCCACCATTGATGGCCGTTGGGATTCAGAACATCCTAAATGTTCTTAGTGCATTAGTGGACTCACCCATCCAGGGTCACAGGTTCATTTTTCTTTGTAGTTTTTCTACATGAGAATCATCTTGGGTTTAAGTGAGATTCCCATGGATCCAAGTTCAAAGAAGTGTGACTGAGCTTCCATAGATGTCCCTAGTTTCTGTATGGGGGCACTGTGGCCTCCCATCCACAGGCTCCAGGCCTCTTTATGACCCTGCATTAGTTAAGTGGTCATAGAATATGAATAAATCAATGTCTAATTGGTTGTGCTGATGTTTTTTGCCCACATGCTTGTCAATCTGCTACTGTCTAACTTTGTTGTACAGTTTGTATTTGTATTTGTAGTAAACCAGAATGACTGTGGACATGATCTAGAATATAATCTTGACTGCATTCTTTTGCCGTCTCCCATCATTAGTCCGCTGTGTGACTTTTGTCCATTTCAACACCCTTAACATTTCTTTATGTTTAAGGCAGGGAGTTCGTTGGTTCAGCAGGTGATGTCCTGCTTTGACACCAGGGTCTGCATCTTGCTGGTTACGTGGAACACGTAAAACCTTTATTTCTAATGATTGGTTTAATGAGTTAAATCATTGCTTGTCTCTTCTTCTTCCCTAACATGTTTTTTTAATTTTTTTTATTTGTAGTTTTACGAACATAATATTCCCGTAAAACTAATTCCAACATAGACATAATTGCTAAACTGATTTCATGGCTAAACTTGCCTCTGAGACAGTAAGTGTCAGGCTTATATTACTAATACACTGTTGGTTCCAGGCTGAACATTCAAGATTGAGCAGCCAGTAGGCCCAGTTTGATCGTTTGCTGAATATGTGAAACCGGCATTGACCTCTGACCCCCAAGTCACTGCTCATTTTCATGGCCAGTACAGTGAAGGATGCTTTGGCTGTAATCAGTGATGGAATGAGCACGGATGAATGGGAAGGGTGCCCTTTGGATAATCATCATTCGCCTGGGATGTGGGCTGTATTTTAGACTGGAATGTGAAGTACAGGGTATGAACACTTGCCAGATAAAAGCTTATATGAAATGCATTTCAAAGTATTCAAATAAATGTTCCACAAAACCAAGTCCAATAAAAAAAGCACAAACAAAACTCATTAAGCAAAGTCTTTTTAGAAACTCGTATAGAACCTGCATGTTTCAGAGTTATTGGAAATGCAGAGATAATGGCTAGATTTTTTATTGCATTCTTCTTTAGAAATACGATTTATTTTTTGCCAAAAGCAACAATAAACAATGTGCATGGCCGTGGAATCGACATGAAGACTGTGGTGTCTGCTGTTTTGTTTCCATTTTTACTGATCTAAGTCAGCAACTTTGTATACATCTTAATTCAGGAGGTCAGTCATTGCTGTTGTATGATTCTTGTCATGCAATCATTATCGCTTTAAGGATCACATTGGAAACCTGGCAGCCATCTATCTTGGGTATAATAGACAGCGAGGAAGCACAGCAGTTTGATGTGGGTTATGTTTGTGGGGGTGGGGGGGGGGGGCGTCCATTCCCAAAAAGCACCGCAATTGGAAATAGATCGTCGGAGGGCGAAGAGTATGCGGACTCCACGGGAAATTAAATGGCATCCCCGTGTGTTGATAAGGTCAGCCTTCAATCTTCCACAGATGAATAGGGAAAAAATGGACTTGGAGACTTCCAGTGTGGGTTTTTGAGGATGTCTCTGACATGTTCATCCTCAATATAATTACAAGCACTGTTCTTGCCCTTAATGGTATCTAAAAATATCTCGTTCTATATTTACTACTTCTCTGCCCCTTTCTCTAGCTAAATATTCCTAGATATAGCTGATCTATCTCTGGCCCCCATGTTCTACTGCTTTACTTCTTTTCCACGTTTGCTTCATCTGCAGCAAACATCTGAAATTAGAAAATGCAGGTATGCCAGGGCCTCTGTGGTCATGGGGACACTGTGCTTTTCTCGGCCTGCACTGGGTCTCGTGGGTCATTGAGTCGGCTGGATGCTGTTTGACCTGTTGGGGTCCTGACCTCCTTAAGCACGGCCGTTCCCGTGTGAGAGGGTGGCTAGAGAGTATTAATGTTAGCCCTTTAACACTAATGAGGAAAGGTGCTCGTATCACTCTGGAGGATAGAATCCCGAGACTGGGTCGCTTGCCACAATGGGTGTGACCCTTCACAGAATTAAAATTGGGGACTCTTTCCACGAAAGGAGTGGGGATGTTTTTAAAGCCTAAGCAGGCTATTAAATAAGAGCTTGGCTCCAGAAACCACTGGTATTGCGAGTATGATCCCGGCATGGTATTGCTGGACGTGTATCTGATTAAATTCCCATTAAAGCCCATAAAGCCAGCCAAGACTTTGTTTGCTGCCTCATCCTGCATATTTACATTTATATTTGCATTTATTAATTTTTGCAGACACTATTATTTATAGCAATTTACATTCCCATTAAGACAGACGTGCATTAGCTGCAAATGACAATCAAAACAAATAATAAAATTGCCAAAATCAGCGGTGATTTGTACCATCTTATGTCACAGGGTGTACTCTGGCATATTTGGCAGCATCTTCATGCAGAATATATGCATGAATATTTAATGTCTTTAATTGGACAGACATACTGATGTCATAAAATGCCAATGACAGAGAGAATAAGGTCATTGAAATGCATGTCGTATTTGCTTATTATATATTAATTACTTAGATGCTTTGGGAGCATGTGAATGATTAAGGTTCAGTTTTTCTGTCACAATCTCCTCGGTTTGTCGTCGTGCTCTTTATTATTCTAGATCATTCCATGGAGAGGAGTATGTGAAGAGAATAAAGGGCAGAATATTCTTCATGCCAAGGTTAGGGTGCTTTTCTCTGCTCGATAAACATCTAAAGTTCTGTGGCTGTGGTACGTTTTATTTAGTCAAAACAATGTTGCACTAAATCTCCAAAAAAAAAAACAAAAAACATCCTCATTGTAAATGATGATAAATGGGGGTATTTTCACCACTAGGTTGCCTTTTATTTGGTATTAGATGACACATTTGCTAATATGTGGCTTTTGAGCGGCACAAGGAACTGCTTGATGGGACCAGAAAATGGATATTGATTATAAAAGGCAGGTTTTGCTTTTTTCCTTCTGATGGTCCAAGTGCAGAGCATGATGGATCGCCAGAGCCGTTGTCACGGCAGCATGCCCAGGCATGGGCTTGAGGACAGCTAATTCAATTACTGGCCCTCCTCTTGGGAGTCCCACAGAAGTCCCAATTGATTCGTATTGCCAAATCCCAACTGTGACAATGAACAAGTGTTGGTATATGGATTAAATTCCAAAGATAAACTTGAATTATTGCCTTATGACTAAATCTCAGGGCATTCTCCTGTCTCTCTAAAGTTCTTTAGTCTTCATCTCCTACAGCATTCATCAATTAGGTAATAAAAGGACATTACAGAAATTTAGGCAAGGTTTTGCATCTGGGGAAAAAAAAACACGTTTATTGCTATGGATTAGCATAGCTACTTACTAGCTTTGTGTTTTTACTAATTTCTTCTGAAATGGGCATACCACGACTTCCATGACCAGCGTTTCACTGAGTGTCCTTGTGGCTGTTCGACCGAAGCAGTTTGCGCGAATGAGGTGGGTGGGGTCAATAAAATTGATCAGGGAGATATTTGCGATTTCCCGAGAGGTCAGAGGGTAAGTCATTTAAACTGTCGTTAACACTCAGAGTCAGGATCTCCTTGACTGCTTAATGGAGATAGGGCCTTTGCTTCTGCTACTCTCTCCGATACTGCTGTTGCACCCTGGGGATATTAGGTATATGCATCGAAAGGCCACTCTGATTGCGGGCATGAAATTGTTAAGTTGAAAATGCTCTGGATCATTCCTTCCGCCAGCGATGCCTTCAATACGGAGAGCGGAAGCGTGGTCAGGAAGACAAACTTGACTTGAACAGAGATGGCACATTCGATTGAACCACTCTGCTGACATGCTTGCCTGTGTGAAGCCCATATAGCTTTCAAAAGCTGCATGCATTTTTTCATACAAATTAATATGAAATAATAAGAAAAATTTCCATTTTTTTATTGATATCCACTGGGGAAGAAGGACTAAATGGGCACAGACCCTGACAGAAATGAAATATCCTATGTACGTATCGAATCGCAATCGATTGTTCCGCGTAAGGGCTTGAAGGCCGTGTAGGCCTCCAGTAAATTGGGGGTTACCTGTGAGTCGCTGCGACAATTGGAGGCTGATTAAATATGAGAGATGATGGAATGTTTTCCACCATTTTGAGAGGTGAGAGAAAACATATCAACTGTAATGAGGGGAATTCCCTCTTCAAATTGATTACTCTTTTTTTATGGTGTATAAGTGTTATATCACCTCCAGAGTATGGTATTTAGTTTGCTGCTGGCTAACACGAGTGTTGTCCTCTGTAATTTTCACCTCTGCTGCTTAAGTTCCATCTGACTCCTTACAAGAGACCATTATCTCTGATTTGATTGAGCCTTTCAGTTATAGAGAAAGCTTTCTATTTGTTTGAAGCGGGGTTTTTTTCTGCTTTTTTTAGGCATAAATGTAAAGTGCATGGTCTTCTGTGCAAACTGAAAGGCAGTTGGGCTGAGGGACCGGAATGTTCATTTGACTGTTTGGGTGCCAATTTGGCCATGAAGAAAGGAGATGAGGGTACAGTGGACTTTTGCTCCCTGAGCCTATTAAGGGTCATAGGGTCATTACCATTCCATTCCACAGCTGTAGCTCCGGGCTGCCCTGTGGCTACTCTGGCCAGCCGCATAGGATCAGGTGCGAGATGTGAGCGCTTCCCCATTGGATCAGGTGCAAGATGTGAGCGCTTCCCCATTGGATCAGGTGCGGGATGAAGTCGTAGCTGCTGGCCTAGCAGAGATATCGCTCATGAGAAAGCCCCCCCATTGCAAGTGAGCCTATTTGCAAAAAACGTTGCACAAAGAACAACGGTGCCAGGCTGCAGAAGGGCTGGGGTCTCATACCTGCCACTCATTGTCGTCTTTGGGCTGCAGATGTTAACATTTGTATTGATCACTGTCTCCTGCTTTAATCCCATTTTTAACCCATGACAGAAACTGCAGAGGCAAGTAAAAATTCTGGTATACTGGTAGAAATCCTAATCAGATGGGCATTTTTATGTCAGATTAAGCCGTAGGGCTCAAGTTTGTCTCAAGTTCTTCCCCTTCCAGCTCATCTTCTGCTAATAGAAGGACAGATTAGTTTTATTCACCTCTTGTCACCAAGAATAACACGTTTGCCTTTGCAAACAATGGCCAGGGATGATATGAACTGCCGATGTCTGAGAGCACACTGCTTGCTTTTAATGGGAAGGGGGTGTCCACACCCAGCTGAAAAGAATGGCAACCTGCACAAAAACTAAACGATCCGTGTGGCAGAAATTGCGTCATGGTACACTGGAGATTTATATGATAATAGATAATCCTTCGGCTCCTTAGTTCACACCGATATCGGCCTTTTCATCCAGGAACATAACCCCCTCATGCTTGTGTGGCTCCTAAAAGCCCCTCATCGCTTCTGCTTGTTGTCTCAGCCCACTCTTTGCTTTGACACTTATTGACAATCTCTCTTGTTTTTTCTCCTGACGTCTGGTGGGTGCAGTGACTTTGCCATTTAGCTCATTCTTCGCCCCAACCCCGTAGAGGCCAACGGACACCAGCTGGTTGCGACGCTGATTATGCTGTAATCTCTGGGTGAGCATGGTGTCCCTGTTGTGTGAAGGAGCAGTAACCCCCCCCCCCCAGGTGTTACTCTGTGTTGGGGGCTGAGCTCAGGGAACGGCCCTCCTCTCCTGCTTCAAATCAAAACCTTTTCTCTAATCCTGCAAATCTTTCTATTTTTGTTGATTAATCGACATTTTGCTGTTGTACCCTTGTGAATTGCGATAGCGATGTCATTATGCGCACGTTCTCCTCACTCTCCAACCGACATAAATAGCGTGTCTGTCTGTGCCGCAGCATTTTACGAGCCCTGTTTGTACCACAGCCCTTCGCAGCATGTTCGTTTTTCAGAGAGTGTCCCTGTAACTGTATCCCCTTGCAGTAATGCATACAGCCCTATTTATTTAAGGCCTTAATGCTCCTCAGAGCCGTATTGTTGACTCGAGCCGCGTCGCTGATTCGAGACAGACCATGCAGCCCCGGCTTTCGTAGCCCCGAGAGAGGGAAGCGAGCTGCACATTTTCCTCCGTGTCATGGGATTAGCTGCACCACCTAGGTCATGCTCTCGCAGGGAGCGAGGCCCTGCTATCTTGTCTGTTTCATCCCTGTCCAGATCACTCGCCGTTCCCATCCCCCGACATAAGCCTTCCCCACATTTCAGCCCTCTGGCCAAAGCCCTCGTCGATGAATCCCTAAGACCACCTGCAGCCAAAAGCTTTTCCGGCTTCCCAGGAGGTGTGAGCCTGTTTGGTGGAAGAGGAGGAGGAGAGTGCATCTCTTTGACTGGAGCTACATTTTTCTGTACTTCAAAGCAGATCTTGAGCTTTCGCATCAGTTGGTTTGATCATGTGATGAAAAACGATGCATCAGGACGAGAGTTTGGGCGTTGGCTGCAATCACGTCTGCCTCCACCTTCTCGAAGGTGTCTGTGGTTGTAAACTGGACCAGTAGCAGTGGTCTCTCATGAACAATCACATTCAGGCATCATCTCGGCCCATAAAGAGAGAAAAAAGAAGTGCTTCAGGACTGGCTGGCTCTGTACACACACAGAGTTGGTAACGCCTAAATCGGCACGGGTTCGGTGCGCTACTTTACACCTCCACATTTGGCTCACCTGGCTGGTTTGCCTCCAGAAAGTGACTGACAATCGAGAGGCCCGGAAAACCATCAGAAGACCCAGCAGATGAGTGGAAAACGCAAGCTTTGTTTGAATCCAGCCAAATCCATTGGATTATACCAGATCTCGAAAATCCCTTGATCCCCTGATGGAGGATATGAAAAATATACAAACTTTGTATCTTTATATGACATCAGGTTATTCAAAACACTGGCTGACTAGCATGTACCATTTGACCAATTAATGACCCATTAATCTAGTATAACTTGTGACTGTGAGCAGTAAAATTGATCTATTAATGCTTCCTTGCTTAATCAAGCCTGGCATGCTGGGGTATTCGAGGAGAGGTGTGTTTGTATGGGGGGAATCTTATTTAAATTCAATCAGAGAAATGCGGCCTCTCAGCAGGACATGCTGCATCTCCATGGAGACAGAGCAGGCCTGCGGCCTCTGGCACGCCACTGCTGCAGTTGACTTAGCTTCGGTGTTGTCCTTGCTTTCCAGACTGGGGTGGGATCAGTGTCTGCACGTGGTGGCCCCAGCTTACTTTAACTGTGTTCCTGAGCTCGGGATCTGAAGGCCAGTGCGGCTCCCACTCTGGCGGAACACGGACCCGCTCACCGCCAGCCCACAGGGACTGCGGCTCACGTTCCGGCCAGTGTCCTCCTCAGGTACCAGTCGAAAGTTTCTCTCTGTTAAAATAAGTGCAGGGAACACTTCTGCTGATAAAGATGCAGCGCGACGCCTTCCGAAAATGGTCCACGGTTTTACTTTTATGCACAGTGTGAAGATGGAGTCACTGTCCTCTCACCTTAATATAATGGTCAGCGCCATCCAGTTCAAAACCAGTTGCTCAGGAATAATGCAGGCCTGCAGGTGGAAGTTCTACTGCATCTTGTGGCAGGTATATTTGAAGGCAGGGCTCTACTTATTGCCCCCACCACTCATGGGAGAATGAAGGGTTTGAAACAAAACACAATAAAGTGGTGGGGAATCTTTTTTAGAGTAGCCTAGTAATTACTGGCCCAATCCTCTCTCCTGAACC
>JAODUD010000043.1:4010123-4035043 GCA_026784285.1 Stomatorhinus walkeri | reverse complement strand
CAGGTAATTACCTCCCCCCCACCCACAAACCACTCAGGGAAATGCACCCTAGGTCCCGTGTCGAGGGCTCATACATATTTAAATGCCATGCCTCCAGGCGTCAGTCCGGGGGGCGGGGGCTGGCTTCATGTCATTTCTAAATTACCCACGATGCCCTAGTGAGCCAAACTTTATCGCCAGCTGTGTTTTTTTTTTTTGCCCAATGAGAGAGCCTCTTCTTGACGAGAGCTTACAAAAGCACTTCAGAGAGCTTAAAGCTCCACAGAGTTCATCTTCTCAGCCTCTTTGCTGAACGGCATTTTTAAAGAGGAAAAAAAACAAATCACTTCAGCGCTCTCCAGGTTTCAGGCTGACGTGCGAGCAACTTTAAAATATGTTCAGGCCATTATTGTGAGGCCTCTGCGCTACCCACCTGTCTGGCTGGTCGTGATGTTTACAGACACCTGCTGCCGAGGGGTGGGGCTCAGGTGGGACACGCCATTGAGGGCCTCAACGCTGAAGGTGTAGTTGGTGTGGGCCTGCAGCTCCGTCACCAGGACCTTGCCCATGGCCAGGCCGAACTGGCGGGGGGTGAAGTGTGGGGCGCCCCCCCCGCCGGGACCACAGGGCCCGCAGCTTCGGCCGGCCCCTGGACAGCGAGCGCAGTGCACGTTGTAGGTGACGTCCCCCCGGCCACCATTGTCAAGGGGCGGGCTCCACTCCAGGGTCACCGACGTCTCATTGATGGTCGAGATGGTATTATCTGGGGCAGATGGGGGTCCTACCAATAGACAGTGGGGATGGCGTGAGGAAGAACACGGCAGGAGGGATGAACCCATCAGTTAATGTACAAACTTCCCTACGCAACGAATTACTGCCATTAATCTACTGGAATACATTTCGGGAACCCTGAGCCACTGCTGGGTCCTTCACAAGGGAGGACGGCGGGTGAAAATGGGCCCAGCTACCAAGTAGCGGCCCTGACTCCTTGTGTGCTCGACGCCAAGCTGCACCGTCAAAGTGACGTTATGCTAATTCCGTGTCAGACACACTCCCGCTGGTAGATGGTTTTGGCCCACCCCCAGGACAGCGAAACGCTACACCTCGCTACCCCCACAGCGTGGGGCACGGGGTGGCGAGCTGCCAACTGCAGCCTCCCGTTTAACGCGCGGTCGGCTGTGAGCCGGTCGCACCCCACGCCGTCACTGGCTTCCTGTGCCGCTGCCTCCCCCCCGAGGCGGCGTGGGGGCTGCACTCGGGGTGCGGATGGCGGAGCTACACTGCCTGTTTGCGTTCCTTTCTATTCGCACGGCATGCCTGGTGATTGTGCCGCACACTCAAAGTCACACCAAACCTTTTATTCAGAATGATTCATACCATTTATTTGCTTATTGTTCCTTTTTTCCAATGTGCCTAATTAAAATTTCACCTGTTTATGCCTCAGGATGGCTACCACTCGTGTGTAGACAGGCCGAGGTTACCGTGATACTTGGCCTGAAACGCATTTGTTTTCACGCATGTGGCAGAGTGCAGGCGTGTGAGATAAACACTGCGTTTCCGTGCGCGTGTGTGGGTGCGTGCAGCTGGATGTCTTACCGTGTGGCACGTGTGAAGTACCACGGAGGAGACCCGACCATGTGTGCACAGGTTCATGACTGCGAGCTGTCTAATTAGATTGCCGCATAATGGCCTTGTTCGATGGGTCCCTTATCTAAACAAACCCGTAGATTGTTCCCCACCATGATAATTGGGGAAATCATTAAATTAGGACACTTCTGCTTTAAAAAAATGGCTCGCACTGAATATATTGAGCCTGAATTTAGTCTCCTCCTTTGTCCTTCTGAAGCTGTTCACCATCCTCCCCACTGTGTGTTTCTTTTTTTCCCCAACCGCTGACAAGGTAGTAAAGGGACAGACTTTTTCTGTTCATGTGACGATAGGGGATAGAGAGGAGGGTCGAGTCTCATTCCAATCCGGTAGGGGTCCTGCTCGCGTGATCCCGAGGACGGTCGCATTGCCAGTACAAAGCCTGTGGTGATAAAGTATTTTTCTGCCGGTGTCTCTCCCTCCCTCTCCCATCCTGTCCATCTCCATGGCAGCAAACCTAAGGTTGCATCTCTCATGTCATGTATCTCCCATCACGCACCTGCTGACAGCCACCAGCTGAGTGATGTGCAGCAGGCTGAACAGAGGCCTGCATGTGTGTAGGCCTGCATGCATGTGCACATGAGGGAGGGTGGTTCGGGTAGGCTTACTGGTGCAGGCCATGGAGCGGGAATCCGCCTCGGCCCGGTAGTAGCCCTTCTCGCAAATGCACTCGGAGGCCTGTTCCTGGGGAGAGTGGCTGTGACCGGGGCATTTGGTGCAGTAGGCATCCATGGCTGACGCCTTGTAGGTACCTGGCCTGCAGGCTGGTGGGAGGGAATGAAGCGGGGAGAGACAGACCTTACAGCCAGGCCATGTGCACGCATGTTTGTACAATCATACACACGCAAACACACTGCTATACATCATACACACCCACCCCCAGTCAAATTTCAGCGATACCAGTACTTCAACTCCTGCAAAACCTCACTGCCAGTTCCCCAAAGATGTTAGAGAAGCACATGTGACATTTTTTCCACAGGCTACAGAATAGATTTTAGCTGTGATGATTTGCACTGCAGATGAAAAGCTAAAACAGTTCACTCAGATACACTGCAAATTATGAAGTAAATCAGTCCACTGATGTACACAGCAAATTAAAAGATGATACCTCACATCCTTTGGCATTCCTGTGAACAAACAGCCTTTCCATTTGTATACCCTGTACCTGTTTAAACACCAGCCTGCTAGACTCTTTGGTTGTTTCAGTGATTCTAGAACTACTACACCTAACAACCCCCCCCCACACCCAACTGCAATGATAATGGCTGCCCACCCGCCAGATGATGGGAGTTATGTATATTAGGCAAATCGGCCCAGCGGCACGGAATAAATGGAGACACCGTGACTACAAAGCTGCGAGGATCAGGTGCCCCGGTCAGTTTTTTTAAAGAGGAAACCCAGGGAAAGTTTACTTATTTTCTGCTGGATTTGTACATCTGATAGGCCACAGCTAACCAGTGCGCATTTGGCGGAAAACACTGCATCCGCTACCCCGCCACGCCTGCTTCTGCCACCCCCCCCCCCCCGGTGCCTATCTACTTTCCCTGAAGTCTGGCCTAGTTTCTCACACTGCCTGTGGGACTGGCTCGCTCTCCGGGGAGGTCCTCCTTGCTGGATCGCTCGTCTGCACCATACCTCTGCCTGTCCACCTGTCCAGCACAGTACGTTTGCATGTGCACGCGTGTGGCTGTTTAGTATGGAACTGGGCTGCGTTGGGGGCAGCAGTGAATTTTCAGTATAAGAGGAGAATACGACAGGCGTCCTATTGTTTGTAGAACTTTCTGGAACACCTGGAAACCATATCAGGAGCCTGACAGATTGCAATTAATCAGAAGGCATTTATGTGCTCACAAGTCTCATATGCAGATGACATAAGAGCATATTTGATGAACGAGAGGACAGTTCCCTTTAATTAAAGGAAGTAGTTGTTTACAGCTTCCTAGAGTGGCATTGCGTACAGGGGCATAAATCCAGCCTGGTAAAGTCAAACAGATCCATGCCAAGTGCTGTGAAACAGGGCCAGGCGGACTCCAGAGGGCGGAGCCAATCAAGTGGGCGGAAACTCAATCCCGTTGATGGATCAGCGACACGTGGGCATTGTTCTTTTACTAAAAAAAAAACATCGACAGTGGGGCAGAGCAAACCATCAAAGCCGATTTGAGTAGAAGTGTCAAGCCGGAACAGAAAGCTGACAATAATTAAAAGATCGAGAAAAGCATTCCTCCATCTCGCGGGAATTTTTCCTGTTAATTAAAGAGAATCGGAAAGAATACATGCAAATCCCGGGGACTTTGAGTCGCTGCAGAATTCTTTTGTGGGAAAGGATGGCGGGCTAAAAGTCTACATGACCACACAGTATACGAAGGGGTATGGTGCACTGAGAGCAGCAGTCCTTAGCCTGAATGTCAGACGGCACTCATCCGGTTGGACGAGCCACTGAATCGGCAATAGGTCTCATGGCAAGTTAAGTCATTCTAATGGGTGGCTGGGCGGGCGGGGAATAAGGAAAAATGCCTCAGTTATCTTAAGGAGGTCTGTCCTATTAAATATTAACATGCCACTGGCTGTTCTCTTTGTTCCTAGCAATCAATTTGTTTGAAATATACTCTGTGAAACCAGCAAAAGTGGAACTAGAGTGGTGGATGGTGGAGAAGTCCAACGAAAACCTGGAGAACCTCTATTTAGAAGCTGGAGTGAACTTTTGTTTACTAGTTGGTGTCATTCATTTGCTGCAAGGAGGGTTGCCGTACAGCTCCGTCATGCTATCTGCAAGGTGAAATTTGCTTTCAACGTGTGTCGTCTTACTTTATATCTATCAATGTGTGTCTTTTTGAGTACCAGTATTGAGGTTAATGCTCGCGTGTGCGAGTTTGTAGTTAAAAGCTGTTTTCATGGATTTTTGTTTGTGATACCGCATAGTTGACCCTGTGCAAGTGGAAGAGAGAATATTTGGTGCAGATATCATACTTAACGGTGTGTGTAATCAATTATGAAATGAATTATTCAGCACCCTAACACTCGCCGGGCTTCTGCACTCAAAATGAAGGCAAAGGTTGCCGTTCACTTCCCGCGGTTTACAGAAGGTCACTTTGATCCCTGGCGTCTTGGGACCGCCGTCTCGGCCTAAGTGCCCTCACTGACAGACAGTCGTCTCACAAGTGCCGTAAGAATCGGCTCTGGGGGGGCGTAATGGCGCCTTAAGCCCAGTAACAAAACTTATCATTGACTCTGAGGTTCATTTGTCTGTCCAAAGTCCGCCACAAGCGTTTATGGTCAAACATGGACTTCACTAATTAAGCAATATTTCAAAATCAGACTAGTGCATTGTATCAAGCATTTGTTATTGTCCTCATTTTTGTTGTTTTATAGGTACAGCTATGAGAACAATACAAAATGTCATTGGTGCATTGTTAATTCATACGGGAACAACTGCAGTGTATTAAGGTGTGACTGAATTCCTGTACTTGGGATTTAATATTTAATATCGGCAATGTTCTTTCAGGATGTGTTTTGTCTTTTAAAAGCAAAGTAACATCATCAAGAAAATTCCCATAATGCATAATGGAATTCCTATAAAAAGAATTACAAGCATGTTCTTGTGTACATCAATGCCTATATTTTTGTTGAGAACCTAGTGAAAATGGGTTTCGCTAAGAATTACAATTTATTTCTGGCAATTTTTTCTTTCATAGCTTATCTGACACCTTTATTTTTTCCTATGTATATTTTTTGAAGTTCCCTTTCCCTCTACACTGCTGCAGGAGTGAAATAACCCAGTGCAGACCTTCTAACCAGCCATTACCAGCCATTAATGAAGCATTTTTTGGGAAGGTGGGGATGAGATTGCATGGGGGGACAATGGGGGAAAGGGGAGGCTGTGTGGACACTATCTGCACCTGCAGATGCCCGAGCACTGAGGCAGTCACAGGAGAGCTTTACTGAGTGTTGAAATAGAAACTCGTCAGTCTTCAGCAGAGCAAGCACAAGGGGCTTTGTGTGTGTGTGTGTGGGGGGGGGGCTTCTCTGCAGGCATGAAACTAAGCAGAAATAAAGCCATGGTTGCCATCTTTATATCTCCTCCACTGGAAAGGGGGTGGCAGCCAGGCAGAGGAGCCCCCGAAAATGGCACACTTCCGCCTAGCCGTGATTCACACCCCGGCTGATTTCAAGGAGAGCCGCCGTACAGCCCTCCCTGCCACACGGGCCCAGCCACCCCCCTCCCCCACAAAACTCCGACCCTCCTGCCTGGCCTTTGATAAGCACTACGCCGTGATATCAGGTACAGACGTGAGCCTGACAAGCAGATTAGCCAACTATACGCTTCCCGGGTCATGTAACATCACAGAGAAAAAGCCATTGGCTGCCAGGAAGACTCTCTCTCCTTCTGTCATATTAGTCCTGAGCTGGAGGCCAATGAGGGCGATCATCAAACAAAGAACACTGCCTCCCCATGACCAAAGAGGCTGCATTTGACTTTACAAAATACTGACGACTAGGGATTATGCAGTGAAACATTACTGTGCTAATGCACAACATAAATTGCAGGGGCAGGGGGAGCATGTCCTGTCCATGGCTGTTTTGTATGCAAAGTGTTGCGTTTCCAAACGTATAAAAAAAAAAAAAATCTGAGGTCTCTGAAGGGAGGCTAACATAATGGTGACCATGGCAACATAATTCTGAAATAGAACCCCTTTTGTGGGTGAGAATTCCGTCCTGAATGGCACATTTCCATGGGATTGCCAGGCTCTTGTTCTGCCCATATAACTAGGAAATGGACCTATTGAGCAGAGGCCGGAGCTGGCTGAATGTATGGGTCTTGCATTATTGTGCGGAGCCCATAGGGGACAGACATAGAATATGCTTTCAGCGGGCCTCGGTGCTGTGGAAGCGCACTGTGCGACATAAGAAGTGTGTCCAATTTATCGTTATTTAATAAGATTCAAGAGTCCCAGAGCTGTTAAACATGCATGGTAAACATCTTTCATGTAGAAGCATATAAACACCTTAGTGAAACATCACCCATCATCCCAGCTCTCAAACCAGCATCTCCCCCGGGAACAACACACCAACCCCACTCCAGAGCCCAATGCAATTTCCAGCTCCAGTAGAGGATGCAAAGCAAGCTTTTCTACAAAAAAAATGGGAAAAAGACATGGCTTCTGAGGGGATTTGTTGACTGGTGCAGTGTGTGGTGACGCGCTGATAGGAGTGGCATGCCACGGTCATCCATTTCCACGCTTTCCCGCTGTGTGCTGGTGAGGCACACCACGGCTCATGCCTCTTCACCCGAAAAACGGTTCTCCTGATGAGTGAGTAAACACACCTGAGGAAGGAATCCTCAGTCCTGGCATCAAAAGAAAGACTAGTAGTAGTTCTGTGTAAGATCAGCTGCCAAGACAGACTTATCAGCCACTCCCGTGGAACGACCTTTCCGGTACCACAATAAAACCATTCATTCACTTTTTGAAGCCAGCTGTCCAATGAGCTGGTCCTGAAACATTCCAGCACCTTACTATAAAAGGTGATCCATCAGATCGCTGGACCACAACAGCTATAAAAAGACGTCACTACTGTGATACCAGGGATCGGGTGGGTGGATTCTCAGGCAGAGGCTCGAAAAGGATTTAATTCAGTTTAGGGTTTTAAGACTGTCACAGTTACTAAGGATTGTTCCTAGCTAAGCTAAATGCTATGAATAAAGGTCAGATCTGTCAGGGTCAGCCCCTGTTGTCACACCCTATGTCCCTTCCCTGTTTGGCCAGCAGGCGTTGTTGGTCATCCAGTCCTTCATGTTAGTTATTGTTCTCTACTGTTGCCTGTTTGGCCACATGGCTCGATGTGTTGAGTATGTGGTTGTTTGTGATTCTTGTCCTGTGTTTGAATCCTGCCTCTTCTGTTTTTGCTCTATAGTGTCTCATTTTGAGTGTTTCTAGTTCTTGTGTCTGATTTTGTATATGGTTTTTGGTTTTGTTCCTTGTGCCCCTGCTTGTGTCTTTACCTGCCTGTAATTTTCCAGTGTTAGTTTCTGTTTCCTTGGTTAGTTCTTAGTTTCCCTGTTTTTAGTTCATTTGAGTTTATTAGTTTCATCTGAGCCCCATGTTCCTAGTCTTTGTTAATTAGCCTCACCTGTCCTATGTTAGTCTCGTTACCCCTTAGTATTTCAGTTTCTGCTTCTGTTCAGCTCCTCGGTGGTTCATTGTTCGTTATTGTTTGGGATAGTTGGTTGTGGTGTTGGGTATTTTGTTTGCCTGATTCCCCTTTGTACATTTACAGTAGTCTTTATTTTCCCCCCTTTAGTTTTGGACCCCTCATGGTCGTTTTGGTTTTATGTTCATAGTGTTATCTGTTTTGCTTAATAAACCTTTTTTGTTTTGTTCTTGGAGTTGCCAGTGGCTCTGTGCCTGTGTCATGCCACGTCGCTGCACCAAAGCATGGCTCTGTGCCTGTGTCATGCCACGTCGCTGCACCAAAGCCATCTAAGTCCAAAATCAGTCCACTTCCTTACGTATTCTGCCTACAGGTGCAGTTCTGGTTTGGGTTCCATCTCAGGGCTGTGGAGGACATGGGGGGGGGCTTCTTTGCTAAGGGTTTTGCTCTGTGTGATCCTGGAAGACCTGTTTCCCCATGCCCAGTGACCCTGCTGCTACGTCCAATTCAAAACAGACCATTAATTAGGAGTCTCCATTAATGATAAACTATTATGACTGAATGCAGGATGACGACAGAGCGTATGTTCAGCTCAGTGTTGCCCTCACATGCTGCCTCCTGCACCAGAACAGCCAGCTAATGGGCCTAGATGGCCTTCAGTCTACTCGTCCAACCAGAACATAGAGGTTCCGCTTCTGTTCCGGGTCACTCCCCCTCCCAAGCCACATGTCAAGCTGTCCAATGTGAACCAGCTGCCATCAGACCTCAGAAGCCACCGTCAGACCACATACAAATAAACATTAAAGCAGAGACACCCAGACGGACACACAGACACACCCACAGTATGTGTGCTTATTTTCAGAAGTACTCTCTGTTTTGGGAATGTTGGGGTTGGTGAAGGGGAACTATTGAGCTTCTTGTCTTTGGAAAGCATCCTGCCTTTTGCTGTCTTTCAAAGGACAGTGGTCTTTAGAAGATCATCCCCCACCCATTACAGAAGCAAAAGCAATGGCCCCAGCCTCCAAGGAACACAGAACCATGGTGGGAGGTTAGAGTACTGACACAAGCGTTCAGCATCTTCACTGAATGCCACATTCGTATCCTCTGTCACGAACGCGTCGCGTACTGCAGTGGTGACCACATTGGAGGTCCAGAGGAAAGGTTTTTAAAATCCAGCTTAACTAAAATCTGTTTGTGATTTGTGATTTACATGTATTATTGTGTGAAATGAAAAAAGAGTTTTGTAACATTACTAACGTAACTGAGAGCTCAACAGGCTGCACCTGCAGCAGGTTGGGGGGGGCGGGGAGTAGATATCGTGTTTCTGTCTTCCAGAACCGTCAGTATGGGGCAGTTTCGATCTGTTTCTGAAGCGTTACACCGTTACACATCTGTCAGGCATTTGAATTTCCTCAAAGGGGGGTTTGCCCTCAGCTCAACATGACCCCCCCATCACCACCACAGGGACTTCAACATACAAGACTCAAGCACATTGTTTCACAATATATCTAATTGTGTAAATTGACAAATATTGGATTCTGATAGCGGTGGTTATACATGACAAATTTTTTATGACTATTTTACAATCACAAGGTTAAGACTAGTCCTATACAAGTTCATAAACCAGCTAACCAGATAAATAGGTAAAGTACTAACTTTCGCTTGCATGGCGTTACGACTGACAGCACAGTTAAACCATGACAAAATCTTCATTACTAAACTCAGTAAGCCAGCATGACCACGGCTGTGCCCTCAGCACTGGAGCTGGACGACCAATTTGGGACAATTTAACCAAGCAATGAAAAGCAATCTGAAGTGATTTTTTATATATATACCAGACGTCAAACCCCTTCAGGGTAAATCTAGCAGAACGACACATGCTTGTTATTCCACGCTGACCTTCGGGTACTACAGAAATGAGTGTGAAATAAAATAAATATTAGCACGGCGGATCTGTTGAAGGTCAGAGCCAGCGGCTGACAGGCAGAGGGATGGGGGCTGTCTAGCCAGTGATGTCCTCTGCGGTCGCCGCCCATTGAGGAAGAGCTGCCATCCATGTCCCCAGGCTCATGTGAGCTCTGTGTGCTTTTCCATCTATAGATAAACTGGAAAAGCAGACATTGTAGGGACGTCCCCATAAACCAAATACTTCGGGGGCTTAAAAAAGAAACGAAACAGTTGGTGTTTAATTGTGGTTACCAAATGTAATGCTTCTTTGAGTTTAAATTATTTAGTGTGAATAATTGCATTCACTGCTCAATGTGAAGTCCCCACAATGTCAGCACGTGTGTAAATGCCTGCATCTTTTCATGGGTCTTGGATGAATATGTGGGTGTCCATGTGTATATGTATCTCCACAAGGACATTAATATGTAGGGAGTGGAGTGAGGTGTCTGCTATAGAGTGATTTTGGTTATAAAAATGACAACACACTGATTTCATACATTGCAAGAGGTGCTAGAGTCTGCTGTAAAAGTGGAAGCCAGGTGCCTTTCCGTGGGCTGTTTTGTTTTGGTGGACGGCGAGGATTTGAGGGCTTAGACCGATGTCCTGAAGTGGAATGATGCTTGTTTTTATTCACGCAGTGATGGGGCAGGAGACTTAAGGGGTGCAGTGTGGAAGCTCGGGGCTCCGTCAGCTGGCAAACTGGGGCTCTCCCTGTGGGGTAGGGGGGCACACTCAGTTACAGGTGGTGGACCATGACAGCCCCACTCTGTTGGTTTTATCCAGATGGGGGGGGAGAGACAGGAAAAGGGGAGGGTGGGTTTGATAATGCTGCCTGCCTCCCAGGATAGGAGACAAACCAGGCTGTAAAATATTTAAAAGCACTTTCAGTGCCTGATGTTTGACGGTCAGGTAAGGGAACAGTTTGCTATGGGTCCCCTCCACTTAGCATGGAGGCTGGTTTATAAAAGGAGTGTGGCACTCGTAAATATCACCGCTTTTTCAACACTTGATGCCACTGCATGATAGAGGCCCCTGATTTACACAGATTTGTGTGTATATTAAATTATACCCACAAACAATGTCCCAGCCAAGTGCTAAATGCCTGGTCACTGGAGGCAGATCACTGGTCGTTGAAGAATGTTGCTGATGTTTAACTGTGTAAAGTTACACTCATGTAATTGCTTGTCCCTTACAGCAAGACAACAGAGCCTCAGCTATTGACTTCATAAGACAGCAGAGCCTCGGCCAGGGGAGTTGGTGAAGGGCTCTGTCATGGTGACTGCACACAGTAGATATGACTGGGAGAGACAGTGAGGCTACTGCACTCACATGACCCCCCCCCTCCACGCCCATTTGCTGACATCATCTGCCACAGGAGAGTTCCCCACTAGGTCTGTTAGTTTATTAGTTTATTATGAACTCATCTCCCCATTCTTAAATCACATCACATCTCTGTGACATCTAAAAAAAAAGAAAATCTAAGTGAAATGAGTCCTAATGCACTCATGTCAGAAATGATAGGTACAGTGGAGACAGAACATTAATATCAAATGTTCAAATACATTTTTGGAGGATGCAAAAATAAGTGAGTAACAAATGGTACAGTGCTACATGGTGTCTGGGCAGATATTCAAATGTCAGAATAAATAAGGAGTATCCGGAGCACAAGTAAAGCAACCACTGTCTCGTAGCACCAGTGGATTTTGTTGGTGCAGGAGGCCACTCTTGTCTTAAATTCAATCTGTTAACTCGACAGAATAGAATTTGCATATCTTAGGGAAATTCATTTTTGGTTCCAATCTACTCTTGGAATCTGGTTTTCTTGAATTAGATTCACTTGTGTCCTCAAACAAGCTGTATTCTTTTCATCTGCTTGTTAAAGGACTGCTCACTTAAGTGATAACCTTTGAGAGCTGGAGCTCTTGACAATGCTACCTACTCGGACCTTTTCCCTAATTCCAAATCCATTGTCTGCAGTCATTCCGCAGGGATGAAAGCGGAATAGGACCAGCCGGCTTATTCTGATTTTCACTCATTTGCGGTGAAGATTGAAACACCTCACTATCCAGTCCCAGCATTAATGGGGAGCGATCGTCTTCTTCTGAAGGGAGATGAGTGAGGTAGATAACTGATCTATGTCAAAGAAATTTTGAAAACACAGACAAGGAGCTTTCATACGGAGCTCCTCAGCACCAGAGACATGGCATGGACACCAACACCGAAGCCCCTTTCAGACATACTCTACCACCCTGGACTTTTCTAGACATTACTCGGATGACAAATGTCCAAATCACCCGTATTGGACATTAAACGGACTTTATCCTGCTAACTCTCTAGTATAAAGACCAGGTAATTTCCGACTGAGCCCCACGTGTGAATGAAGCAGGAAACTCACTGCGACCGAGCGAGCATGTTGGTGAAGTATGCAAACATCTGCTGGTGAAGAAGGGTCATTTACACCCCAACGGATATGGAGAAATGACGATATTTGGGAACTTCTCTCAGTAAGGGCCGACACCAAAATCGTCCGACAGATTCACAGAATGGCAAGAGAGTTGTGTATCAAATTACGAACTGGCTACTTGACCGTAAACAAAACACTGCGATTTCCACAGCATACTTTTTGCGTCACGCACTACCCCAGCGCCACCCTCATCTAAACCAACTGGAGTCTTTCTAGTATGTGTGAATGCATCTGATGCCAAGTCTCCAGTTGTGTGCCAACCATGGTTAGAATTAGGTGATCAGTCCAGCCCAGTTTAAGAGCAGCTCCAGATAATGTCTGGAGTTCATGCTTTAAAATAACATTAATCATCCTCAGTCTCTACCCTAAGAACGTTACTCCATCTTAATCGTATGCAAGAATCCTTCCAGACAGTAGTGTGCGACGTATGCAGGGAGGGTGAATGTCCTACCCTGGTGCCCATTTGAGGCTTGTGGCATATGCAATTAGCAGCTTCTCTTTGTCCTCCAGGACACTGGTGCAGGGAGTTTGGCAAGGCACAGACAGCCCCGTCTCTATCCTGTCTGTCTTTATCTCTCCCGCTCTCTGTCTCCATCTGTCTACACCCCTGACCCCCAGCATGTTGCCGTGAGTTACCACGACAAGCCATTTCCCCAAGCATGATGGAGGAGAAGCCCAGTTTCCTGCTAATCCCAGATTCCCATTCTGCACCATGCCTGTCAACCTGACACTGTCTGCCCCTGTGTGTTGGCTTCCTCTCCAATGCAAACTCGATGAGGTAAGCAGGAAGAAGAGGACCAAACAACTGCACTATGATCCAAAACACATTCACAAAGAAATTTAATTAATTTTGAGCTTAATGGTACATTGCATTCTGTTTATATGGCACGTGTGCATGACTAATGGTAACATGATTTTCCTTCCTTGACAACTCAAAGACAATCATACCCTCCAGTCCCAGCTGCACAGCTGGAATTTACACTTCAGGGCTGGCAGATGGCCGGCTGGCTTCCACTGACATCTCACTGGGTCAGCTTATCCGCTGTTTGCTCTGGGAGTGCGGCTGGTAGATGAAGGTGTGGGAAGATCCCAAGGAGTAGATGCTTCCCCGCCTCCATCTTTGCCCGCGGCTGCTTTCAGAGGGGTGAGGAAGGCACACAGCCGGTCCTGTGACTTCACCACCTAGGCCCTACTTCCCTCCTGTGGCACAGTAGCTGAATTATTGAGAGCTCAACAGCAAATTAAGGTGTGGGGGGGTGATGCTGAGGCAGCCTACGGGAGACTGCGGACACATGCAAGCCTCTCTCCCTCTCGCTCTCTTTCCTGGTCACACACTGACACAGGCAGCTCTCAAACTCTGTTTGAACTCACTCAGAATGCACAGAAGCTTCTGGAACATACTAAGATTGTGAAAATTGTAATAACATGGCTACATTTGCCTTTAGCACAGTATCTTCGGTCATAGCTACATTTAGCAGGTTAGCAAGTAACCTCTACAAATCCAAAATGCAGATGAGGAAAAAGGGTTTTAACGGATCTAAAATGGGAGACTGGGGTGCGTGGATATCTTGGGGGCCAAGCCGAAGTCAGCTGATGACCCCACTCATTCAATATATCTGTCCCGATCTGCTTTTTTCTCAGGCTGTAGTAAACATGCCCAAACCATGCATCCAGTTGCCTTCTTGCGTATTTTCCCTGTGCTGACACCAAATCGGCTGTCTTGTTTTTGTTCCTTCCTGCTGCTTCTGTCACACGCACACAATCCCGTCCCCAAACAAAGTGCCCATTTCATCCTCCCGTCACATGCTTCTGTTCACTGGCCCATCCCATACTGAGTATTACAGCAGACAAGAGCCACAGCCCCTTCTGCTAACGGATCTACATTCAGATTCCGTGTCGATAAACCCCGTAAGCTCCATCCGCCTGGGACTCAGAAGGGAATCTCGGACAACTAATATATCTCAGGAGTAGCCGAGGATGAAGGTGTCTTCGATCAATCGATCAGCTTTAGATACCTCATCACTTCGCTACAACAGTGATGGCAAAGAGTACTCTTTGTACCTTAAGACAATGCGTACAGCAAAATAAAAGAATGAGAAAAGGAAGTGAAGGAAACTTAAACCCACAGTTCACATTGACTGAAAACCACTGCATTGCAGGTCTTCAGAAGGCCCTGGGGATTGTGGGTGATCTGCAGTATCGCACAAACTTTCACAAATCCTTTAACTCCGGTCGTGGTGCGGCAGCCAGTTTTCTGAACACACTCGCACAATCATGAAATCAAAGGGTGTTTCCCGCAAAATCTGTTGCGACACCCCTCTGAGGATCCTGAGGTCAGGGAAGGTCACAGACTGAAAAAAGAGGATACTGCCCTCTTCTGTCCAAACAGGTCAGAGCAGGACCTTGTTCATCCCAAGCTGAACCTGGAACAGCACTGACCAGCCAGGCAGCAACAAGATTAATGGGCCAATTATGGACCGTCCTCCAGCCGGTTAAAAGTACAGCGACAAAATAATCACAAGCCCGACAAAAAGTCAGGCATGGGTAACTCTGCTTCCCCTCCCCAAAAGTGACCTGATTAGGAAGACTATAACAGATGTTACACTTTATGAATAGCCAACACAATAAACTGAGGACATTCTTCTCTACAAGTCCAGTGTGAGGCCTGTCAACCGACGAGGGTTTGGACGGGAAAGACAATCGGGCTAATTAAGTGAAGAGGCAGGAAGACAATGCGGTTAATTGGAGCCTTAACGAAAATGAAATTCACCATAAAAAATGTGAATGTGAAAGGGTACAGTGAAACATTTTGACAAGAAAATGCTGAGGTAAATGTGTTTAATGTATCTCACGCTCATCGACCCTAAATGTAGACATAATCCTTCAGATATCACTTTTTAAACGCTTATAATTTTCAACACACTCTATCCCTTTTTCCATCAGAGACGACATTAAGAGCACATTTCCAGAGCATGATTTTGAAAATGTGATTTTCATCTATCTATCTACGCACACACACATATACACACGCGTCTATTTATCTATTCGTCTGATAAAACTGAGGACCTGTTTCACCAGAAGATGAGCTATGAGAACAGCGGGTCTGGTCTGCAGGGTGCCCGCCGCATCCCCACCACCACATGGTGACACTTCTGCCGTTCCTTAAAGGAAAAGTCAAGGGGGTTTTAATCGTTAGGCAAGAGTTCAAGGAAGTCCTTGTCCTTAAAATGCAGCGCGGATTTAAGGTAACCAGGTGCGCACGTCTGAATCCGGAGCCACTGCAGCTGAAGACCGTACACACACACGAACGCACATCGCCACTCAAGGGCTGTTTCCCTTTAAAGAGTATGTAGAGCCACCAAAGAGAAGCCTTTGAAATGTATTAAAAGAGCCTTGATTTCCCAACAGAGCCTCAAAAGGACCCAAAGAAAAAGGAAATGTCTTTACCAGCCTTGATGATAACCTTTTTTCCAGTGCAAGCGAATGTTAGTGCTAACGTGTCATTACTTCGTGGTTACTTAAACAAGACAGAAAGTGTCGTTTAATAAAAATTCAGCAAGGAGATATACCCCTTCAATATTCTCAAATTTCCATTCTTTTCAAGCACCATCAGACCAAACTTCAAGCCTCGACCGCCTGGCATCATTCGCACACTGAAAGCCCTGCATTGGCAGCTGCGTGAGGTGATATATTAACAGCCGGCATAGAACGGTATCTGAGCAAAAGAATGCAGCAGCACCACATGTGGCAAGTATTGTGTATTACAAGGTGGGAGCACCATGCAAGCCATGCGGCAACTGTAATAGAATCTCAGCAGACTGTTTATTTGTCAGAGATACATTACTTTTGCTGCAACCAATTTGAAAAACTCGTACCACTGATTTTGGTCTGTTTTTGGGTCTTTATCACCTGTCCAGAAAACCACGTGCCTCGTGTCCAGTGACCCACAGCGAACACCCAAAACCTAAACGAAAGCAGAAAGCACTGAGATCTGTGTGAAACAGGCCTTTTGAGCAGCCACATTGATAACCTAAGACCAAACCCTCCCCCAAATGACATTGCTTATACATTCCACATGGAATGTGCTATTTTCTGAAATCATATAAGTGACATAAAATAATTGATAGTTGTCAGAATAAACAGCATGTTATCCACTACATATACCATAAGGGGAAAAAACTGATTAACCTTGATATTGTCTAGCATCATCTAGTCTGACTCATTTAAAAATCACTCTAAAAAGTGGCAACATACATATTTATAGTCCTTTGAGTAACTAGATTGTGGTGTTTTCAAACATGACTTATTGGCATGGAAGCCCACTGTCCTGGGCTGATGTCATCTACACAGCAGATTAAATCATGTGAAATGATTTCTGAAAGTCAGATAAAACAAAAAATCAAAAGTGTTATTAATGCAAGCCTCTCAAAACCTGAAGGTCTACGGACCTGGTCTTTTGAGGTGTGACCATTCAAGTGTGTTTTAATAGCCTAAACATTGAAAAGTAAAAACTGGAGGATCAAACCCTTGAGTGCTGGATTTTGAGTGTAGATCTTCTATAGGAAATGAGCTGCATAGTGCCACTGTAGCATAGGGGACCCAGTCCAATCCATCCCAGGGATCCTCAGGGGTGGAAGGTTCCGTTACACTGACTTTGCTTGAGAAGAGGAGGGGGGCATGATATTGGCTGAAGCCCGAGTAAATTGTTCAGCTCAGCAGCTAAGGGTGCGTCATTAGATGCGTCTCCCAGGCCTGGACTGAACCACATGAAGCTGAAGGACAGATGCAATAATCCCTGTGTGTTTTTATCTCTCCTGTCACATAATCATCCAGAGAGAGAGAGCAGAAGGAGAGGAAAAAAAGCAGGGAGAGGTGTGATGGAGACAGAAAGAGAGTCTGGTGACGGGGCTCCATGCTGGAGTGGTGATGGTTTCTCGTGAACGTGACCCACATGGACATAAGGCTGTGGCTCTCCTGGGGTGGTCAGACGTGAGCAGTAGGTTGCCTCACAATAATAGATTGGGGTGGGATGGGAGAATGTTACAAGAAACAGAGAAGAGGCAAAGCGGCTATGTAATGACTGCTCAGCTCCATTTCATCATCATATATTTCTGCTGTCATTACTAATGGGTCATTTCCTGCCCTTTTCAGGATTCCAATCCACTGCAGGAGAAGGAGAGATAGCAGCTAGTACTTCATTGTGTGGAACAAGTGAAAAGAACAGCTTCTACAGGGATGGTGCCAGCCAGGGTCTAGCACCTCTTACTCTGCATAGTGATGAGAGGACATCTCAGGCTTTGGAATTCTTCCTGAGAACCTAGACACCTGAGTGGTTGGGCCAACGCAGAGGCCATCAGCGGACCAATTTGCAGAGGCGAGGAGTGTGTGGGCCACAGTAACGAGCATGGGGGGCCCCATCTGGTTGCACTGCCATGGCGGCCAAGGGGGAACAGACGGCATATAGGACAAACAGTGTCTGGTGTTTAGAGGCAGCAGTGGAACATGGACACACACAGGTAAACAGATTTGTACCCAAATCATTTATCAGATAAAACCACAAACCTACACAAAGCATATCAATCCTAATTCCCTCCAGCGCCCTTGATGGGATCAGTGAGGGGGGTTTTCTACACAACCTAGGGCTCTACACAACCTAGAGCAGCCCGCCCTGACAGGTGAGTCCGGGTTACAGGCTCCAAGGGAGGACATCCTGAGGTCACGTCCATCCCCATTTCCAACCTGGAGTTTTAATGAGGAATAGCTGAGTCTGGCAACAGTCTGTAAGCAAGGCACACTCTACGTGATCACGAAACCAATCTCATTTCAGCAGTACTCCCTCTCCTGCCCCCTCTGCTACACCGCCACCCTCCATCAAAGTCACTGACAGGAAGCAGCTTTTCTGCTCTTGACAGATCTTCTCTTTCTCAGCAGTGTTTCCTCTTCTTCTCAGACGTATCGACTCTAAGTTTTCATTCTTTAGAACGCCGGTGCCGTGTTTTCTTTTGTGGAAGTGCCTGAGCTCTAGCTTGTGTTGTGTTACTTCTACAGTCCATTCCATGTGTCCCTGCCTGCTCCATCCCGCCAGACCTCAACCGCAGCCGCACAGCAGAGGCGGCCTTGGACTCACGCCTGACAGCCAGTCACAGAACGCCAGCTCCAGTCCAGAATGAGCTTGACCAACGACATACTCCTGTTTCTTTCCAAGAAAACGAGATCTCATAGGGTTGTTTGGTCTACATGTCACCGTGGGAATGCTGCACACTAAAGCTTAATGCTTCGCTAAGTTATGATTCAGACATTCACGTATACCTTAATGGGCCATTTAACAAACCCACACGTTTGTCTGAAGAACACTATGAGCTGAATTGCTCTGCTGAGTCACCAATGCCAAACCTACAAACAAGCACCACAGCAACCCTTTGCAAATGGTGCCCAAAAGCATTCTGGATTTCCTTATTTACCTCCCTTTTTTGCATGTGGTTACAGAGCCGGAGCCTTGAGACATGATTAACGTAGAACCACATGATAATTGTGGAGTTGTGTAGGAGCCGCTCGGCCAGGGTGTTGATGCTGTGCTGGACCCTGACTTTCGCCGGAAAGCTGCAGCGAATTGGAAAATCAGAGACAATAATTATGAGCGGCAGAGGTGCCAGCTGGAGACTGGGCCATGCTAATGAGATCCATTAGCACCTATCGCATAAAAAGGAGAGATAAATGCCTGTATTACGGCAATTGTTGTTTCCAGTGGAAACTAGGCACTGAGCATCTCTCCTTTTCCCCAGACAACAAGGATCCTGGCCCTGTTTGCCAAGAACTGCTCGATGGAGCTTAAAAGCTGAGGATTTATCTCCGCCATGGATCCACCTCTCCTTCAAGAGCCTCAAGAGTTCCATCGCACTCGTTCAGAAGGCTTGCAACATTCCACCAATAAAATGCTGGATGTGCTTATTCATTTTATCCTGGAAGCCAACTACTGCAGTACAACATAGGCTACCATCCATCGCAACCAGGCCGCGGCTCACCAGTGGTCCCCAACTGCTTATTTAATTTTATTTTTTGAAGAGTCCTTATTCTGCTTGGCATGTAACACAGGCAACGAGAGCTAAGCATTTGCTGAAAAAGCAAGAATGATTTACGGTCCTTTTCTTCTGAGAGTGGAGACCCTCCTGGGCAAGTCATTAAACGTTTTTGGCAGAGACAAGAGGAACCTCTTCACACTCAATCCAAATAGCAGGAAAAGAACTCTCAATGGGCTGGTGTTGGCCTTTTAGTGAAGACTTTTTACCCCCCCCACGCACCCCACAAAAGCACATTTTTATTATTCACCTCAGTACCACCCCATCTCCAACCTACCCTTACAGAAGGGTCAAAAAAAAGGTGGGGGTAGAGAGTTTTGCAGTCCTGAAGCCTCACAGCCTCTTAATTGTGACCATGGGGAAGGGGCATGACAGGAGGTGGTGGGATGCAGCTTTTCCTCCATTGTTAGCTCTCCAAAAAGAAGGGGTGTCATCATTTTCCTCGGTTCCTATTGTCTGTTGAGCACACTAGTAAGACTCTGCAGAGATCCACACAGCAACGTTATTCCACTCACCCACTATCCACACAATGCACATATGCAATCTCATTTTATGATCGTTTTCCTTTTTCCCCCTGCCCCGATCTTACTCCTTAAGATAAACGTCTGATCCGAGGCTCACTTCGCTGTATACGAGGGCAGGACCTCGATCAGTTTCCTGTCACATAATCAGCAATGGAATTTTGATTTTGGTTTATTCACTGCCACACTTCAGTAAAAATTTGACTCTGGCTGCCGTTCTAAGCAACCAAGGGCAGAAAATTTCAACATGAACGATAAAGACCTCTTTCTTAAACGATCTGGATCCAGGTTCAAAGAGAGCCGGCTCTTTCTCCTACATTGCAGGTCTGCAGGCCACTGGGACCCATCAGCTTCACCACAGGGCTCGTGGCACCAGCTACTGCAATGCTGTTTGTAGCTTCATTGTGAAAGCAGAGCAAGTCAACAAAGATTAAAATCCTCAGGGTGAGGGGTGGCGATTATTACTGGAAGTAATATTTATCAGAGGAAGCAGGACACATGGGCATAATTGACCGCTAGACTTGATAACACGCGGCAGTGTTGTGTGAAAGGGGAACCAGGCTGTGACATGCGGCTGGTATTTAGCAGCATGGCTGGGGACGCCAGGATAACACTTTTGCTTATTTCCCTCAAATGTCAAGCACAAGCAAGCAGAAAAGCACACCTGCACCCCCCCCCCCCTAATCACATAGCATCATCCATTCCCATACACACCCCAGTGAGCAAAAATGGTTTGGCTCAGGCTAGGCGGAGTCTTTTAGCGAGAAAAAAAAACAGCATCCCCCACTGTCTAAAAGCTCACTGATCGGTTTAACTATGGAAAAAAGCTAACAGATATTCCCGGCAGAGCCCAGGGGATATAATGCTGATGCTCGGTCTGGTGTTGCACCCAAACTGACATTAAGCCTTTTCGCACAGAGTCGGTTCAGGGCTGCTCTAATTCACTTTCAGCCAGGGGGGGAGCGGCTCATTTGGGCTATGGTGCTAATCCAGCTTGAGAGTGTCATGCAGCACGTTTCGGCGGCCTGGCATGACATGCTGCGCGGTGTTAATATAGGCGGCGTGTTTGACACCGGGTCAGGGGGAGTACTCACGTCGGCAGGCGCCCTCCTCCTCCTCGAAACCCGGCTTGCATACGCAGCGGCCGATGGGCACCAGCCAGCCCCCGTCAGCACCACAATACATGCGCGGCGCCTCCAGCTCCTCAGCGTTGGCTACGCAGGAGCCGCGCACCTCCACCAGTGCAGAGTCCCCACCGGTCACCGTGTCGGGGAACTGTGCCAGGTTGCGGACTGCCAGCGGGCAGCGTTTGTAGAAGACCCGTACGGAGACCAGGGCGATGCAGGCGCCCACGTCCTGGAAGGCCAGGTAGAAGCCCTTCTTGCTCAGATTGCTGATGTCCCGCACCTCCGTGTTGAGCTTCATCACCCGATCACCCACGTCCACCTGCGTGAAGCTCTCGTCGGCAGCAATGGTATCGATCTTGATGAACTGGCTCTCACGTACATGCCTCAGGTTGGCACTGTTGGACTCGTAGTAGTACATGTTAAAGGTCTCCTTGCAGGTGCCCGGCACGCCCGGCAGGCTGTTGCAGTCGCGCAGCGTGAACTTGATTTCCACGTAGACGCGGCGGGCGCCCTCGCGGGCAATGTGCCCCGTCCGTAGCCAGTTGTTCTGGCTGGCCTCCATCACGTTGCACACCTGGTAGGTACGCATGGGCGTGTTCCTCTCGTCCATCACACTGATCTCCTCCCACTGTGGAGACAGGGATGGCTGTTAGGGACCCAGGGGCTACCACACAGATGCCATGGCAGCCAGCTTGAGTGTCAGCTGACACGGGTGCGTGTGTTTGCTCATGCGGCATGACGGACGTGCCCGATTTGAATGTCGCTTATCATGCACATGCTCTGTCCTCATGCCTCTAGAGCTTGGAATGAGGCCCCTGAAGGCTGGCTGCCCATTCTAAGCCTTCTCTATTATATTCAACAGAAATTCTCTCATGAAAAGTGAAAACGATATCCTTCTCCTAACTAAATAATTACCCAGATGTGCTGGTGAAACTGCGAGTATGAACATGTGATTCTCAGCAGCAAAAAGAATATGCATCGGCAAAATGAAAAGGAGCGATTTTATTGTAAAAAAAATCCAGAACTGAAATACGGAACGATGCTCGAACCACCTAGAGCTTACATTAGCTTATTTAAGTCTTCTCCTCTGCTGCACGCGAGCCTGTTCTTATGTGAGGAACCATGTGCAGAAGAAACACGTGTCGGCTCTCCCGCTCTGCAGTCAACATCTGGGGGCCCCGTGATCATCACCGCATGCTGTTACCCCCGGACGAGATGCTAATTCGCCTTGACTGCTGTATAATGGATGTGATGCAAGAAAGGTTGGGGGTGCAGGGAGAGGGTGCAGTGCTTCTGCTGCAAGTTTTGACAAAAATGTTTCTTGACGTACAAATAACCTTGCACAACTTCCATGCATTATGCATCATGTTTATCAGGGTGTCGGCCGAGGAGATTCCAGGGCTCCGGGTTCTGTTTATTTAGCAGGCAAATCGCTGCCGAGCTGTAAGACTAATTTAGACACCGTTCTCATTCCTGGGATGTTTTAATTTCGTTATAAATGCTTCCTGCCCTGAGATGGATCACTTTGGCCTGGTAGCCATTAGAATGGTGTTTCTTTTAAGACCAGATGTTAAGCGATTGGGATTTTCCTTCTATTCTGGGGAAACGGCTGCGCAAAACACTGGTTGTGGGGAGATTTGTTTTCTTTTTTTGAACTGGCAGGCAGGTGAATAAGTGACCTTTGCACAGTCGCTTCACTTTGAGCTGTCGCAGATCAGAATAATGTATGCCAAGGCCAAAGGTTGCTGCTTGTTGTGGCCAATTGGTGAGGACTTTCCTGATGGGTCCCAGCCCTCAAGATTGAAGTGAAATAAAATGACGCTGCTTGGACAGAAGGGAAAGCTTAGGCACTCACCAGCCCACGCTTGAGGTTTGATCTTTAATTAGGGGCTCGGCCAGGGGTCTGTCAAATGCTTCTGCCATGGAACTCAGCTTGGAGCGGTAATTGAATTTCAGACAGCGCGATTGCTTTGAAGCCCAAGTAAATATGACGGTTCGGGGACTCGGTGAAACTCTTCACTGGCTCATTCTCATTTCGCTGGCCAGTCATTCAGCAGTTTGAGGTACTTAAGCATAATTGGCTTTAAAACCCCAGAGAACGTCTGCTTTACCCTTGCAACTGAAGGGTAAATGGTTTACCTGACTTTTCATTGACCGTGCCATCCAACCCCTATAGATGAATGCTGTTGATCATCTCAGAATCCAAGGCAAACACTTAACATCTGGTTGCGTAGAAAGCCTGTTGTGCTTGATATGACCTGTGGGACCACCGGCCTATGGAGAAGTGTATTCACAGGAACGGCCAGCTCCCCTTCCCACCCAACCCCAGGCACCTCACGCTCTGAGGTCAGATGTCAAGGATCAACAACATAATCTCCTTGAATTAAGTACAGACATTCGGGCTATGCAGAGAATGGTTAATGGGGAGGGATAGAGCTACTAGCTTCCTGTTTCAGTCATTTCTTTCCACTGTGCTTGTTTATGTCAAGACCTGTACGTCACCCCAAGGTCAGTATACGTAGCCCCCTTATCTCTTGTCTGTTTAACATTGGACTTTGTAGGTTCCCTGTAGTCACTAATGCTGTGCCTCTTGACCCAGTTTGTGGCTCTTACTGGGCACGCCTTGATCCTTCCCAATCTTGGCCCTTCAGTGCAGCACCCATCTGCCTACGTCCTTCTTCAGGGACTGAGGATTGGGACAGCTCCACAAAAGTCCTCCTCTTTTCCCTGTAACGTGGTCGGTTTATACCATATGAAGAACCATCTACTGTAACAGCTATTAAATGATTTGTAACCTCGGCTTGTCTCTGGATTTAGCCACTAAGAGGTGGTGCCCTGCCTCCCCTCTTCCCTTGTTTTACACGGCATAACGTGGAGCCATCTGATACCAGTCCCGACAGCTCAGCTAAATCATTTAATAGGCCGCTCTAAAAACCCAAAGATTGATTTTCTTTAAAGCTCAGTATGAGTTTTACTAACTTGATTATTTTTAGGTCACAGTGGCTGAGTCATAAAGAAGATGAAGTTACCACTCCCTCTTTAAGGCACGTCGGCCCCCAGCTGCCGGAGCTGGTGGGACCTCATTAGGAGACTCAGCCACTTTCTGCCGGCCCGATAAGAAACAGGAAGTACCGTTGGGCTGTCTCGGTATGCATTCGAGGGAGACGTGGTTTGGCGTGCGTGCAAGGCATGCTGGGATGTGCATAGTTTTGTCTGTCCCACATCGGACTGGGAGGTGAGGGAAGGCCGGAGGGGTTCTACCTCGCACGTAAACAGCAATTGCGGCTTTCAAGCGACACAGCCAAGGCAAGGTTACAGGTGGCAAGTCTGGCCATGAAGACGGCGGACATGTGACTCACTGCTGCTGTACACGGACTGGTGATGCGGTGAAGCTGGGGTCCGCATGCAGTGACGCAGTGAAAATAGCGGCGGATACGCAGAGGCGCCTCTGCACTCAGTGGCTCTGCTTCCCACACGTGTGCCAATGGAAAGAGGTTGCCCGTGGGTGGCGAGGCGGCAGGGTCTGACGGCGGTACTCACCCCCTCCGCAGGATAGGCCTCCCAGCCCAGGTCACCAAGGGCCGACATGGAGTCCAGTAGAGTGACTGAGAGAACAGACCGGGGGGGTGTAGAGAGAAGGGGGGGGGAAATGATCAGTGAATTGTTCAGAACAGCAGTAGTTGAATAAGAACGACGTGCTGCTTGGACACAATCACAGACTTATTTGGGGGGAGAGGTCTAGTGCAATGGAGGCTACTATCTTCTGTACAGGTATGGCGTTTGTAGTTCTGCAGCTCCGGAGACTGCCCCCCCCCCCATCCGGATTCACAGACATGCCTGTGGTGCCCCGTCAGCACGCTCATTCCGGGACTGGATGCCGCTCAGCCCTACGGTGCCGCTGCCTTTGCAATAGGGCAGAGCGATTTACTGCAAACTAAAGGGCAGGAGAAGAGAAACGGATAAAAAACGAAAGCTAAGTGGCCATTTACATTTTGGAGCCCATCTCCTTGAG
>JAODUD010000043.1:3999009-4010023 GCA_026784285.1 Stomatorhinus walkeri | reverse complement strand
AAGCCCCCCCCACCCGCCCACCCCACCCCCATGGCTGCAATCCCCGGCCTTCCCGAAACTCTCTGAACCACGCTTTCCCCTTTCAGCTTCATTCCAAGCCAATTAGAGTCCCAGCACCGTGAGTGATTAATTTTTAATTACATCCAATCTGCAGATGTTCCTCTCTCACATGTGTTCCCAAACACTTGCCCGGCGCCAGAGCAAAGGCTGAGCGCATCCCCGTAAAACAGAAAACATTGAAAACGGAAACCAGATGCACAGGGATAAAACTCAAATGCAACGGGGGGAAATAAATTTGTGTGTGTGTGTGTGTGTGTGTGTGTGTGTGTATGTGCGCATCCTGGGGAACGGCGTAGGACGTCATAATAACGCTTCTCCAAGGTCGCTCCATATGGAATAAAGAGTAGAACTGCTCTGATTTAACATGCACCAGATCTAAAACACAGGCCTGGAAAAAGACGTGCCTTACAAAGTCACGTTTTCTCTTCTCAACAGCGGTTTGGTCAAGACTAATGAGACACAAATTTGTTTGCTGCCCTGTGAGCACTGCTGCACACATATACACACACACACACACATGTTCGCTGTGGCTGCATTCTGAAACCTCACAACCTCTCGTCTCCCTAAGGGGGCAGGGAGCCCTCAGGGATATAAGTCCTGGCTGGTGTAGCAACCAGGAGTAAGCTGTACCCCCCCCCCACCCCGGCCTCATTCTCTCATTTCTTCTCTTGTTCCCCCCCGAAATACTGCGGATTGATGAAGCCTGCTTCCAACGAGAGATGGCCGCCAACTCGCTCTCACAGAGACGGCGAGCCGCTCTCCTGTTGTATGATTTGAATGGGCACCTTTCAAAGAACACCAAAGACGAGGGATGAAATGAGCACCGGGCATTTCAGGCAGGTAGCTGAACACCCTCTGAGGCCAGATCCCAACAATGGGAACAGTGCGGTCTTTTTAAACAGATGATCTCCGCCGCTCTGCGGGCCTGGTTGCTGCTGGGGCTAGACCTCAAAGGGAGCGCGGGAGACACTGGAGGTAACCTCGACTGCATATCTGCGTGCAGAGGAAAATCCACAAACTGTATTATGCCAAGGCACTAATCTGACTCCAGGGAAGGCTTCCATCCAGCGCATAAATTCTCCATTTCCATACTGACTCACATTAAAGCAAGAGTCATGGGCTGCCTGCATCGGAGAACAAAAATATGCACCGAGCTAAGTGCGCGCTCCGCCGCGGTGTTTACAGATCAGCGGCACACTGAACACTGTCCTGATCACTGCACACGCATTACTGACTGAGGTTAATTTGGAAAGTGGATGAGTAGAGGTGATGTCCTCCATCCAAGGCCTCCAGGTGTTTCTGTGGAAGTCCCGGTTTGTGTTGAGGCTGCTTGTGGTTCAGCCACGTCTTGCTGCCTCTCTCCAGGGACTTCCCAAGACCTACACGCTGCCTGGATTTGAAACTTCATCCTGGCTTAACCTCCCCCCCAACCGAGATAAAACCCTGGACCATTAGTCACCTTAGCTGGGATCATGTTCGATATTATCTAATAAGCATAATAGGAAACATCCACAGGGTGGGATATAGTGCAAAACCACGGAGGTGCGGGGAAATGCCTTCTCATCTGGGATGATAACAGCGGCAGCAGGTGAAGTTTCTGTGTCATATTGCATTCGGCCGGGCACATGCGAGGGTGCTGCAGTGAGACCCAGTCGCATGCGCTTCGTCCTGCTGCCTGTCCTCCGAGACACCACCCCCACCCGCCACAAGCACATCTGAAACATCATACAGCAGCTAACTCCATTAATAAACACGCGATATTGGCTTCCCAAGGGATACAGTATGGGATTTTACAGGGCTTTGGGTTTCAAAGAAACATACACAGTTATTGATTATCATGCATTTTGGGCTTTTTTCAGTTTCGGGGGGAAATAATGCGATGAAGCCAGCAGACAATGAGAATACACACTGCAAAATCATGCCACCATTTCACATACATGCATTAAATGTGAATTTCTTGGGTGTTGGGGATAGAACAGCATTTTCCATTATTGTAAGGAAACAGAGCGAATGTCCTTCACGATTATGACCTACTGTTGAATGTTCTGCCAGTTTTTTAAAAGAGTGCTGTGTGACTTACAGTCATAAAACCCTCATTACAAAGTCCTCAGGTGGCAAGCGTCCAGATGAGCATCGGCCAATCCATATCTTCTAAATTAAGCAAGCAGGACCCTTAACCTTAGTGCCATCAGTCAAAAGGTAAATGCAGTTAGGTGCTCATTACTGGTAGGAGAAAAGAGGTTTTGAGGAAAGCTTTGATTGGCAGTACAGTGATCCCACCCATAGTGGATTTCTAAGCCTCATTTCACCCATCGCTGGAGCAAGCCGCTTCAGCAAACTTTTAGCCAGTGGGTCATGCTTCTGACTGAGCCAAGATGGTGGCTTCACCCACATCACTGCAGCAGTCTCCAGTGAGACGGGGTACATTTCATCTTCTGTCTTCCCTGACGCACCTTTTTGGCCAAAGTGGCATTAGCTAGTCACAATCTGGATTTCTCTTTGGATGTCACAGCTGTTACTCATTTCGGTAGGTTCATCTACCAAATTAGCTCACTCAGGGAGACATACCACACAGTGGCAGATTCAAGCACACACAGTATCCATACGACCCACTGCAATGCCACTGAATCACGGTAATAGAATTCAAGTATGAGTACTGCTGTCAGATTTCAAACAGGACTGAAATATCTGGGTCTCTGTTGAGCTGAAATATGCCATACGGGTGCCTTGCTGAGACTAGCATTCAGTCACGAGAGAGCAAATTTTCTCAATTAGCACACAATATTGACTATATCCAGTTCTACCAGAAATGGCCTTCTGCTTATAAATCTTTTCATGTTGAAACAAAGATAATTGGTCTCTTTGCTAGTGAGCTACTATATGACATTTAACAGACATTACAGCGTAGCGACAGCGGTTAATGTAATCGTCTAAAATAATCATTTCGAAGAGTCCACTGCAATATATTCAGAAATTGGAGGTATTAAAATCAGTTATCAGTCGAGGTCACAGTAATAACAGACACAAACACTTAAATACATACACTGGCATGTTCAGGATGATTGGCAGTTGCGCCTTACTACTGGTATACTCAGGGGTCTTGTCATGGATGTGTGGGGGGGTGGGCAGCCACCAAGGGTCACACGGCAGCCAGTGTTGAATTAACACCAGTTTAGCTGCCACCGCAAATCACATCCCTCTACCTGAGTACCACTCGATGTGACTCTTCCCCGACTATGCCTACGCCATTCATCGTCAGAAGCTGGCCTTGCCATTTGCTGGCAACCCACATTTATCTGCCAGTTATTCAGGAATCTCATTTGATATCTGCATCTGAGAGGCATGGCCTGTTACCAGCGAAAGGCCAGGGACAGCGCTAAGTAGGGTAATGAGTGTTTGTTCACATGACTTAAGCTGTTGCAGAGAGTCGCAGGTGTTCATAATTGCATGGGGAATAGTCTTCGGAGGAGCATTCTGGCTCAATGGCTGAATGTGGAATGAAAACGGGGCCCCCGACACCTGCTGCCGCCAAAAGGGTCGTGTACAGCACCGGAGGAGCGAGGCGTCATGCTCAGCCCCAAGTGTCTAAGCTCCCGCTTTTACCCCAAGCTGCCTTCACCGCTTCGGTGTGGCCCTGTCTTCTGTCGCAGCACGATTGGCAGCTTGTGTCCGCTTGCAATCTTTTGGTGCAGAAGGAAGAGGATGCAGGAAAGGTGGCTTGGAAACAGGTATTCCAAAGTGACGTCTCCCTGCGTGGAGACGCACAGCTTCCACCCAGGAGCACGTCTCGCTCAGCACGGCCCACGTCTTGGGGAGTCATTAATATGAAGAATAGATTCCCTAAAATTCATGAGGTTGCAATCGCTTCATCTGCAACTTCGTATCTGTGGCAAACATAACATTCGCAGAAAAAGATTCTCCATATTTGTAAATGGTTGTTTTATGAAAGAAGGGAAGACCTACACCTTTGCCAAAAAATAGGATTTTCAGACGTATTCCAGAGCTAATGCTGCCAATGTGTTTGCAGGACCGGCACGCAATACCAGATGGACACTGCACAGTTAATCACACACAGCGGTAATCATTTACTGCCTTTCCGTCTCCCAGCTTACTCCCTGTCCTGGGCCTTTACGTCTCAGACTCATCACAGACACTGATAATGGCACCGGTTAATGGAGGTATGACAAACACCCCCACCCCCCCCCACAAAAGGACTAAGTAAACCTCCCAGGGTCACATTGTACCTTGTTCTTAATGCTGCTATGGAACTCTATCCTGATTCTTTTGCTAGACATGGCACCTATGAGAGCGATCGCATGCAGCACCCAACACTCACTGGGGACCGCCGATATTCCTGTGGTGCATTACAGTATCCGATTCACACCGTGCAGTGACCTAAGAGGGGCTTGTGTCTGGTTAATGGCACGATGCTCCTATGTGAGGAATCCCGGGTCTGATGGAAATATACGCTTTTAAAGATATTCAAAGGTCAGAGCTCTTGTTTCTTGGTTCCCCATATGTGGCGTCTGGCCAAATTAAGCAGCCGTCAGCAAGAGGCAGCAAGGGCTTCTACGGCTGTATCCATGGGGAAGGGTTAGTGTTTTCAGCATGGAAGGGACCAGAGATTCAAAAGGGCTGATGCAAGGTCAGAGCCACTGGGGGAGGGGGTGGGCCAGCAATGGCCCCCGTCACAGACAGCCCTGACTGCTAACAGGATGGCAAACAATACTTTCACTAGACTGACTGGAAGTGGTTGCGGAGACTGAGGGGGGTAGAGTTGGTCAACAATTTTGCGCAGGCTAACCAATCTGGAAAAACTCCAGCTGTTTACTTTGCCTTCCATTAACGTTAATTTAATTTCAGAGCGTGTGAAACTGAAAAGAGCACCCGGGGAAAAAAATAAAAGTGCTTTCAAAAAAAAAAGTTTACAGGAAACAACCTGGGGAAAGATGACTGGTGGTCAGTAGAGAGCAGGAATAAAGAATGTAGGAGGTGGGAAGTGGTCAAGGCAGAGGTGAAGGTGTGTGGGAACAGGAAGCCTGTTGTCAGGAAGGTGGATCTGCCATGCTCTGTGCGGCCCCAGGCCAGCCAATAGGAGAGCATCTCTCCGCTGAGGTCCAATCAGCAGTCAACCACAGCCACTAGTACCATTATACAAGTGCAGCGTGGTAGGGGGAGCGATATCTGTTTCCACATGCATATTCTGTTATTCCTCTCCCCAGAAAATGCATTTCATTCAGTGTAGGGTAATATTCTTCAGTTTTCTGTTTTTACAGCTGTATAACTACTGAATGTAGGGTGGTGGGTAGGTTAACACTGAGGCCTCCAGGGTGGGGGATGGGGGGGGGTTCATGTCTTGCCGCTGTCTCTGAGTATGTGCGGAGTTGGCATGTTCTCCTCATGTTCATGTAGACTTCCTCCTGGTTCTATGCTTTCTGCTCACATCCCAGAAAACAGTGAAATCAGGAGAAATGGAAACTCGAAACTGCAAATATTTTGAGTGTCCCCCTGCCTTGTGACCTCAGGTCAGTAAGAGCCTATACTGGGCACAGTTACAGAAAACAGATGGACGATTAGTGAGGGTTCATCCTGATGGGCCTCGTTCCATGTCCCACATATGGCGTCTGACATTTTCAGCTCCAGTCCGGTTCCTCGGCACCTGAGAGCTCAGGTTTGCCGCATTTTCTAACCAAGATTCCGGTGAATGCTCAGCCGTTACTCCCCAGGGTGACAGATCATTAAGATGTGCTGAGCATTGCCAGTCGGGGGATGGGGGGGGGTTGTCATATATACCCACACCTGCTGAAGAAGCTGTGTCAGTACAAGGTACCCCTCAGCAACATACTAAAAATACAAACGAGGTACCCCTCAGTAACATACTAAAAATGCAAATGAGGTACCACTCAGCAACATACTAAAAACGCAAAAAAAAAAAAACAGCCACATGTTACCTACAATATTATTACTCCTACAGGAAACAGACAGAAGTACGATATTATTACTCCTACAGGAAACAGACAGAAGCACAATATTATTACTCCTACAGGAAACAGACAGAAGTAGACAGACAGTCGTCTCCTAACTGCTTTCCGGGTAGGGAGGGGACAGCTGTATAGTGCTGTCCCAGGCAGCACAGTCATAGGGACACCCTATGGACGCCAGTCCCTCACAGGCCACCACAGCACGCACCAGTTACCCTAACTAGGGGAAAACCGCACACACAGAGCAAAGGTGAGACTGGACTCCTTCCAAACCTGGTGCCGTTACACAATAGTACTACCCCACTGAGCCACTTTAAAGCCCATTAAAAATCGTTTTATGCTTTTCTCATTGCTTAGTAGTTCTGTGCTTTTTATATGTATTTATTTGTGTTTTACTGAAAGAAATGTCTATATATATATATATATATATATATATATATATTGCTGAAGGGTCCAGTGTAGCCTATAGTGTGAGCAAGAAGCAGGTAGACAAATGACACAGAGGTGGGTTTTGGTCAGTTCCCGCATCTCCATGGTGACTGAGCAGCTGCCCTGCATCTACAGCTGAGTCAGGTAATGAAAGCCAGCTGACGGTGATCAGCGTGATCACATAGTTAAGGGTTAAATAAGATCAGCCATTCCCACTCTGGGAGACTGAGGGCGGCCAAGTCACGGTCCCTCTAAGAACATATTTGTGTGCAGAATTAGAAGCATATGGTTCTGTTTGCTAGGTTCCCTTGTATTAAATTAAAGACCTTTATGCTGGTTTATTTAGTTTAATAAGTCTAGTTCCTTAGGTATTCTGTTACAGGAAACAAATCCGATAATATGAAAGAAGGGAAGGGGTGTGATTCATTTAGCTGACTGCTGCATAGTCCTTATATCAGCAGGTGAAGTGCTTTCAGAATATTCTCCAGGACGTAGTTGTGCAAATGGCTATACCTGTATATCATGTTGTGCCGGAGAACTCTAAATAGGATCAGGAGAAAGAAGGTCAGGGAAGCTGATATCTTTCTGCAAAGCCACATCTCATTGAGGAGATGCAGGACTAGAGAAGCATATAAGTATTAGAAACCTGGGCAATTAACGGAAGGCTGACCCTCGGCATTCACCTGGCAGTTCAGCAATCTTGAGTCATTCAGCCCAAGCAAGCCGGTTGAACGAAGTGTGTCTGACAACAGGCCGCCAGGTCTGTGTGTGTGTGTCACCAGGAAGAAATGATAGCTAAATCCAGCAGCAACACTGGATAGCGATCGGGACACTGGACAATAACAGCAAAATGAAGCCGCAAATGGCAGGGAGAAAAAGTGCATGTGGCATTGAGGTGCGAGCAGGACAGTGTCTCTCCCATCTCCGAGCCCCTGACTGGCGCTGTCGGGCTGTCACCAAGGAAAAACCCGCAGCCTGCCGGTATTGAGGGTTCTTGCTGCTCGCGAAGAGAGGCCCATTAGATGAAGATTCAGGCTTTATGCAGCTCCGTCGATAATGTCCTCCACACATTGATTTAAAGAAAGTGCAAGGACAGCTGTAAGAATGGGCATCCAGGTGGGAGGTGTCTGTCCCCGAAGGTGCTCCGGCAGGAAGGGAAGGCAGGAAAATGGGCTGAAGTGGATGAACGACAGAGTAGCGGCATGGGAGCCTCCTTTTCATGATCGACACCCTTCAAGTAAGCAAACGACCAGCTAGGACTGATTCACTAGCTTCCACACAGTCTGTCATCTGTTTGCTTGCTTTCTAACTGTGAGCATGACAGCAATTTTATCAGCAGGTTTCCAGTATTTTATGCAAATAACATTTGTTAAATGGATATTTTTTGATGAATCTAATAATGTGCAAATGGCACACACAAAGAATTTTAGCATACAATTTAGTGTTTGCTCTTCTCGTATGTGTTTTACGTCGTTGTTCGGTCATCATGCAGACTGTTGATGACAGACAGGTTCCTCTGAGGAATTAAGGTTACGTGACTTTCGCTGGAGCCTGAGTAGGTGCGGCTCCGTTCTGCTCGGCTCTTTGGCATGTGCTGGACTGGAACCTCCACGGACCTCAGAGCTTGAAGTACCGCCCTCACTTCATGGTCTCCAACAGGAAGTTATCCCACCTACAAAGGTCCATTTCACTTGCACTAGGTCAGAAAGATGTGTTACCTCCCCTAGTACAGTACAGTACTGCTCTGCTACAGAAACCACTACCAGACATGAGCCCAGGTGCCAAAGACCATGTCATTAAAAAGACTAGCTATGGGGGCGCCATCTGGTGTATCATGTTGGAACTGCATGTTTCAAAGCTGCCCCACAAGATTTTAGGGGTGCTGTTTGGGCAGCTATAAACACATAAGAAACAAATCAGGGGCAGTTTATCTTGGCCGCGGCATGTATATTCTACATGTAAACCAATCACCCAGATATTGAGCAATGTCTTCAAACAACCTTGGAATTGTATTCACTCAATACAGGACATGGGTCAATGAAAAGCCAACTCACAGCACCAGCTTTTTGTGAATGAAACCAATAGCTGACAGAGATAAACATACAAAGAGCCTCTAATGACAGTCCATTTACACGGAACAAACAAGCCAGTCATCACACCCAACATTTTGCGAAATGGCTCAGTCTTGCAAACAGCCCAGCAATGTCTGGACACTTTATAACCTGGTTCAAATTAGGGTTTGGGAGAGATTCAAGCTTTGGCCCTCCCTGTGTTTGGGGGAACCACCAGAATTCAGTGATTTATAAAGAAACCAGAAAATCCAATATGGCAGCCATATCCGCCTGCTTTGTTTGAAATGCAGTGATGTGGCTTCCTGTATAGTACAGCGCTTGGCGACCCCAATTTTAACTTCGGCCAATTTAATTTTTCAGGCAGAAAACTTTTGGAGGCAGAATTGATCAAGAATTAAATTAAGTCACTGATGACTCATTGATAAACCTAATCTCAAATTCATGCAAAAGTTTAAAAAGTAATAGAACATATTCTTAAATCATTCATGAACTGAATAATAGCGTTTCTACAATGTTTCTTTGATGCACACAGAGCTTTAATCCAATTTCCCAGCGCATCAGCAAAGTTGCACACGATTCTATACAATGATCCATGACCGAAATCCACAGTAGCCTCACTATAGTTATCAATGTGAAGCCGCCTGATTTTAGAAAACACAGACCGCCGACGCTTCATTTGCCGCGCGCCGTAGCTGTCAGGTTAACGCAGAGCTTTCGCAGGTGGATCCAAACACAGCACTTGCAGGACGTCTAAGTGGGCAACGGCAACATGAAGATGTTTTGCAAGGAGTCCAGTTTGTAGATCCACTGTGTAACATCACTATTCTGGAATTAAGGGATTTTACTGAGTGTATTTAAATTTAGGAAAATTCACTTTTTTAAAATGCAGATGAATAAAAACAGCTGATCTACTTTTAATTAAGAGACTTGAAAACGGGCATGCACGCAGTTGCATATATGCTGTTGTGTTCTTGACATTTTAGAGACACCGGTGAGTTACTACGCCGATGTTTCGCCGCCGAGCCACCAAACTCCGTAAACTCAGTAAAGACCGTAATTTCGCGCTGAGCTTTAAACAAGCGGACTGCCGCTCGTCTGCGGAATCAATGTTATGCACTTTATCCTTTTTAAAAATAAGCCTCCCGCAGTATCAGTTGCGTAAATCAATTGAATAGACTGTGGCTTACATATCAGTTAGCGCTTGACAAATTGCTTGAAATTTCTCTCCCGATTTGCTTTTGAGATAACGTTTATTACGCGCAGTATTGTAAAATGTAGTTGTATTACAGGCTATTATACAGTATATGAGTAACACATAATTAAAACTTAGGTGTTTAAGGGTAGATGATGCAACGATAATAATAACAACGATTGCATTGTTCATGAAGTTTGAAATATATTTATTTATAAAGTAATAATAAAATGTAATGCTTCTTTAGCTATGACTTTAAAAGGCGCTCGGCTATATACATACATAGAATTCAAATTTAATGCCAGTGCCCTAGAAAAAAATGTTACACAATTTTCCATGCTTCTTGGCCGTTTCCTTGCTTCATACGTGATTCATTCCAACCACAGGATCCTAACAGAGACCGCACATATATGTATTAAATAAATGGCTAGGTCCCACCACAAATCCGCGGCAATTAATTTGGGTCAAAAGTGGTTTAATGAACCCTACCTTCATTCTCCGGGTAACTCCGTAAGGCTTGGTTCTGCACCACTGCATGGAGGATAAGCAGACAACGGTAAATCCAGCGGAGAGCCATTTTCAGGCTGTGCTGTGTGCCCGACGCATCCCTCTATACAAAGTTACTGAGAACGAGGGGAGAAGGGAAGGAGGATCCGCCGCCAGCCTGCTCTGTCAATCACAGTGGGGTGGTAAGAAAGCGAGACCCTGGGAATCGGGGCGCATCCACACTTTTAAAGGCACACACGCCAGCCGAAGATCTGCGAGAGATCTCAATCAGGCTCCAATCATGCGTCTTTTCAGGCAAGAAAGGGGGCAAAGAAAACTTCATATCGAACGGATGCGGTATTAAACTGCTCCGTGCTGGATCCTTAAATACAGGGTGTCAATGCCCCTTTTCCCGCTTGTTACACAAGGCTGGGCTGAATGGATTTCAGACGTCGATTTTAGTGATATCCATGCATTGCTTTGCGTAAACTGACGTATAAACTGAGTGAATCGGCTGGATAAACGGTGGCTTTTATCGCAACTGTGCCTAATCCTGAAATTCATTTAGAAAATCTAAGATTTTCCCGAATTCCCTTTTTAAACAGCAAGTGAGAGTAGTATCTCTGTGACATATCCCACAGTAATTTTTAGATATCTTAATTGCAAAAATACTATTAATGCATTGGAGTGGCATCATGCCCAGGGTGTACATCTGACTGGTGCATTTTGCTGCTTGCTCAAAAAATTGCATTATGCATTTATTCATGTAAGTACTGCAAAGCGAAACACACACA
>JAODUD010000043.1:3927085-3941736 GCA_026784285.1 Stomatorhinus walkeri | reverse complement strand
TACCCCCCCCCCCCCCCCCCCCCCCAGGTGTCCCCACCCACCAGAAATGATGGGAGTCTTGCGTCAGGGTCTAAAGCAGAAGAAGGTCTCCCACCCATGCAAGAATAATACGGGAGCCTGGAATGTGACCCCTTCCTGCCCCCCTCCTTACTGTGTTGAGGGTCGTGCTGTTGCGTGCCCCCCCCTTGCTCAGCCGACCGCAAACTGGGTGCACTTTCCAGAGAGGAGGGATGTCACCATTCTTGAGAGAGCGGTTGTCCCCGCCGAAATTCCCTAATGTTCCTTTGGAATAAAATTACGAAATATGTGGTCAAATTAAATCAAGCCAATTGCCTTCCACTCAGGGAACAATGAGGGGAAAAAATAACATAGAAGACAGAGTGGTGTCTTGCCCCCCCCCCCCAATGAAATCCCTCTGGCCATGCCAAGACCTTTCAGCTCAAGCCGTTCACGTACTCCCACAGTCTGCAGCCGGGGAGGGGGGGAGAGGCCCAGTGGGGATGGAGGAGGCGCAGAGTGGGAGGATAAGCTCCACAGGGGCAGAGACGGCCAGGGGGGGGGATCACACAAACAAGTGGGCGCTGGTGACCGCAGGAGGTCCTGTACCACAGGAAGGGCGCCTTCGCCTTTAAAGAACGAGAAGAATGAAAGAAGCCTGCTGGTTTGAGCTATTTGTGAACACCCTCACAGCACCGGCTTTTCACTCACACTGACAACAATGCCCCAACGTGCCCCCCCACCCAGCTCGTCTGGCCCCTTACCCTCCCCCCGTAATTAGCTGCACGGATGCTGTGCTAAACTCCAGGTTTTGGATAAAAAAAACAAACACAGATCCCCGGTGACCCAAATCAAGATGGATGACGGTAGAGGAGCACTCCCTCTGCCTCTCCTGGGGTGGCGGGGGGGAGATCTCGGCTCCAGGCGGTCGGTCTCACACGCGGTGACTCCTACATGCGATCTTCACGAGCTGTTTTTACTGCCGCCAGTAACTCATGTGATGCCGAAACGCCCCAGGAACCAGCCGTAGGACGTGGTCGGATCCCAGCAGGACTATTCAGGGAGGACTGGAGTCTTCCTCAGTGGCTACCAGTGCAGGCAGCACATCTTCCAGAGACGAACCCAGGGAAGGTGTGTGGTTGGACACGCGTGAGAGTTTCCTGCTTCCTCTGCGGGTCATTGATGGGAGGCTGGGACTCTGCTTTCATAACATGCATCCCTGAGTCCTGGTGGAAGACACAGACGAAACCATCTCATAACCGCAAAGCTAGATCTAAGGGCCTTAGTGCCACCAGTTAGACCAGATACAGGTTCCCGCCTGGGCTTCCTTGTAGGAAGACCTTACAATGTGAAAGGATAAAATGACATGTATGGTGTAAACACTCCTCGCCGACGTGACTGATCACTACACTCTCTGGGAGATTAGAGTGTAGGGAAGAGGAAGAGAGAGTGTGGAACATGGCCGCTTGTGAGAGACAGCAGACGATATAAATCAAAACAGGTGACTGGAGGCATTTCACAGCCTCTATTTTTAGGCTCGCAGAACCTCAGTATGTATGTAGGTAGTGTAATATTTTTATGATTATCATGAACACGCTGGTGTAAATAACAGCAGCTCGGGATTGAGCCAATATTAGTGAGATATTCTAGGATTCTGTGTTCTTTAAGAAGCAGGTGTCACTGCAGAGGCAAGAAGTTAGCAAACCTGTGCTTCACTGAATCAGTGAAAGAGATCTCAAGAACATTGCTAGCATGTGCTTGTGGGATATATAAGGGGTTTCCGGCCTCGTTTGCAGATATCGCTGATCAGGTTTTAGGTGTCTGGGCCACAAGAAACACACCTCCTCTATTTCTGAGATTATATTATGAAACAAGTTACTTTGAAAAAACCAATTACTCAAATTTTATTGTCATTTAAAAACACATTTTCTCTTTCTCTTCAGGAGAGATTCACTATTGTAATGTTGTAAAATGCATTATCTTCTTACCTCCTCAGTTTTTTTTACCTCCTCCGCTACCACATGGTAGTTTGGCGAGTCTCTGGCAATTTGGCTACTTTTTTTGTTTTGTTTTTTTCCTGCAGCCCCATGTGTATAAAAACAGACAGATGTAAAGCAGAGCCATCCTTCCTCCTAGAGATATATCAACAGCAGTGAACGAACACGGCCCTGAGATATCTCGACAAAAGGAAAATCGAAAGGGAACGGCACCGATGTTTCACACTGTTAAGCTTTAGTTTATTGGCTGGCACCACAAGATCTGCGCGATTTCAGAACCTCAGCTCCTCATGTGGTTGGCTGAGGATGATTTTATCACCGGCAGTATTTTAATCTTGGTGCGTTCCAGACGCCCACGTGCATCCAGCCACTCTTGTGGTCTGTGTCATGACCCTGATGTCTGTGGAAGCTTAAAATCCCAAGATTAGAGATAAATGTCCTCGGATTGTATATGTAAAACTGCAACAGCATTCACGCAGAACAAGAGCCGCTGCATCACTGCGGCGTTAGAGTATAACGGCCACAGGCAGAATGAGAGAGTGTCACAGCAAAGCAATCAGCACAGATAAGAGGGAGCACAGGTCCCCTTCACTACAAATGGCCCAAATGCGTGGGTTGATGCCATCTGGGCCTCCAGGACAAAGGGTCTTTGGGCTGCCACTCAGCGAATTGTTCTGGGGCACCCAAGAATCTCAGGAGAAAATGGGACATAATCCAACGGTAATCAATCAAAAAAACAGTGACACAAATTGTTAACGAATGTCATGATGGCACTATGAACCCCCGGGTGTCGCCGCCACCTGCGGCCGGCCCCCCGCCCACTGGCGTCGAAGATCAGCAGGCCTCGGAGGTCCCGCTCGTGTCCCATTGGCCGAGTCGCCCGAGTGCGGTATAGTTAATTCGACCATTATGATTGCGCAGCCTGTCGAGCAAGTCAAAGAAACGCCAGTGGTGCAGGCATGTCAGCTGACAATCGATACGGTCCTCCATTGCGCCAGATGCTCCGTCTGTCTCATTGTATCAGTCGAGATGGTTTCATCATTCAACTGTCCAATCAAGCCACATTGGTTTAATACCAGATTTAATTCTTACAACATATAAAAGGACAATCAAGGTAATTTAAAGTGAAGTCACACGGAACATATTTATATAAAACATTTGTAAAACCATAAATTGTAATGATAGATGCAATAAATATAGCAGTTCTGATATTTGTTTGTGTCACATATGCTAGATTTCTCATTATGCCATAATAAAATGATAATTAAGTGTTTCATGACACAGGTGAGTGGTTCAAAGTGCATAACATTTACATTGGTGGGGATGTACTCCGAAATAACCGCTAAGCGGCGCCCTTGTTTTGCCACTCTTCGCTGCGCATTGCAGTATACAGTGCTATCAGGAGAGCGTATATTGGAAACGTTTCACGTCGCGAGCGGTAATGGGGGTAGCAGTAGGCGTTTTTCAGGCACCCTCTCTGTGGTGTTATTTTGAGTAACAGCCTAAAATATACCGAACGAATCGTGCAGGTTTCCGTCTGTCATTCATCGGGACCCCTAGAAAGTTTCACAAGTTGTTTGCCATTAAATGTGGTGCAGTTTGGAGATCGAAACGGCAATTCGCGCACAGTTGCGACAATAATATTCAAGCATACTTGTAAAAACAGTGGTAATTGTTAAAAAAAATCCAGGTCATCTAACTGAAACCTATAATTACATTTGATCAAATATCGCAACAATGTAACATGAAACTGCTAATCGATTGACGCTCAGGCGCAAATAAATCGCCGCTTTGTCGGAGGGCGGCGCGCGAAAGGTGCGCTGCAGTGAGTTTGTAGGGATGCGCGCGGATTGACTGGCGCGTCACAGGCAGCCGGAACGCCCCTTGGCAGCGGCTATAGACGCGGCGCCCTCTCCCAACACTTATTCCACAGGGATAAGAGCGCACCTCGGACCTGTGCAGCTCGGAGCGAAGGAGACGGAGTCCAACCCGAGCAAATGGCTGCGTTTGTTTTCACGGTGTCGTCTGTACTATTTGGAATTTCCAGCTTTGTTTCCACATCTCGGACTTATCCTCCGAATGAAGGTAAGACAGAAGTGGGATCTTAATGGAATTTGTTTTTTTTCCCCACCGATGGCTCTCTTGTGAAGGACTACAGCATTTTAGTCTACGGGCATCGCTGTTAAAGTCCCGCATCGGCTGAAGATGTGTCCAAGAATTTACCAGGATTTAATTTTTTTTATTTCATTTTTTGCATGCTGTGTTTTTATGGGTTTCGACGCGAGTTGAAAACGTCGCGTCCTTGCATACAAATTGAGACGGACTCGACTTTTTTGTAAATCAGAGATCCGCGTATGCAACCTGACGAGCTTCGCGTTGTAGCGATGGCAATGCGAGGAGGGGACACAGATGCCATACAGTCCAAAGACATACGTTACAAAAAGTTCATTTTTATGCGAACAAATGAAACACGCAAAATCGCTACTATACATATACATGCTTTAATGTACATATAATTGTGTCCAGCATAATATGGAACATAATCCTATACTTCACCAGTTAGTGAAGATATTGTTCTTTCAGTTGAATGAGTTGAAGTTTATACGCGGGATGCTACTGGTAAATTTTGTGGTTTCAAGAATAGTTTGAACATTGCAAAGCATGCATTAAATACGGAGCCTAATTAACTTTGAACGTCACCGTTCGCTGTAAACGTTAGACTGCGTTCTGAGACCGGTTTCATACAAACCTGATGCTCTGCGTAATGATTTGTCTGTTATTATCTGTTATCCGACACAATTTGTCACATATGCATTATGAACTCGTTTCGAAGGACTCATTCTGGACTGTTAAATATAAATTCTTTGCTGACCAGTCCTTCTAGGGTACTCTGATCAAACCGTCGCATCCAAACCCCCTATTCTTTTCCAGCCAGTGAGTAGATCTGATTCGAATTGCGCATCGGATTAAAGCCATACACATTCCTAAAATTGATCTGTTCGTTCTATATAAGTAAAACTATTTTGTAGCCTAATCAGAATAAATTACCGAATAATTAAACACAGTCTGTTGTTTAGTGGTGTATTCTGGAACCTTGTTTTTTGCGTGAATTTTATCTTCTTACCGTTTGTTTCAGAAATCCGGGGAACAAAAAAATCAGTAGGCTTTTAAATAAGTGTAGTAAACGTTTTATGCTATCACGATTTTTTCATTGTTGACATTATTTTCACAGAAAAGTCCTATTATTGATAATTATTAAAAACTTAAATTTGTTTAATATTGAGCCAAAGATAAAAACTTTAATTCTCCATTTAATGATCGTAAACAAGAAGAATTACGTGAGGAACGTCACGCTATTGTGACTATGGATACGAAGTTGCAATGTTTGAATTTAATTCCCTGCGCAGAGAAGGCGCTGCGAACTGCACTTTGTCTTAATTGTTGCTCTGCATGCATTTTTACTCAGCGGGGATTTTTGTTCATTTACTTTTTGTTTTAGTGACGCTCCTGGACTCCCGAACAGTGCAAGGGGAATTGAAATGGGTGGCAAGCCCAACAGAAGGAGGGGTAAGTGCACCCCTCGCATAATATCTACTCTTAAGAAAAGACCTAAATGTCTTCTTTTTTCCTTGGTAACGCGAGAACGATGTTGTTCAGAGGCGTCATATTTCCTGAATAGACAGTTCAATGAATCGTCTTTTGTGGGGTAACTTTATATCCCCCACTCGGAAAGAGAAAAAGGTGAAGGGGCCTTTTCGGCGATTACAGAATCATAGGGGATCATCTGGAAGGAGATCTGGATGAGTGCCGCGCCCGTGACCCGTCTAATTGCTGTATATAAGGTAACACTGATAAGGAAACAAAGTGCAACTGTTCAAAACTACCGATTATATTGGAAACGTGAACGGCTGTATCTGGCCCGAGCGGCGCGCTGACAGCGGGCTGATTTAGCACAGATACGGGAGCGCCAGGACGTGCGGGGACGCTCCAGCAAACCGCCTGTATTACTGCTGGTTCTGGAGGTGCCCCACTACGTACAGTGGCTTATTTCACATCAAAATTATGCGGATCCTTGGGGTTTTTGACTCATGTCTTAATCTATATATAGGGCCTATCCCTATTGTGAAGATTAAAATATAAATAAATAATAACATTGATAAGACATTTTAGTCTCTCAATTTTGCGTTTAAAATATAAGTAAATGTATAATTACATTTTCTTTATTTTTGAAGATTAAACTAAAGAAAGACCATTGTTAAATTAACAGTCAATTAACCTAATTATCTAAAAGCTCCAACAGCTGCACTGCGCTATTATTATTATTATTATTATTATTATTATTATTATTATTATTATACGTTTTGTTATTATTGTTAAAGCTCTCGTCCGCAAGCACACGTTTACTCGTTTTTCAGTAACTTTTAAAGCCCGGGTGGCGCACTGCCTTTGCCTTGGAAATGGGGATCCGATGAAGGTCCGATAGCCTGACGTCGCCTGCGGCTTTTCCTTTGATATACTTTCAAGAAAATAAACACCAGGATGAGCAAACAAATGTGAATTCTTAAATACTTTTTTTGCTGCTACATAAACATATTACACGTTTTTTCCCCATTAGAGATTTTGATCACAGGTTTTTAAGATTCATGGGTAAATCGTGTTATATATTAAAAAAATATATATTTACTTTAACGAGAGCTTCAAGCTGCGTCTGAGCCCCGTTTTCGCAATAAAAATCACCTGAGCGATTACTATCGTCCTAGAAACGAAAGGCCAGCACCGTAATAGCCTGCACCCTGCAACTGCTGAGATGATAAGCAGGCTTTCTGCTTTATTCATTTTTAAATCAGTTTTTGTGACCTGTGGGCTCTGTCGGCTCTGGGTTCTCCGGTGCAATGAGTAATGAAAATTGGCATTGTCCTGTTTTGCGGCATCGTCTACTAGTGGGAGGAGGTGAGCATCATGGACGAGAAGAACACGCCCATCCGCACCTACCAGGTGTGTAACGTGATGGAGCCCAGCCAGAATAACTGGCTGCGGACGGACTGGATCGCTCGCGGCGGCGCCCAGCGCATATACGTGGAGATCAAGTTCACTCTGCGCGACTGCAACAGCCTGCCGGGGGTGACGGGCACCTGCAAGGAGACCTTCAACCTCTACTACTACGAGTCTAACGACGACAAGGAGCGCTACATCCGCGAGAGCCAGTTTGGCAAGATCGACACGGTGGCAGCGGACGAGAGCTTCACGCAGGTGGACATCGGCGACCGCATCATGAAGCTCAACACTGAGGTCCGCGTCGTGGGCTCCCTGACCCGCAAGGGCTTCTACCTGGCCTTCCAGGACGTGGGCGCCTGCATCGCCCTGGTTTCTGTGCGCGTCTTCTACAAACGCTGCCCGCTCACCGTCCGCAGCCTGGCGCAGTTCCCCGACACGGTCACGGGTGGTGACACCTCCTCCTTGGTGGAGGTGCGAGGCTCCTGCGTGCACAACTCTGAAGAGCAGGACGCCCCGCGCATGTTCTGCGGCGCCGACGGCGAGTGGCTGGTGCCTATTGGTAACTGCCTGTGCAGCCCCGGGTACGAGGAACGTGGCGGCACATGCAATGGTAAGTTACCCCTGTAAGGGACACTGAACAAGAGGATATAGACCCAGCTCCTCATCTTCCACCCATCCATCTATCCATACATGTGTCATGTGTTGTTCAGGTTGTCTCTGGGGTCCTATGATGTAGGTGTCCAACCATTTGCCTGCTCTGCTGGTTTCTCTGCGGATTGTGACCACCAAATGGAGCCATTCCTTCTCCTTTTGCGCCCCCCCCCCACTTGATATTTGTGTTATAAGTACATTTAGTCCAAAATGGATTATTAGATAGGAAATGTGTTTACAGAGCAGCTCAGAGCAGGAAAAGCGACGTGGAGCCAGGCGAGTTAAAAGCGCCGCGCTGATTATGCGACTTGAGAAGCGGCCCTCAGGGTTTGCTCGTCAGGTGGCGGCATAATCGAGGATCACACTTCGGCTGCTTGCCACCGGAATGAACTTCACACGCGGACAGACGCTGGCCCGCTCCCGAGAGGCCATTTAATCGTCCCAGGGACGGGAACACAGTCAGGAACAAAACAAAGAACGGCGGGATGAGATGATCTCAACGCCGTCACAAAGATGACGGCCGCTTGCCCTCCGTTTGCTGACCGTTTTGAGAGTTTGAGTGGCAAGACGGAGCAGGGGGTCTAAGAGCGGGGTCAGGGGTCAAGTCTGCTCTGTAGGGGTCGGGGGTCAAGGCTGCTCCGGGAAGTTTGATTGCCGGTTAACACACCATCACCGAGCCCTCCCCCTCCACCGGTCCAGCTCTCCGAAGGGGTCCAGGCTCAGAATCCTCGAGAAACAGATCAAGCTGAAACGTAGAGGAAAAGCAAGAAGACACCGCAAGACACTTTCACACGGAGATTAGGCAGGACGTCCGCCTTAATCCGCTGGTTTATTCTCTTTGTTTTTCAATACATAGACAAGGAAGGTTTGCATTTTCTCTGGCTGCATCTGAACCGCAGGACATCTTTCTAAAGTAGAGTAATGAACCTTGAAATTGGAATAGATGACTGAAAAAAAATAATGACACAATATGTTTTATGAATAGGGCAGGCTTTGCAGATTTCATTCATGCAGCTGCTGTCTGTAGTTCTGGTCAGTACAGTGTCAGTCCTGCTGACATTCACGCCTCGAGTCCCGCTCTGGGTTAAAGGGGGCTGACACGGTGGATTATCTCGTGGCTTCGCCATCCCAACCGCGACAGCGTCCGGCATCCTCCTCTACAGGATGAGGTTGAAAGGTCCTTCACACTCCCAGGCTCTGGGATCTGCTTGATATTTCAGAGTGTGAATCCAGAGCGGGGGGCGGATCGAAAGGTCCACCTTGACCGTGACGACCATGACGGGGTTACGGTCTTTGGGGGGAAGGGGGCGTCGCTTGGTAGGGCGTCCCAGGGCGTCAGAGAAAGTCAGAAGGCTGCGGAGGCGGGGGACGGGTGAATGCCACAGCCGCCCCCCCCCCGACCTCTCCGCTGGGCTGAGGGCAGTCAGGGGCAGGAATGCGACGGGACGGACAAAGGGGGGGGTCAGAGGTGCTCGCTGCTCCCATCCATCTGTGTCCATTAGAGACTGTCGTTGATTAAGACCTCAGAGTTTGACAGCTTGCTATTGTCAGTTGACACTGTCACTAAAGGTACGAGGCATACAGACACACAGACAGACTCATACGGAGATACAAGCAGACAGACACACGCCAGGAGCACAAACAGGCACATACAAGCCGCAGAAATGGACACACGCATGTTCAGGATGGCTCCAGATGCAGGTGATAAGGAACATGTTGAATTATAAACATTACGGTATTCGGTATTCCATTCTGTGCCCCATACATCTATCTCTCTCTCTCTCTCTCTCTCTCTCTTTCGCTGTGCTGAATCTCCAGCCATATCTTGATACCAAGAGTCAGGCATTCATCTGATTGGCAACAGATTTAAATGACTTAGAAACTCGCAGTGTTTCTTTTTTATTAGGGTGAGACGTACTTAATTATGGGTTATCCGCTGTCGTACGATACTTTGTGCCTGGAGACTTTAGCCCTGAATAGGGCCGACTGTTGCTATGACACCGTCGGAGATGTCAGTGGTAAACTGAATGTTCTGGATCATTTGGAAGCTGTGCGCTACCTTCATTCACATAGCTAGATAGCTACGTGCAGCAACTCACAAAGGCAATTCAGTTTATTCATTTTTTCCCTGGCACTTTAACAGTCATTATCGAATGTGTTGTTTATGCCAGTGGTGAATGTCAGCAGAGTTGGGATTAGAGGGGTAGACCGGCAGCAGAGAATTTGTGGGGTCGAGTGAACGTCACGATACAAGTTACTTATATGGCCAGCAGGCCCCCCTAAGTTAGGATGATTACAAGGGGGCCGAAAAATATTTGGGGCCCAAAATAATAGTTGGGGCCCAATATAATATGGTTTTAATGGGTCCAAAATCGATAACAGCACCCCTAATGATCAGTGACCCATGAGGTCTCAGTCGCTGTTCTGTTCTGCTCCGCTGTCCTGGTCCCAACCTGCTGAATCACGTCCCTGTCCTACATAGCCGGGCTCGGCACCTACCATCCAGCTTGTAAAACACGCCGCCCCCTACAGGCTGAGCGTTTCTGGGAGAACGCTCCATCGGTCTCTGAGCCAATGCGGGCCACGCACGTCGATTCCTGTCACGATCCCCCCTGCACCCCCCTCCCCCACACACCCCTCCCCCAGGCCTGTGAAAAGGAGGGTCGTCAGCTGTCTGAGAGGAGCGAGTGAGGAAGAGAAAGGAAGAATGTGGCAAGAGGAGAAAAAAAAAATCGAGTCCTGCACTTTGGTCACTGGTAGATCCCTCATTTGCATATTCTGTATGCCCCCCAAATGCAAAGCGACACAGCACATGGCCCCCAGGCTCAGGGATCAGGCCCCCCTCTTTATGAAGAGGCCTGTCCCCCTTCCTCCAGAGCACCCCTCCCCCAGTTACTGATTTACAATTATTTGCTTACATTTCAGATCTATAATTCAGATTTTATAGCAGTGCCGCTTCTCATTTCCCTGGTCCAGCCTTGAGGTCAAGTCCATTCCAGACTCCAAGTGCGTGTGTCTGTGTCTGTGTGTGTGTCAATGTGTATATTTATACATATATATGTGTGTGTGTGACTCTGTGTGTCTGTGACTGTGTCTGTGACTTTGTGTGTCTTGACTCTGTGTGACTGTGACTCTGTATGTGTGTTACTCTGTGTGTGTGGGATTGTGTGTCTGTGTCTTTGTGTGCATGTTTGTGTGTGTCTGTGACTGTGTGTGTGACTCTGTGTCTGTGACTGTGTAACTCTGTGTGTGTGACTATGTGTCTGTAACTCTGTGTGTGTGACTCTGTGTGTGTCTGACTGTGCATGACTATGTGTGCGACTGTGTGTGTGTGACTGTGACTCTGTGTGTGTGTGACTCTATGTCTGTGACTCTGTGTCTGTGACTGTGTGACTCTGTGTGTGCGTGACTGTGTCTGTGACTCTGTGTGTGTGTGACTCTGTGTGTGTGTGACTCTGTGTGTCTGTGACTCTATGTGTCTGTGACTCTCCCCCGACCTTGACATGGAGATGAAGGTCATGGTCTCAGGTGCCCTCTGAGGTGTCCTGCTCCTATACCTCCTCTCCTGATGAGCTTTTCATTTCTGAGATGCATAGAGACACAGAGTCCTAAAGGCTGCTCTGAATTCCCCACGAGACTCACGTCGTCTTCGGTCCCGCGTTGGGTCGGTCTGAACGCCTCACCACTAACAGACACCACTCAGTGACATTTAAGACGCCATCCGCCTCCCCCTGACACATGAATGGCAGAATCATGAATGGCATGAATGTTTGATCTACAATTTTTCTACCACAACGGCAGTGAGGGTAGATGTTCCGGCCGGGTCCCTGGGAAGCATTTCCGCAGCACAGAGACGGACACTGTTTTTGAGTGTAATCAGATGCCACGCTCTCAGAGCCAGACGCGAGAGAAGCGCATTCGCAAGTTGGGCCTCTGGTCTTTTTCACTCTTTCTCCAGGACTGTGTGTGTTCATTCTCATTATTTCCAGATGTTTTTTCTCTTTCCTGTCTTTCCTCGAAGCTTTTCTCCTCTTTGCTCTTTCATCGCCTGGCTTTGCCCTGTCACCATGTCCTGAGCATCGGATTGAAACAGCCCCCATGCCCACCCCCCCTTACTGCTTCCTCCATGTTTCTCGCACACTTGGGAAAGTAACCCGGACGTGGACAGCTGGTTCGGCAGGGCGTGTTTTAGTCGCCATGGTACCCCCCCCGGCCTGGATTACCCCCGCCTCGCTCGGCTTCCTGCGGTCATATGACTCCAGGGATCGTGGGCTCGGGGTCGCCTCTCTCACAGACGTCTGTCGGCACCTGTCTACCAGTCAGAAAGGCATTATGGCGTGATAAAAATGGTTGAGCGAATACGAGTAATTAGGTATGAGCCTCGCAAAGCTTTCTTTACCACAGAACATTACCGCTGCCAATTAATTTGAAGGGCTTTCATCTCACTGCCAGACCAGTGGCCACCCCCAGCCATCTCGCCTGTTACTCACCACACAGACACGATGCAATTAGGATATTATATGATTTATTTAATTAGCTAAGTTCCTCTCTTGCGTGAACTTACGTGTCGCACCCGACTTCACTCGGTAGCTGAGGTTAATCGCCTAGGGGGACTCTTCATTATCTTACATAGCTGTCTTGCTGTCGGAACATGACCCCAACCCCCGGGAAAAGGGCCCCCCTTCTTTTAGAGTGGCTGTTTTTTTGTACATGTGATCTAAAGGCTGTTAACATCACTCCTCTTTGAGCTGTTGACTGGACATGGAGTAGAGTGAGTCAATCAATCACCTACTGCACCGAGCCCCTGACAGAAGCGATTCACAGCAGGAGAATGTGGTTTATTAAGTGTGACTGAAATGTGGTCTAAGCCACCGCTGAGCCTATTAGCATCCCAGCCTGGGGGGGGTGCGAGAGGCGGCAGGGGGTGGGNNNNCCGAGGGCCAAAAACTCTTGAATGGATTAGACTGGAAGGAGGGGCTCAGAATCCAATTCGCAGAGTTAGAGCCAGAAACCTGCAGACCTACACGTGACGCCAAGGACATTCCTAAGTGACAGGTCCTGGGGACCCTCGTCTAAGCTGGAATGGTCCCGCCATCACCAGATTCTGCTATTTCCACGGCAACATGACCACCGCTACCGCGGAAACAGTGAAACGCAGTGCCGGCAGGACCCTTCCCAGCGGTAGGTGGCCCCGATGGGAGCGGACAGGCTAATGAAAGATGGCAGAAACGGGCCGTATTCGTAGTGTGAGGATGTTTTTTCCTGTTACTTTTGCAGAAAATTGCTTAAAGGTCAGCCCAGTTTTACCTGATCATGCTGGTGATATTTAGCAGTCAGGGCCCTGTCAGCTGATGGCGGGAATGCGGGGCAGCCTCCGTGCTTTTAGCTGAGCGTGATGTGGCTCAGTGAGCCAGACTGCGGACCCCGCCGGTCCACACTACTCGTCCCAGGGCTCCGCGCCGGACCCCGCCTGGGGGGGTCGTGACATTAGCGTCGGAGCATCCAGCTGTGGCTGAGAGGCTGCATTAGTCGGCTAACCCGTGCTAACCCGAAAGCCATTAGCGGATCACGTTGCACAAAGAGTAGCCGGGCTCGGGCGGGCTGCTGCGCGGGGTTAATGGCGGTTGGTGTACACTGGAGCCTTTACGCATCACTTCCTTTTGGGAGGTGGGCGTCCATTCAGGCCCCACCCACTTGAACCATGGTTCGGTGTGTTCCCAAGCAGTTGGGCGATATTGCTGCAAATCCTCATTCTAATACGCTGATAATGATAAAGTCTGAAATATTATGTAAAGTTTGAATGGAAAGGAGACGAGGATTGGCTGGATTATAATGTCCTGTTGCCATGTGATGCTTCCGGAATGTGTCAGGCTCTCCTGCGACCACCTTTCCTTCCTGGTTCGTGCCCGGATTCCATCCTGGTGTTGCTCTTGGAAAATCCATGAGCCCCCCCTTCCTTTGAGCCATTGTGGTGAGTGGCACCGTCTTTGTGGTGAGCCTGATGATAGGGCCAACATTAATACAGCAAAGAGAAATGTGGGGAGGGACCACCCGTGGCCGACGCCCAGAAAGACAGTTTATACGGGGTGGTTATGGCATGAATCGCTCTGCATTCTTGTTTCGAAGCAGAGGTGTGGGATGAGCACTGGGGGTTTCTGGGAAACGTCAGCGGGATGGAGGACAAAGTTTGCCTTCCAGTGAACGGAGATTAGTAACAACAGGCTTTGTCTGATCCTGATTGAATCATCTGCTTCAGGTGGGCCAGGCAACCCCACAATCTCTCAAGGGGCTGCAAGCTGTTTCTCTAATCCTACAATGCAGGCCCCCCTCCCAACCTGGTTTTACTGATGTGGAGGGAGCTGGGGATCTTGGGGGGGGAGGGGGGGCAGAGTCTGAGCTCCTCGTGTGACGTGGCATCTGACGCGTTATTGGCTCTCCGAGCCATGTGACGTGGCATCTGACGCGTTATTGGCTCTCCGAGACGTGTGACGTGGTCCTGCTCTCTCGTCATGCTCCTCTCCTTCCTCTGTTCCCTGCAGCTTCATCCTCTCCCCCCACCCCGCTACAGCAGAATCTTCCTGGGCTTTTGGAACTTTTGGTCCTTTTGTTTTCTCCCTTCTGCCCCTTTGTTTTGTCAAAGAGAGCAAGTTGCTGCTCACACTCCCCCGTGCACACTCCCACACCCTCATGCACATCACACTCACTCACACACACGTTCCCCCATGCACATTCATGCACTCACACAGTACTCCATGCACACTTACACAGTCACACAGTCCCCCATGCACACTTTCACATTCACACAGTCCCCCATGCACACTTACACAGTCACACAGTCCCCCATGCACACTTACACAGTCACACAGACCCCCATGCACACTTACACAGTCACACAGACCCCCAGGCACACTTACACACTCACACAGTCCTCCATGCACACTTACACACTCACACAGTCCTCCATGCACACTTACACACTCACACAGTCCTCCATGCACACTTACACACTCA
>JAODUD010000043.1:3913827-3924407 GCA_026784285.1 Stomatorhinus walkeri | reverse complement strand
GTCTGTATTTCGCCTGTCTATCTCTCCGATTCGCCGTGTGTGTGTGTTTGGCTATATGGGTGTGTCTGTCTGTATTTCGCCTATTTCTCCGATTCGCCGTGTGTGTCCTGTGTTGCTGTCTTTTCTCGTGTCTCCCCTTTCCTTTTGTCCGCCATACTTTATCACTGGTCTCACCTCTGACCCCTGACCTTTGGCTGCTGTAGCTTCAGGGGCACCCCAGACACGTTACTGTCATTATACTTTTAATCTTAGCTGCCTCAGTAAAATATACAATAAATTCAGTGTCCAACTGTAGACTTTGTTACGCTGCCTTGGATGTTGGTCTGTAACTGTGACCATCAGGCAGCACGACAGGTTGACAGGTTTGACAGCTCGTCCAGAGCTTAATGTCAGACACAAGCTCCGTCTACCATGACAGAGGGTGTCACTGCCTCGTAGGTTAATCAGACCTCATGTTGACCCTTTGAGGTAAAAAGAGAAGGTGTGGTAATTCTCAGTAACGCACAACACCACCCCCACTTACACACACAGACACACACACACACACACACACACACACGCTGTCCTGTCTCCCTGGTCCTCAGAATGCTTCTTCTCAAATATACCATGTTAATCTCTCTTTTTTGAGATATAAACACATATAAGAATGAAATTTAGGGTCAGACATTCATCTGGTGCCCCTAGAATGTGGGTTTAAGGGCCTTACTAACCATCCAACAGTGATGTTGAGTGGGTCGGGATGTTGGTCTGACAGGAATGTCTGCGTGTGTCTTTTTACACATTTTACACGTGCAAATGAGCTCACGAGTGCCCGCCCCCCCATCTGCGTCCCAGGGCCGCCCTCAGCCCCCCAGCAGCTCATCTCCAACGTGAACGAGACGTCGTTGACCCTGGAGTGGACGGCACCGGAGTCGTCCGGCGGCCGCGACGACCTCAGCTACAGTGTGGTGTGCCAGCGGTGTGGGCCAGACCCGCGGCGGTGTCAGCCATGCGGGGGCGCCGTGCACTACTCCCCCCAGAAGGAGGGGCTGCGAGACACGCGTGTCGCCATCACCGACCTGCAGGCCCACACCAACTACACCTTCCAGGTCTGGGCTGTAAACGGCGTGTCCCAGCAGACTCCCGGGCGCGAGCAGTCTGTGTCCGTCAGCGTGACCACCAACCAGGCCGGTGAGTGTGTGTGTGACCGTGTGTGTGTCCCCCACAATGTAATAAAAACTTGTTATTTTGATGTTGTGGGGACCATTTCTCAGGTCCCCACAAATATCTGTAAATGCAAATAAAAAACTACAAATGTCTCAGAATTAGTTTGGTTACTTATGGTTAAGGTTAGGGCCTGGTGGGGCTTTTACAAACCCTGCCATTGTTTTTCTTTGTTTCAGTCTTAGCTACCTAGCAGTATACAGTCATTAACATAGGAATGGTTTAACGCAGGCTTTCCCTGAAATTGCACTGCTATTGCCTGTGACGACCTGGAAGATCTTTGCATCTGTAGTCAGCATCTGACTGGCCGAGTCTGACACCAACACGTCCAGTGACTTTGCTCTTCACTTTATGGTCTTTAACTGAAAACTCTTGATGCACATTATTTATTTTTCCTGTTTCCGTTCCTTGGTCTCTTCTTTCTGGGTTTCTGGGTTTTCAAAAGCCGTCTTTGTTGGCCAGCGGCTCTCGGCGTCCGCGGGACCGGGGCGCCTGTCGCGGCCGCGGCCCTCATTAAAGCGGTTTAAGTGCCAGTACGAGCTGCCGGACGTGGCGTTTGCCGTGAGGATGAGACAGCTGCTGGCTGAATGCCCCAGAAACAAAAGCGCCCCAAAATAAAAGCTCCAAAAAGGTCTTCTGAGGCTTCAAGGGAGGGGGGGGCCCTTATACTAATCACGATTTTACAGGCCCAATAGCCAAGCCTTAGAAGGCCCCGCTGTTCCCACAGTTGGAAAGCAGCCCCATTGTGGTCAGTCCTGTCATTTGCACGTGGGGGGGGGGCTGAACAAAGGGGGGCGAGTGTGTCAGAGGCCGAGGAGACCAGACCTGCGCGAATGTCACAACAAACGTGTGAAAGCTGTCCAGTCGGGGTGGGGGGAAGGAGTGCCATTATTTTAAGTATTTTCAGTAGAGTTACAATTTTGGGCTTCAGTGGATAACAGCCCATTTTACGTCCCCATTTATCGCTTGAAAGCCGCAGCTGTTTCTCAGATAAACATGTTGACTATACAAGTATAATAATTAAGCAGCTAAAACTGAATCGGAGATGCTGAGGCTACTTCTGTCAGTCTTCAAGTCTTCATCTAACCTTGGACACATTCTCCAGCTCCGCTGGGTGGATTTCAGTCCACGTGGTCGCAACTTTAGCCTGAAACTTAGCAAAACAGTGTGGTGTAGTCAGCTGTTAGCGCGCCGCTCGGTTGTGGTGTTAGTGTGTGGCAGATGGACAGGGCGAGCCAGGGAGAGCGCTCGGCTTAGCGCTGCGGGGACGTCCGCCGAGCAGCGCCACACCTGCGCGATAATCCGCACGGCCGAGCTGAGAGAGAGAGAGAGACCTGCTCGGAAGGCAGCATGAAGGGGAGTATCCCAAAAGTGGCTTCATTAGCGTAGCATTAGCATAGCGTGGCGTAAACCATTGAATACAGAGCTGAACAGGCAGGTTGGAAGTTAGCAACAGGGTGATCTAGCGAGGGGGGGGGGATTGTTAAGTGGGACAAACAAACGCAGGTTTCCAGGACGAGGAGAATCACCTCAAATGGGAGCGGCGTGCTCTTTGTAGCCAGGGAAATTGCAGCCATTTGAACAGCTTGGGTCGTTCTTGAGTAGTGCCTGAAGAGGCCATGATTACAATAATAATACCCATAACAAAAGCCTCAACAGCCCTGTAAAATTCAGATGGGCACTCGGTTTCACTTCGAGTGCATACGCGTGTGTGCGTATGAAGTGTTTGAGCCGGTTTTTGGGGTCGGGAGTGCAAGGCTGTGGTAGTGCACTGGCCCTTTAAGAGGAAAGTCAAATGAATTGGAGTCCAGCTCACACTGCAGGAAACCAAGTTTAACTGAAACTGTAAATAGTGATTCTGTTTTGTTATTTTAAAGTCAAACTGGGGCCGAATGGCGGCTCCTGTGCCGGGAGGGAGCTGAGCGGGACCTCGGCGGGCCGGACCTCAAGCGCTGTATCTCTGCTATTGCAGCTCCCTCTCAGGTCACAAGCATCCAGACCAAAGAGATCACGCGGCACGCCGTCTCACTGGTGTGGCAGCCGCCCGAGCGATCCAACGGGGTCATCCTGGAGTACGAGCTCAAGTACTACGAGAAGGTGAGGGGGCGTTCCTGCCACCAGGTGGCGAGGCCGGGCGGTCGCGGAGGAGACAAAATGTCAGCTAACCGTAGCAGAAATGGTGGCCCCGCGGATTTTGGAGCCAAGGACCTTTTTCCAGTAACTTGTGCCGGTGTCGGTATTTTGCCCAAGGCTTCCTGGATGATCCCAGGTAGCTATTTCTGTCCAACCGCCGGCGTCAAGTCAGTGATGATTTATGGAGGTGCTGCCTTTCTGAACCGCCGCTTTCCGGAAGCTCCGACGTGCCGTCGCAAACTGGGACAGTAGCTCTTCCTGTGTGATGTCAGTAAAACACGACCTTTCAAGCATCCAAGCGTGGACTGCTCAGGCGGACCCGCCAGGAACATTCCAGAGCACATAGGGTTGTGTAGAACACATGCACAAGCAAGAGGCTTTTCGGTGTCTGTTTCTCTGCGAATTGCTGCGGACTGGTGAGGTCCAGCCTTGCAATGATGTCGATCTGTGACCGTGGGTCTTTTCATCCACCAGCGTGTGAAATAACTGTTGTATTAGTTAGATGGTGAAATGGATTGACTCCCCAGATCACATGTTTAAATCTCTCCTCTGCTCTGCGTAACACTCACAAGACAGATTAATGAGTGGGTACAACCTTCCAGAAAAGCATATTCACAAAACATGCTGAAAGTAATCTCCTTGCTCTCCTTCTTCCTCCCTCCCTTCCTCTGTTCCGCTCCCTATCTGCCCTCCCCAGGACCAGAACGAGAGAAGCTACCGAATAATCAAGACTTCCTCCCGGAGTGCCGACATCAAGGGCCTGTCTCCCCTCACCTCGTACGTCTTCCACGTGCGGGCGCGCACAGCCGCGGGCTATGGCGAATTCAGCGCCCCCCACGAGCTAATGACTAACTCTGGTATGTTGGGATGCTCCGGACCCCCAGAGGGGCTACCTATCCTGGGCCGCGTGGACCGCACGGCGCATGCTAAAATACCCCATGCTTGTCTTGGCACTTTCAGCATAACCAGGCACTGAACCACTAATAAATCCCGTTGTCTCTCATCTTAGTCCCATCGCCAGTCATCGGCGACGGCGCCAACCCCACCGTGCTGTTGGCTTCGGGCGGCGGTGCCATCGGCCTGCTCCTCTTGGCTGTGGGCGCCTTTGTCATTTCCAGAAGGTTAGATACCTCTCGCCAAGCGCTCTTTGCCCTTCCGTGACCCTCCGTTTCCGCCGTCTTAACTCCCTGTGATCCTCGTCCTCTCTGTGACAGTACAGCTGATTCCTGCCGCTTATCTGCTCTCGTGATTCAGAGCTGGATCCGTGGGGTTAATAGCCATATTTACAGAGGTCGTTTATTGTTATATATGCCGCCGCTGTGGTTTTGATTGCACGCTGCTCAGTACATCTACTGAAAGTGAGACAAACACAGAACTCTGAAGCTGGTGTTTTGCCAAGGAGAATATGTTTTTTTAACACTGTCTCAAGCATTTCGATTTTCCATCGCCTTTCAAAAAATGCCACTCCAGCCCCACTTAGCTTTATCAGTATTGCAAATCACGACACACGTGGCCACGCAAAACACACTACCAATTCACAACAGATTCAACTGTTTTCACCCTCCACGAATTCTCTCAGCCGTTGCCCGTTTGGAACCGAGAGCATTTTCATTTAGGGCTGTAATCCATATCGTGTTCCCAGTGAATTCCCAGTGATGTTTCCGAAGATGCAGTGTAATAAAAAAATGCTTTTATTACTGTGGCTGTGCCCCAGGGCTGGATGAGCAGGTGGATAAGATAGATACATTATAAATATTATTATTTTTAAAAGAAAGAAAAAGAAGGCAGAGGCTGTTTCATTCCCAACATCTATAAATATCAGCAAAATAATTTCTTGTTTGTGTTGAAAATGACACAAAACCCCTGGTAAGAGTCATACATGTATTTCACCACAGGAGTGATGCTTAATTTGGACGCTCAGAAGAAAAGCGCTTAAAGGAATAATTTATAACTCTATATTCTCCCCCCCCCCCCAAAATCATTTATTTTTATACTCAGGAACACAAGGTCAAGTCACTTCCTGTTTCATTTTCCAGTTCATGTAAAATGTATATAGTTTTTCTAAAATGTTTGTTTGTAAAATACAGGGGAGATCACAGAATGACAAACTGAACATTCAATATTCTAAAAAACAGCTACTTTTATGTAACTGCGACATGGTTGGCTTTCAAGAAAGTTCTGGAATGAAGCGTAATAATGTGACCCCCCCCAGCAGAGTCTTTTTGGTGGGACAAACAAAGGGAAGCATCGTAATGACCCTGTGGTATCGGTCGGCATCTTGACAGCTTCCTGTGTTTCTGGCTGCTCCAAAAGCAGGGCTCTCAGCTCGCTAAGGATTTCCTCGCTATTTTTCCGTCCCTGGTGGGAGGGGAGTCTCAGCCAGGTCGCTGCGGGTTTGGGATACCTGAGTTTCACGTTTTTCTTTCTTTATATAGGCTGCTGTTGAGGAAAGTCATATTTCGATCCCAGTTTGAACCTGGCGAAACCCTCACGCTGTAGCACGTGACACTCATCCTTCCCACGGTCTGGTGTCCTTAAGATCACCCACTGGCTTTAAACGAAGGAATTTGGCGCAAAACCCACATGAACTTTCCCTGCCTTCTGCAAAGTCTTTGGCCCCACGTCCCCCGTTTGTTTTTTTGCGCGTGCCGACAAACTACAAATGAATCGGCGAGAGACTGAACAGACGGGTTGTTTCCGGAGGGACGAGCTTTAGCGCGAGGCTCCTGAGTGCTTCCTGCGTGGCGCCGCCTAAATGCTGAACAAAATGCCTCATTCGGAGCACCGCTGCCGCCGGCGTACTGACATTTCCCTGGCGGAGAAACAGCCGGCCAGCGAGCCCAGGTGCTCCCTCCGCTACAGTGTGTGGCCTTTTCCGGCCATGCAGGTGGTCCCTCGCTGCCTTTCATCTTCTGTCTCAATGACCTTTTATATGTCTCATCCACTCGATTGTCTGTTGCTTCAGTCTCATGGGGAGATTGGGCTTTAAAAGCAATAGCCAAGATATACAGTGTTGTCCATCTGTGATCAGTTAATCTCTTCTCTAGATCTGTTTACGTCCATCCCTCCTTTGTGATTGTACCCCCCCCACACACACACACACACACACAACAGAGGTAGATGGAAGCTTGTACGTTCTTTTATCTAGGGTGTGTTAGCAACTTTCATTTCTCGTTGGGCTTTTTTAGGAGGAGTAAGTACAGCAAAGCGAAGCAGGATGCAGACGAGGAGAAATGCCCCCCCCAAGGTAAGTGTTGATGCACCCCTACATAGGATGGTGGAGGGCAAGAATTAGGCTGGTCCCCCAGCGGGCAGGTTGTAACTCAGCAGGTCACTACACTGTGCTTCTGATCAGAAGGTCATCGGTTCAATTCCATGATGTTGGAGAATGATGCCTTTAGCAAGGCCCTTAGTCCCCTATTGCCAGAGACTGACTCTGCTTTCTCAATTGTATGTCACTTTGAATGAAAGCTTTTGCCAAATAAATATACTGTATATGAACTTTTTTGTTGTAGGTATGAAGACCTACGTGGATCCCTTCACTTACGAGGACCCTAACCGTGCCATTCGACAGTTTGCCAAAGAGATAGACGCCTCCTGCATTAAGATCGAGAAGGTCATTGGCATCGGTAAGCCAATTCCCGTGTCACACACATGGAAAAGCACCTCCCGTCCAGTCCAGGGAAGCTCATGCAAACAGCAGGCCGGCTTGAAAATGGTTGACTCGGGACTGAAATAGAATTCCTGTAAGCGGTGACGGGGAGGATCGGCTGTGCTCCTCAGGTGAGTTCGGCGAGGTGTGCAGCGGCCGGCTGAAGCTGCCGGGAAAACGGGAGATCTGCGTGGCCATCAAGAGCCTGAAGGCGGGCTACACCGACAAGCAGAGGCGGGATTTCCTGAGCGAGGCCAGCATCATGGGCCAGTTCGACCACCCCAACATCATCCACCTGGAGGGAGTCGTCACCAAATGTGAGTCCCGTGCTTGGTGCTGCTGGCAGGTGTCATTCAGCTGGAATACAAAACTAGAGTGATTTTTCTCATTTGAGAAGCTGGAGCACAGTGTTCCTAGGCATATAAATCTCTTAAGAACTAAAGGTACCCTCAGAAAAGGAAATGATGTGAATTTTGACAGTAGGAAGCTTTGGGGTCGACCTTAGCGGTATTATCATTAGCTTGAAGTGCGCTTGCGGGATTGCACCTGGCTGGTGAGATGAGGCTCTTAGTAAGGTTAGGATTTAGGGCTTTTTATCCTGCCTGAATAAAATCGGTTCCTCCAGATTGCATCGGTAGTATGGGAAGAACCTTCAAAAGAAGTCACTCAGAAACCAATGCGAAAGCTTAATTTTTGACCTGTGCTAGGCCTGCTTCTTGCTAGTGGGAACCAGTTGACCCCCAGTCCCGTGGAGAAGGAGCCCGTCCCAGGGAACCCAGCTGTGAGGTGGCTTTTTTCACAATATGTGAAGAAGAAGTCATTCATCACAGTGTCAGCTCCACATGGTTCCAGGGCTCTGGGCTGATACTCTATCTGTATTCGTTCTTCGGGCTTTCATTTTTCTTGGCATGGAGTTTTAAAATTTTTTTTCTCTTCTTGCTCGAATGACGGGAGTGCTGGTTCGCCGGCATTTGGACCTCTGGATACTGGGCTCTGGGCGGACAGCGCCGTGAGAGCTGGCGAGTGCGGGTAGGAATAGCAGATGAGCACTATGGTCTCCTCCGAGACACCATTCTGGGCTCTTAACTGCTCTCAGAGAAAGGGGAGAAATAGTGAGAGAGCAGGGAGGGGCAAGGATGGGAGGAAGAGACCCCCACCTGCCCAGCCTAAGCCAGCAAGCGTCAGTAAACACAACACCAACCGGCATGCAGAGACGCAAAGGGGACAGTGATAGTCCGGATGGGCGATGTTGTGATTGTAACTACACTCATCTCCTCAGTCCCTTAGGCCTGGCCGGGATGTTTGACACGCATTTATTTAATAACTGTTTGAGGTCGCCTCCAGTGTGCGTATTAAATGTCGTCGAGGGAGTGGGAGAGCGGGTCAGGGTTAAACAGGCCTCAGAGCGGGTGAGCTTGTTATGGCTATTGTACCGCTCTCGTGGTGTCCCACCCCCCCATTCGCCTCTTATACGATGTCGATAGCAGTATGTTGTCTCCATGGTAACCAGTCGGCAACCCAGGAATCCGGAGAATAGTAACCAGGACCCCATGGCGCGTCCAGAAATGTAAACAAAGCCAAAAAATGCAAAAATCATGCAAATGAAGGGGAGAGAGAATAAGGCAGAGGAGGAGTTTGGGCTAAGGGGGCGGTCTTTGTCTTCTCTGGCCAGATCGGGAGCTGTCAATCAAAGTAGCACTCTCTTTCATCCACTGCTAGCGAGGCAGTTGTCAAGCTTCATGAGTGGCGTCCCATTGAGACAAATTTTCTGTGGGGGAGTTGGGGGGGGTGGGGCAGAGAGGTCCAGATGACGGGTGAGCAGATCTTCCCAAGGTCTGTTCTCCTTGCTCGAGGTCCCTTCCCTTCCCATGAGCAGTCTTAGCTGCGCTGACACCCTGTCCTGTCCATGCAGGCAAGCCGGTGATGATCATCACGGAGTACATGGAAAATGGGTCCCTGGACACCTTCCTGAGGGTGAGTCACTCGTCGCTGTTTGTACGCGTGCAGCAACCAAAGCAAACTAACATGGCTGAAAGAAATCACAACCCTCCCCCTGAGGAAATGGATGACAGGGCAGGGGGCATAATGTTTAGGGAGCAGCACTGTATCCTGGTGGTTCGCCGGCTTTGCTTACCCGGCCGCCGTTCTGCAGAACAACGACGGGCGCTTCACGGTGATCCAGCTGGTGGGCATGTTGCGTGGCATCGCCTCGGGCATGAAGTACCTGTCAGACATGAGCTACGTGCACCGCGACCTGGCAGCGAGGAACATCCTGGTCAACAGCAACCTGGTGTGCAAGGTGTCCGACTTCGGCATGTCACGCGTGCTGGAGGACGACCCGGAGGCAGCCTACACCACCAGGGTAAGGCTCCAGCACCTCCACCTATTCACCCCTCTGCCCCTCTAATGCCTAACCTGGGGACTTATCGACCACAGGGGGGGAAGATCCCCATCAGGTGGACGGCCCCTGAGGCCATCGTGTACAGGAAGTTCACATCGTCCAGCGACGTGTGGAGCTACGGCATCGTCATGTGGGAGGTGATGTCATACGGCGAGCGGCCCTACTGGGACATGAGCAACCAGGACGTGAGTCCCTCACCTGCTTTTCCAGCAGCTGCCGCAGAGCGAGCCTCCATGCGTTGCTACCAGAATGACAAGTACCTCTGATGAACAGAGATATTAAAAAAAAACCCAGCTACTTGGCTTCATTAATGTAATAATGGGGTCTTCATGCGAATAGGCATATAGCCTGTAAATGTATTCCCTTTAATCCTGTGAAGTTGGATAGTTTTCATGCACCTCTATATACAGGTGAGAGTTTTTGGGTCATAGGTCAAGGCCATGCAGCACTCAGCTGGGCCTTACCCAAGGGGCCAATGGTGATATGATTACTCTGCTAGACACGGGACTTGAACCAACTACCCTTCTGGACACAGTCACAGATCTCTAGCCTGCTGAGCTGCATATTGCACTATTTAATTGGAGTCCAGACACTCTATGCCCTCTGAACTTTGACCCCTTGAATTCCCACAATCCCAGGTGATCAAAGCCATCGAGGAGGGCTACCGGCTGCCCCCACCCATGGACTGTCCTGTCGCCCTGCACCAGCTGATGCTGGACTGCTGGCAGATGGAGCGCAGTGCAAGGCCCAAGTTCAGCCAGACGGTCAACATGCTGGACAAGCTGATCCGCAACCCCAGCAGCCTGAAGAGGACGGGAGGGGAGGCGCCGCGGTGAGGCACCTGACACTCAACACACACGTGTTTACACACATGCACACAGGTCTCAAACATACTCACATTCATTCATACAGCCACACATGCTCACACTCATTCACAGAGCCACACACACACATACTCATACTCGCTAATGCAGCCCCTCAAACACTCATTCATGCAACCTCACACATACACTTTATGGACAAAAGTATTGGGACTCCAGTCTGTCCAACATGTCACCCTGAATCACAGGGTATTAATATGAAGCCGGCTAACCCTTAGCTGCTATAATAGCCTGTATTAATATGAAGCCGGCTAACCCTTAGCTGCTATAATAGCCTGTATTAATATGAAGCCGGCTAACCCTTAGCTGC
>JAODUD010000043.1:3900430-3911231 GCA_026784285.1 Stomatorhinus walkeri | reverse complement strand
CCCCCCCCCCCCCCCCCCCCGGGGCCCGGGTCAGATGTGGCACACCTGGTGCTTGTGGAGAAGTGGGCAGGGTCACTTTCAGCTCTTTCTCCCTCTCTCTTTCTCTCCCTCCCTCCATCCTTTCCTACTCCTCCCTTTCGGAGCTCATGTGGGGGCGGCGGCCACATGCAGAAATACCCCAAACAGGAAACTAACACAATCAAGAGACATTGATCTCCCTGCAGGAAAGGGGGGGGGGGGTGGCAGGCACTGGGCACCGGATTCAGATTGGGGAAGGGGGTGTCAGTTCACTGAGGACCGGTAGAGCCTGGATTCTGTTGCATTCAAGCCTTAACTTGGCTGCTTGGGTACAGAGCAAACACTTAATCAGAAAACATCTGTTTCTCGCAGCTATTGCAGCGGTGATACATGCTGATTGTCCAAGCCTTTGATTAACAAAGAAAACAGAGTGTGGGCAGATGGGTAATTTCAGAGCCACAGTAAATACTGATTTGAGCTGAGCCGCCTTTTCCTGAACAATCACCATAATCACCATGCATACATTAGGTACACATAGCAAAGTTCTGAAACTGTTCATATCGGGAAGAACTTTCCAGGCGATGAGCTAAGCGGTCATATGATTGGCTCTTCCAGAGCTGGCGGTGGCCTTGCATTGGTCAGACACCTGTCCCCTCTTAATATTGGAAGACAGAGTTTACAGTTAAATCCTCATTGTAAGCGCTTTCACAGAATCATGTGGGAGGGGCTTAGTCACCAGACGGATCAGTCTTACGATAGGGGTGTGGCTTACTTTTCATTTCTGAGCCACTTAGTATCCGCACAAATGAACTTTAAGCTGTCATTTCACAGATCTCTCGTAGTGAAGCTGTGATAAGTCAGGGTGAACACTGGGTATGGCCATTTTACGTTTCAATGGTCACCATCACTGTGCCAGCTGCCACCTACCAGGCAATTGGGCCTGATTGGACTGATTACCAGCTATGGATAATACAGCTGACTGGGCTCAGGAGAGCTGGCTACTACGCTTTTATATTTTCGGGTTTTCTGTTTATGTTTGAATATTTAAGTCAGTGTTCGAGTCTCGTTCTTTTATTTCATAGCTTGGCAGCATTCCGCATCTGGCCGATTGTTTGGACAAGGCGGAGCGGGGTGGTTTGGGGGGGGGGGGGGTGAGATGAAAGACAGGGAGAGTGAAGCTGCTTGACTTCAAAGGGAGAGACACAAAGGTGACCGGTGATGGGATGGTGAGGAGGTGGGGCGAGCCAGGGAGGCGGCCGACAGCGAGCGGGCGATGAAGGCAGAGCGGCAGGGCTGGCTGGGGGATAGGAAGATGTCCGAGGGATCGGAGGAACGCCGTGCACGGGCATAAAGAAGATACCAGCTATATTCAAGGAAGACTGCAGGAGCATTTGGAAATACACAAACGGATCTGAACCAGCGGCGGCATGAGAATTATTTATTCTAACACCTTAATTGTAGTTATTTAAAAATCAAACCTAAAGTCCTGACTCAGTGCAGACAAAAAAACATGTTTTTTTGCACCTTTGACAGTGACATGTTAATTATAGTGGCATTAATGGCTCAGTATGTTTCATAAGATGACAAACTGACAGCCTGTCTGAATATCTGGACAAGGAGCATAAAGCGGCATGTTAAAAGCTGGGAAAGAATAATACCTGCAGCAGAAAATCAGGGTATCAAACCAATAACCCAAAGGAAAATGCATCGAGACCAACATTACATGGTTGGTTCTGTAAATTGTATGGTTATTACCAAAGCATTGTCATAAAAAAATTGCATTGCACTGCATGCCGATTTAAGTGGTGCTCATGAAATTTTAAGTAAGGAACAGAAGTGCTTATCTTCAGGAGTTCAATCAACCAATCAGGCCAAGCTGGCTGATAGGTAGCTGCTAGATTAATGCACATTACCCAAAATCCCCTGAGTGTTTGTATTATTTTTGTACATACAAATCGCATACATATTGGCATACTTGCTTAGTGCTGTGTAGTCAATAAAGAACTACTGGTAGGGCAGGTATTGAAATTTTAGAAGAGTGTGTACTTCTAAATAAAATCAAAATTACGCTGAAGTTGCTCAAAGATTAAGATTATTGTCGGTGCAGATGGAGCAGGTCACGTTTCCTGCTGACAGTGGCAAATGCAAGCTTCTCCTCCTGTAAAGGACACAGCTGAGTCTTTCATAGAGATCTTAAAAGGCAGTTTTGGGGAGATTCTGTGATTTTTCACTTGTAACTCAAATACAATGTCAAAGGCCAATTTTGTCATCATCCAATCACAAAATCTAAATTTGCTTAAAGAGGCAGTCACTCTCTTTGTGTGCCGGGGCGCTCAAGCAGTGTGGGAGAGCCGGAACGGCTCCGGCACAGAGTCACGTGACCCGAGGCATGTGGCAAGCACAGCAAACAAACAGCAGAACTATACAAGCCAAAAACGACAGACCCCGACTGCCGTCAGCCGTGAGGACGAGGGGCTGGCGTTCGTAAGCCACCGCAAAGTAAACCAGGTAAGGCTGAGAACGCAGGTCGTCGTGAAGAGGAACAGGTGAGCTTTGAAAACCGATCCGGTTATCTGACACGCTTGGATGGAGCCCGCACCTTCTGAACGGACACATTGAACATGTGTGGAGGTGAAAGGGCACATCGCTTTCCACACGCCCACCTCCCTGAGCCCACGTGCATCACCAAGACCGCCAGGAAGCCGCTGACAGCAGCATGAGCGAGTCTGCAAACCCCACCGTTATGGTCCTGGCCATACTGAGATACACTCTCCAGTGTTTACCTTACATTATTTGTTTTATACAATGATTATAACAAGTTACATGAACTAAACTCAGGGTAATTAAAAAAATACAACCTTGCCTTACCAATATAACCAATATAACTAGTAAAATCTATTTGTTGGTACCACCTATTTCTTTAAATAATTTTATTTATTTCATATTTATTTTAGTTATTTTATATTTTTTCAAATAAATGTATCAATGTCTTTAAATATACAAATAAAAAAAAGACAACCTCAATTTTATTAGTTAAATTAACAGCATAAAAATGTTATTTAAATTTAAAGTTAATTTAAAAAGTAAAGCTTAGAAGTCTGGCAAATGACTGGCAGCCCTCCGAGGCATTTCATTGATAACGAGAGTCAGCTGGCCCTCGTTTCTGTCACGCTTACCTCTATGAAGCCGCGAGTGCCGGTGTCCTCAGCGCTCGCGTGTGCGCTGTGCTGTGTGAGCTGCGACTGTGGGTCTTTCAGTTCGTTTATTAGCACCTTTTAAAGTGACGGACTACATCTACTTAATGTGTGAGTAGAGTTTTAGCCAGGGATTAGGATGCCGTGATGAATCTCAATCTCTAATGCAGGGCAGAGATTCTAGCAGTGTCAGCGACAGGCCATGGCGCCGTAGTGAGGCACACTGCTGCTAGACTATTGCACTGATTCAATGGAGAATTGCAGGTTCTATACCATTTCAGCTGGGGGGAGCAAACAGGGGCCATTTGTTCTGTTGGGGGGGGGGCAGATGCATTTGACCTCAATGTCCTCCAGGTATCACTGGCACTACTTTGCCAGCATTAAGAAGCAAAAGATGTACACTGTCATGGGAACTCTGCTGGAAACTTTTAATATTACTGGTGAGGAAGTAGCAGCTTTTCAGTAAACGTACACAGATGATCATGGTGAAAATCTTGATTAAATCATGACATCATGACAGATAAAGCACGTCCTGGATGCGGGGGTGTAGCTGTCAATCCTGGGCCTCCAGACTAAATGTCACCTTGCATCCCAGTATAATTTCACATGTTCATTCTCCCCTTGATGTTTTACCACCCCCCCCCCCCCCCAATCTGCCAGCGTATACATGCCCCTGCCACATTATGACTTTTTGGGATATCATACAAACATTTATCTGCTCTGCCACCAGTCTGGGTTTCTCACAAATTCAATGTGTCAAAATCTGCACCCCAGGATCATAGGATCATCATCAGCCTCTGTGCTCCTTTAATTTGTCTTTAATTTGCAATTCTTCTAATGCAGTGTTTCCCAATCCGGGCCTCAGGGACCCACAGACTGTCCACATTTTTGCTCCCTCCCAGCTCCCAGTAGGGAGCAAAAACATGGACTGTCTGCAGTTCCACAAGGAGCAGATTGGGAAACACTGCTCTAATTTTAGATGGACTTCGCACTTCAAGGCCTTTGGGGACAAAGGGCCTCTGTACTGTGCGGCCGGGTCACCACGGTTACTATTGGATTATTATTTGAAACAAAGCTTTTAAGTGTCAAGCGCGAGAAAGTCCCAGCCGTAGTTCCGAAGGGCGAGAGGGGAATCTGTTACCACACAAAGTCTCCCGGTCGCCCCCGGGTTTGTTTAATGTGCACATTCCTGCCGCTACTTTCGACGTGTTAATTTACTCCAGCCTGCAGTCTGCACTGCTCTATTACTCTAAAGTGACGGCTTTAATGTTGGAGCCCCTGACATAGGACAGATACTCAGAAAGCTGCTTGTCTCTGGCTTTAAATGGCTTTTATTGTACGTGTAATGAACACGCTTACATTATGTATGTTATTAAGGTAACACAGACACAGATTAGTGTTTTAAATAAGGTTTATGTCCATATTTATTACCAGAATAGGCCATTTATTAACCTGGGAATTTTTCCCCCGGTACCGAAGCAGTTTCCCAATGACTCAGACTCTAATGCTCGCATTAACCAATGCAGCAAAGATGAATGAAATCCACCCACAATGAATAAGCCAAGATGGTACGAACTGACCATTGTGTCCGATCCATTTCCCCCTCTTCATAAAATCAATATTTCAACTGGATTAGCTGACAATAGCCTTATAATTTTTTATATGAACATGTTACCGAGCTCCTTACGTTATTTTTTGACTGTACATAGGGATGGGGGCAGGAGGGCAAGTGGGGAAGCAGCGTTTCACTGGCGGAATGTGGCTGTTTACACATGGGCAATGCTCTTTGACAGAGGCATCCGTCACTCCTGTCATCCCAGGTCTGTGTGGCGGGTGGTGTTTGCTCAAGACCGGGCGTGGAGCCCGTCTGCGCTGCAGACGCCCTCAGGTTCTCCAGCTCCCCGCGCCCGCCGACTGCGGACCGCTCCGCCAATTGATTTCAGCTCTATGGACGACCCAAGAACAACAGAACAGAGCAGGGTCACTCCTAACATCTCCATATGGGAGCCGTTCGCAGAGAACCTTGCGGTTAATGGCTCGACCTAGGGAACGGAAAGGAGGTGGGGGGGGGGCAACCAAAACAACGGGCCTGAGAGAGGGGCCGGTCTAAATAAAGAGCTGAGACTTTCATTTATGATCACACGCATCCCTGTTTAACACGCTAATGCACGACGGACATTGTATTAAATCCTCTGTGGGGTTCTCAAAGCCCATTTCAGCTCACCGCTACATGCATGGTACATCGGGGAGGGAAAATCTATACGGCAGTTTGCCAGAAATAGTGTAATAAGGTTATTTATGGAGCTCTGAAGGGCATAATTGCATTTGCTTTGCAAGTCATTTTTACAAGATATTATGTCACATGGCATCAAACGCAATTCTGCCGAAGCTGTTCCATGACCTCTATTAATCTATACAGGATTACGGGCCAGATACCGCTCTTCTAAACGGGATCTTTTCTATCTCGTTTTGGGAGCAGTTGACCCCATTGGACTCCATGGCAGTGTTTCCCCTCCCGGTCCTCGGGGAACCGTGCCCCTCTCCGCTCCCGGTCAGACAGTCTACATTTTTGCTCCCTCGGGATCTGCTCAACAGCGTGGGTCTCCGAGGGCCGGATGAGAGGCGATGCTCTGTGAGAATGGAGACGCTGCTGCTATACTTTGGTTTGCTCCTTGCACCCAGTGACAAGGGTGATTTGTTTCTAAGTACTGGTTTGTTGGCGGTCATACATGTCTGGTCACATGTGTGTTTGCATTCACGTGTTCGTTTATTTATCAGACCTGGAAGGATAGTGGCCCCCTTCTGTTCCTACACTGGGGGGAGCCAGTGACAGGTGTGATCTTCTGCGGTGATGACTTCCACCTGTCCTTTTTTTTTCCCTGATACTAACTTTGCAAATCTCTTCAGATTTTCTTTCTAACTGCATTCCCAGCGATTCCATCCCCGCTGCGACATCGTGGCCATTTGTTAATTTCGGCTGAACAGCGACTCTGCTTTGCTTTTCTGCCTTTTGTACCCAAGTGCTCGCTTTTTTTTAAGTAAAAACATCCTCCCATCATATGACCCTTCAGCAATCAGAACAAGGCTCGCTCACACGGTTACCAAACCCCTTCTGTTTTGGATGAATAATAAAATTACAGCTATTTCTCTAATAACGGGTCAAAAAGGCGACTGTCAGTCACATTTAAGCCTCCGGAGAAATTCACTGACATTAAACACAGTTTGACATCAGCTCCGCCTCCACATCCTAAAACCCATCATGCACCTCTGCTGTCTTTCTCACTCATAGGTTAATGCCTGGCAGGCTTAGAGGAAATTAGTGACAGTAATCCACATCTCGCATAATAGCAACATCAGTCCAATGCCTGAGCGAGGTCTGTAAGGGCTTTTACTTACCTTGGGGGGGAATTACTGATATCATATTCAGCAATTCTTTCCCACAATCTTACACATACACTGATCACATGACCACGCAAGCGACCAAACCTATACACTGTCAACTGGCAGATGGAGGATTCTGGATCTCTCTGCTGAAGAGCTCTTCCCTCCACCCTACTCCGGAAGAATCCAAATTAAATCGTGGTTCATGCCTTTGTACCCTGGGGCCAGAGGAGCACAGGTGATTCATGCGACTGCAGGGAGAGGAAACTGCAGGAGTTTGTTCTGGGTCTGGATATCCAGTTAGGCCGGACAAAAGCGGTTCTGTTTCCACGGAACGCTCTGTCACGCTCCACAAAGTAGCGCAAGTCATGCACGCGATTGTTTTCCCTGCCTCTGCCAAACCCCTGATGCTCAAGCCCATACACATCTGGTGGGCTTGTAAGAGGATCCAAACCTGTGCCCCCCTCCCCATACATTTAGCTGAAAGTTTTCCACCCCCTTCAAACAAAACCCCTCCAAGCTCAATCTTCACCCAAACACGTGGCAGACCGCACCGTGCCGCCTCAGCCATAGATCTGCATGGCGTTAAACGCGGTCGTCATGCCAGCGCTAGGCAACCCATCTGTGACATGGAAACGCCACGTGGCACAACTCGGGGGGGCGGGGGCAAGGGGGCTGCATCTATGAGGTGTTGAGTCCTAAGGCTCAATAGATTAACGGCCTATTTTCCTAAGTCCTCGCGAACACTTTACTCTACAATGGCTCCAATCATGAAGATTAAACTAAACTAAACATTTCCCAGTGGCCTGTATGTGTGCACATATCACACATGTACAGTTACAGCCGTTCCGCAAGCTTCTAACACATCTGGCCGACAGTACACGTGTAATTTATTTACATATTTGAAAAAATAAATTGCTTCCCTGCTTCTTTATCGTACACTCATCTGATTGATATTTAACTTATTCCCTAGTGTTTATGCACTCTCAACATGACGTGAGTCATAAGAACGCAAGCTATAAAATTAGAACCAAAAATTAGATAAGAGTTTCTTTATTGTTTTGCGCCGTTAAAGAGTTAGCCATTACGGATTTTAAAATCGTCGCGATGGGTACCGCTGCGAATATGGCCGCAAATGCTGCGCTTTGCTGGGGAATCGTTCTCGCTGTGTCTGTAATGATTTACATGTGTGAGACAGGGACTTGTAAAAACTCGAAGAGTTTATGGTGCTCGTAAAAGAACGACAGGGAAACTTTCGGTTTCAGCCTTTATACGCGTTGCCTAATTGCACAGGCTTTGCGTGTACTACTGCTGACAAAAACAATTAGGAAATACATTAATTAAAGTAAGGCTACTCTGTGCAAGAGTTTCGAGTCATTTAAATGATGGATATTTAATGGGTGAAAAGTGTCCGAGTTACCCCGGGTACGTCTCCTTGTACAAATCCTGACATTGCGGCAGTTAACTCTGGGATCGGTGGAGTGGCTCGCGGGGGGGGGGGTGGTGAGCTGCGCGTGCCTCTGGGGACCTTTCTGCAGGCTGGTGGTCTGAGCGGCCGTGCGGATTTACCTCCCATTCGTTTGCCAAAGTGCACGTTGAAGTGAGGACGTGCCCGCACATACATGCATGCAGAGTGTATCTGACCAAACGCCAAAACCATTTTAAATTCAGACGCGGCAGTGTGTGTATTTCTCACAGTCTGCACTCGGACAGAAACATGTGAGTCACATCAACAGATCGGGGTCCGCATGCAGGGGACCGAGAGAACACTCCTGTGTAACTTCGGTATTTATTATTTTTAAAACATGACATAAAAATATAATAAGCTAAGAAATAAAGATAAACAATAAATTACGAAAAGACCGTGTCTCTGAAAACACCCCATGTCCCAAATATGGAATTTATTACGTTAGATGACAGTATTACTGCGTCTCAGCGTTACTGCGTCAAATTGCTTCAGAAAAGCCAATCCTATAAATGTTTTGTACTCCCTTTTAAAACGCACAACGGAATATACAGCAGACAGCAACAGTGGAAGTGATCTTGATTAATTATGCATGTATGGTTTTCAAGGGGGGGGTCAAACACATCTTGGTCTTTAGGCAACACTTACACACTCATCATATGCTGCCTGCTGCGGAGAAAATAGCTATATAATAAAATATAAGCTGGAATCTGTTTGGCTTAATAAAACACCCAGGGCTTAAAAAAGAAAGGTGTCCCTCCTACTGCCTTGAGATGTCTCAGAAGGATAAAGGAGTATGTCTTCAGGCCCTGAGCCCTCACGTTTCTGACTTTTATATTGCAAGAATTTAGGGACGATTTAGGCATAGGTGGAGGAGGGTGGTGGATAGGCGGGGTCTCCAAGGCAACTCTTTCAAAGTATAACTCCGGCGTCTAAAGCAGAAACCTTCACCCTCTGAGAGGCCTTGCAGGTATTGGCAGGTGTCTGACATCTCAGGACAAGCTGTGCCCTTCACCCAGACATCGCAGCACTCCGTGTCACATGGTCCTATAGTGGTGGCGCCTTCGGTGACCGCAGTCATGGCGACCAAGCCTCCCAGTGCAGAGCAGAGACGGACCTGAGCTCCTCTCCTCCGCACCTAATCCTTTTATCCACGTTAGACATGGCTCTCTGCATTCCTTCTAACCCAGCTACTTTCAAAGCATCCCCGTAACGTCTCTGTAACGCTACACAGCATCCTTTTCTCTTTTGTTTGTACATTTCTACATTTTTTCCCTCCTGCTCACTGTCGACTTGGACGGCGAGTGCTTTCGACAGCTTGGATTGGCTGAGGACAGCTTAAGTTCGGAGATTAGCCTGCATGGCCGCTTTAATCTCTGTAGGCCGGGTGCTGCTGGACGACCAGGACCTCGTTACCTGCTAAGTAAGCTGTCCTCTGGGGTACAGAACCGACCAGGACTGAGAATCAGTCCTTCCTGGATATATTTCCATTTAAATGCATCGCTCTCCGGGCTGGGACCCCGCGGCGGGTGTTACCGTGGAGACTGCTAGGCTGGGCTACACGTTTCAAACAATAATGATAAAGAGAGTGAGGGAGACAGGGAAGAGCCCATCCTGGAGGGGCACTGGACGGAACCCCCCTCCCCCTCACCCTGCTGGCGTGTCTAAGCCCCTGACAGCTCAATGCGCTTCCGGCAGTCACCCCCCGGGGGGCTGTTGTCTGCCTACATGGCTGAAATTTGGTGCTTTTCAAAGCGGGCTGTGCCTTACCTCTCTCTCCAGCAACACTGGCAATTATTTCCAGATCTTTCCAGGGTTTTTTTCTCCTTCTTTCTTTCTTTTTACTAATTCCTTATAATTACATCTTTCTTTGATAATTACAGGGGTAATGAGGTTTGTCCCGTCATACGTCCTGCTGTACCTGCTCCCAGTATTTTAGCCCTGATGGCCAATTTACCGCTCAATGTCGGGGTTTTGGGCTAATATTCCTAATAATTTCCCGATTTACTTTCCTCCCTTAGATCTGAGTGTAAGAATCGTGAAATGCACACGATGGAAATACAGATTGAAGCTGGCACGGGGCACGCTGGTAGACTGGGTCATAGGACCATGTCCGCACAGCACGACATTTCAGATCGGGTTCTCAGACGTGTGACGGAACGTCTTGAAATGTGGGATCTGAACCCGTAACATTCCGGGACACAAGCCTAGCTCCCTTAGCACCATGCCGCTCGCTGCCTTGGATAATAGATGTTATTTCTCTCTGAGTTTCCTTCTCCACTGGAGAGTATTATTTGCAGCATAAAGGATTTCACTTTGTGGTTGTAGTCATGAATATTCATGAGTGGGTGGGTCTTGGACGCTATTTGATTCTGAATGATTGTTGGTTAGAACAATTCTGTGCATATGTTCCGTGATTAGAATCAGAGCCAAGTGACAGTTCTGCGGCTGATAAATATTCATAAGGACTTACCTTCTTTAGACCTCCACACTGAAGGAACAGCACTTGTGTGTGTGCCTGTGTGTCTCTGTGTGTGCCTGTGTGGCTCTGTGTGTGCCTGTGTGTCTCTGTGTGTGCCTGTGTGTCTCTGTGTGTGCCTGTGTGTCTCTGTGTGTGCCTGTATGGCTCTGTGTGTGCCTGTGTGGCTCTGTGTGTGCCTGTGTGTCTCTGTGTGTGCCTGTGTGGCTCTGTGTGTGCCTGTGTGTCTGCGTACCTCTGTGTGTCTCTGTGTATCTCTGTGTG
>JAODUD010000043.1:3873619-3892048 GCA_026784285.1 Stomatorhinus walkeri | reverse complement strand
CCCCCCCCCCCCCCCCCCCCCCCCCCCCCCCCCCCCCCCCCCCCCCCCCCAGTACCAGGCCGGCTGGTTAATCCGTAGGCTGGCCCAGGACACGAGTTTCCTTAGCGTCATCTAACAAAGAAGGAGGGAAAAGGCGGCATCCGCGATCCGCGATAGTAGCAGTGTGTTGTGCGTGAGCTCGTCGCACCGACCTCCTCCGGACACCGTGAGGCAGTATAGAGACAAGCTTGCGATTTACAATGCATCACAGGGATACAGACCCTTCTTGTATGTATATATGTGTGTGTGTGTGTGTGTGTATAGGGGGGTTATGTATATAATGTTAATTCCACCACAGTGTGATAAAAACCTGTCAAGTTCGTTTGTACTGGTGAACTTTAGCTGCAGCATTGAGGCCTCTGCAGCTCAGCTCAGGGTTGCCTGCATCACCGTATTTGTTCTGCTGATGTATCGTTTCTGAAATTGAGCTGTTTCGACTTCTGCCTGCACCTGCCATTCGAAAACCTACTAGTTTGCCTGTCTGTCCGTCATGGGTCAGCAATCAGGATCACGCTCCCTTCCCAGTTATTCATACACGTCTGAACTCTGCTTTTTGCTTATTATGAGAGAAATGTCCTCCGCAAAGTCTGGCCCTGGAGTCAGTCTGTCTGTGTTTATCCCACGAGCGGAATCACTCGCATATTTCTCCAGTTACCAAACAAAACGGGAAGGTAAACGAAAGCGGCTTCGTACCCTGGGCCGAGAAAATAAACCGGTTAGTGCAGTTCGCTGGGTCTCCTTTGCCTCCGTGTTCTTCACGATGTGTTTCCTGGACCATTTGCTCTCACGCTTAACCCCTCGACAGCCTTTCCCGTCGGTATCGCCGCGGATACCAGGTTAAAGAACGCACATACGCAAGATGAGCCCTAGCAGTTACGTCACCCGGGCGCTCTGCTTCCCCTAAACCCCCACCTCCGCACACCTTTCCAAACTCATTGCTGGTCCAGTTGGCCGCTCTGGCTGGCCTGCTGTCGTTCACTCAGGTCCGATCTGTCCGCTTCTCCTGGATGCCAAATGTGTTGGGCAGGTGTTGTTGGGGTGGGGTGGGACGGGGGGACCATGCTGGACAAGAGGTGGAGGGGGCACAGTGTTTAAAGAGGTGACATTATGGGGGCTAGGTGCTTGGAGTGCCAGGGTTGGGGTGGGGAGTATTGCTAAGGGGAGAGGGGTCATGATACCGATCGTGGTTTGGGTGGGGGAACCGGCTGCCACGGAAGAGGAACAGGCAGATGGGAGAATCACCCAGATGAAGCTCTGTGGCACCAGGGCCTCAATCAGGGCCGTGTTGCGATGGAGAAACACAGAAAAGCAAAGGTGGGGCTTAGCGCGAAAGGGCTAGCCTGAGCCCAACCGCCAAGGGGAGCTCCCAGCTGTGCAGCAGCGGGGTCACCAAGTATGAAAACAACAAGAAAAGCGTCATGTCACAAAAGCCGGGCCTACCTCCATTACACACACGCCAAATGATTTGTTCTCGCCTCCCGGGGGGTGTGGTCAGGCCGGCGGAGGCAATTACTAGAGAAATGTACACAGTTGTTGGTCACTTTTGGGATGTTGGAGATCGCTGGGCTGCAGCCGTACCTCCAAAGCATGGAAAACACTGGCAAGAGACCACGATCCACATAAGCCACGCCCCTAAACTTACGGCAGCCAATGAAAGCCTCCTCAGTCAGGCTATCATGGGCTGCTGTGAAACAGGAGATGGTGTGTAGGGGTCCAATGTATGAGATTATGGGATGGTAACTATAAACTTATGGACGGTGGAGTAATGTAGTCTTGGGGACAAGCAGGAAGGGCCTGCACCGGGGTCTCAGAGAAGATTTCATCTCTGCTGTTAAGGTTTAGTATTTTCCCAAATTTGACTTGAATGCATTTGCGAAAATGTCCTCTCATCTCCACGTCTCATGGTCAGTGGAATCTTCCTCACGTTCATCCTGATACCGATTACTCTGCCCTGGATATAGACGGCACTAAGCCCAAACATACAAATCAAATTAAAATATAAGACGCTGGAAGTATGGTTTGAATTCTAGGATGATTTATTTATGTCCACATTCCAGCTCAACCGTGTGGATGAGAAACCCAGTGTCTCGGTGCACGATTTTAAGTTTACAGATCGCATAAAAGATCTGTAAAACAGATTGCATAAAAGTGTTTCGCAGTTTCGTCAAATTCCTTATTTGTGCACCATAAAACAAGAATAGCAATGGAAAAAATTAGAAAATGGAAATGGTTATAAAATAAAAGGTCATAAATATTATTTGCAATATTGCAGTTCATATAAAAGCTTACTCTTTGCTGAGGAGGATTCTGGGAAAAACGAAAGACTGAAACATAAAATCAGTGTTTTTTTATTAACAATACATATATAGCTTATGTATATTTTCTCCACTAAAAATAACAATCGCAGATTGTTAAAGCCACACTAGTAGTCTGACGGCCGTGTTTTCCTTCCGATAATAATGACAGCGAAGTGTCATTCTCTGTTATCGTAGGACGGCTGGCGCTGTGACGGTGGCGAATGTGACAGCGTGCCGTAATCATCATCGCCCGTGCTCTTCTTGTCGAGGGAGCTGTGTGAGGGAGAGCTTTGAAGTCCCCCCCCACTCCATTCCCCGCCAGCGTGGGCCCTGCCAGTGCACTTAATGAAGACGTGTGCGGCGCAGGGGCGGCGGCCGGGAGCGTGGGGGCCCGTGTGCTGCGATAAAGGGGGGAGTCATCAAAATCCATTTGTTTTGCCTCTCGGCTGGCGGAGCTTAGGGCCTGTGCGCCGCCACATCTCAATCCCACCGTGGTTTGGGCCGTGAGCGCTGGCTCTCATCTTCACTGCGGCTCTCATACAATCCCTGGGTCTGCCTCCACCCTCAGCCACGTCCTCCCCCCGCAGGACCCCTTCCTATCCCTGTCTCCCCCAAACCCCCACCAGCTCCCCCGCTCCGCCGCTGCCTCCATCTCCTGCATCTCGTTGCATGTGAGAATTTGGGGGATTCAGTAAGAAAGCTTCACTCTGCTTCTCCAATCGGGTTTGGAAAGATTGAGGGAGGGGCTGCCAACAAGAGGCACGTTATCCTCTCCGGAGCAGGTTATATAACCCCACCCCCCCGGTTCTATGACGTGAGAGCGGTTTCACTCAGTGGCGCCGGCCCGCGTCCTCTTTGCAGAACTCTCCCAAGTTCTGCTCCAGCTCCGTCCACAAGAGCGGGATGGTTATACAGACTCAGAGAGACACGGAGGTGTCACATGCTGAACCGGCCTCACGTGCGCCGGACATGATGCCGGTGTGGAGGTAGAAATGGATATATTACACTGGGAGGTTCACAAGTGTTCGCCTTTTGCTGTTGCGATGCGCGTGACCTTGAGAAGTTTCATCATGCATCCGGATCTCTCGCGCGTTTCCGCGAACCCGTGAGCGGCTTTTTGAAGCGTGATTCATGAGGTCCACTGACCTCCGAGCTGCTGCTTCCTGCTGGTGGTGAAAGGCAGCAGCCAGCCCCCCCCCACACCTCTGTTACTGGGCTTCGGAATCCAGAGCTTGGAACTTTCAGGACCAGCCAATAACCAAAAAGCTGCTGACGGGTAGCTGAAAGGTTAATGACCAGACGGCAAGTCAGTTGAGCCTTTGGGACCTAATCAATACTCTCTTCCTGCCTCCTCCACCCCCGAGGTGATGATGTAACGCCTGTATGCATGTAGTGTGCGTGAAACGAGCTGGGAATGCTTGTCTTGTTAGAGGAGGGTGGAAGCACTCCACATTACACCCACCTAGGAATGCACACCGCCAGTTTGATTCGAAGGAGGACTAACTAGCCAAACCCCAAATGCGGCAGGCTCCCTCCCCGCTTAGCCTCCGTAAGGTAGCGTACTCCACCCAACTGAGTGTGAGAGCGTGTGCACGCTTTTGTGGGAGTGCGTTAATTGTACATTCAGTCGTGGGTGAGTGTGCGGGCACGAGGGCGCAAGTTTCTGAGCCAAGGCAGGCATGTACACGCACACGATCTTGGGAGTGAACATTGGGCTCCATGTCAGGGTATGACATGAGCGCATGACTCTGTGTGTTTAACCTGGGGAGTTTGTTTTATTACAAGCTCTTAGAGGGGCTGGTTTCCTGGAGCACTTTGCCATGGAAAGTGTAGGGTCCCCGGTCCCCTTTAAACAGCGGAGAAACAGGAAATCCATCCAAAACGAATTCTGCAACGCGATCCGTTCTCCACACACAGAGGCGTCTTTGCCGCGTTTGGGCCGAGAACACGCTGTGCACGATGTTCCCCATGTGACCCGACGGATCCGTGGTACTCACAGTAGAACCAGATGTGCTCGCATGCAGCCGGACCCAAAATGGGGCCCCTAACATGGCCACTGATGCCTGGACCAGAGCTGTAGCATAGAGGAGTATGGCATACCATGGGCGTTGACTTGCGAGGTGGGAAATAGAAGAGTGATATGTTTATGAACGTCAACGCATAAGAATGAAAAAACCAGAGTGCTCTCCTTCTCTCATTTGCTAAACATCTGCAACCCAGACGCCAGGTAGTCACCATAGGACGTTCCGGTGGGGAACAAGGCCAGGCTGACATCCCACATTATCCCAGAGTCAAATTCTCCTAAGCCTGAAAAATGGCTCTTCCCAGGGGGGATCTTGGCTGCTGACCCAGGACCTCCAGCAGTGTCTCTGCTGGATGTGAACATCAGCTTGGTGACAGTTTCACTGCTGTTCCTGGCTCTTTGTGCCTGATTAGGGGGCTTTTAGTGCATTACAGTGAGGTTTTTGCACTCCTCCTTTTCAATTCAACTTTGCCAGTGTGTCAGTTCACACTTTTTTCCCTATCACAATTAATTTATTGAATGAAAAATATTCTGATTGTGTATTGTCGGATTGTTGTTTTTTTTTTTTACATTATTTCCTTAGGAGCCTCCAAGGTCCCAATGTAACAGGCAGTGAAATCAGCAGCAGCTCTGTTCCAGGCCGCGTTTGTCCACACTCGTGTACGATGTCAGAGCTCCCTGAAGACCGGATCTTTGATGTTCCGCTCACGCTGAAGGATTGGTCCCCTGGGAGGTAAGCACTTCCTGTCCGAGTGTAAAGGGAGGGGAAGTTAGGTCAAAAGTCCTTGAAAGGGAACTGGTGTTATATGACAAGAGAGTAATGGTCAGCGTATTGGGGTGGCCTGCTGCTAAGTGTTAGCGATCGTGGTCAGCATTTTTGGTTAGCTAGTCGCTAGGTATTAGCCATCGTGGTCAGCATTTTTGGTTAGCTAGTCGCTAGGTATTAGCCATCGTGGTCAGCATTTTGGGTTAGCTAGTCGCTTGGTATTAGCCATTGTGGTCAGCATTTTGTGTTACCTAGTTGCTAAGTATTAGCCATCGTGGTCAGCATTTTGGGTTAGCTAGTCGCTCGGTATTAGCCATTGTGGTCAGCATTTTGTGTTACCTAGTTGCTAAGTGATAGCCATCGTGGTCAGCATTTTGTGTTACCTAGTTGCTAAGTGTTAGCCATCATGGTCAGCATTTTGTGCTACCTAGTTGCTAAGTGTTAGCCATCATGCTCAGCGTATTGGGTTAGCCAGACGCTAAATGTTAGCCATCATGGTTAGCCAGCCACAAAGTGTTAGCCATCATGCTGCTCCCACGCTCTCACATTCTCTCTGTAGCACAAGGGTGCTAGTGTGAACCTGGCCCAGCAATCGGGAGTTTGGCCCTTTGCAATGCAGGGCAAATGCCAACCAATGACAGATTTTTAACAATTATCATAAACTGGATGGAAGCGAGCCAATTTTTTTTAGACATGCTTTTTGATCTCATACACCCATCACACACCTCCTGTGCCTTCCAGAGAATTCTGTGGCCTACCCTACATGTAGGGTGCCTGGCTCCCATACCTACTCGTGGGCCACCACACCAACTCTGTGCTCGACTTATCCAAAGCTTCCTTTGAAGCATCTAATCAAGGTGAACAGGTGGGATTGTGATGGAGGCTCATTTGATATGATCATATGTCAGTCTTTAATTGGACCCTTTAACCACTCCATTGCTTCAGTGAAACAGCCATCAGTGAAATGAGCTTACAAGGTTCCCTTAGCTTAAAAATGCAAGCCAATGAGTTGATGCAATGAGTTGAACTTCCATGCTTGAGAAGACGTCAGCGGGGCTCCGACGGGGGGGCTGAAGCCACGTCCCTCCAGCGTGGGGCCCGTCAGTCCGATCGGCACGCCATCTGCCAGTGCAGCCGCAGGGATGATGTACGATCAGCCCGCCTCAGGTCTCTGCGTCGAGACGCCGTCGCTCGCTTCTCTCTCTCCCCACTTCACCCCCCTTTTTCCCCCCTCCCGAAGAAAACAGAGACCGTTTTTTTTCCTTTCCCAGCAGGGTTTGTGGGATGAGCCCTTCAAGCCATCCAAACCCAGCTTGTAGACACGCAGCGTCAATAAGAAATGCGGATTTGGAGATCGGTGACGACTCCTACACGCGGAAAAAAAAAATGCCCTTTGACATCCGACGATTTTACGGTCCAAAACGCGACCACCTGTTTCTTTTTTGCCGTCTGCCCCGATGGGAAGCGACCATACAGTGTGGGTTTTAGACTCCTGCTTGATTACATATTCCACAGAAACCCAGTAAGCCAAATGGCTCTGGAGACTTTTACATATATTACACGGCTGTGTTTTAATGAACTGTTTAAAATCAAAGTCAGTCCTCGAGCTCAGATAAAAGGACATAAACAAACTGGGTTTCATACAATCGCTAACTGCTTCCAAATGCTTGGAGCAGCTGGTGCAGCTTCATGAAGCTCTCTAAGAGATGGACTCCAGCACTTGCAATGTATTATTTTTCTGTCTATAAGATGGATCGGCTGTTTGTCGCCCCAGCTATCCAGAAGTTTTAAACGAATTGGTTTTTTTTCTTGTAAGTGGAAGCCCAAACTCTTTTCTCAATTGATCTTCAAGCTGAAGCCACAAAGTGTTATAAAGCATTACGCAGCCCCTACTCCTCTGATGTGACCCTTATATATCAAGCTTGCTAATGAACTGGTGACTCCTTCCAATCCTTGTAGCCGGCCGCCGATGTTTTTCATATCTGAGTCTGCAGTGCGTGGAATTCAGCTGCCAATTCCTGCAAGTCGAGCGTATTTAACAGAAGACCTGATCAAGGGCAGGAGCATGGGACAGGCGGCGAACAGGGAGGAGAAAGTGAGATACTGGCACCTTAATTGTTTCCATCATTCACTTTGGGTGGGTTGGGGTCATGGTGAGATTGCTTGCCGGCTAGCGAGATGAAAGTCAGGAGCCAGCCCAGTTTCTCCGTCTCCGCGTAGGATGATCTGCAGTTCAACAATTTCACAACTTTCCCGCGGAAAAAGCCGGCACAATTATTTTTGAAATTCTGCTGTTATATGTGTTTAAAGTGTTCTAAAGAAAGCAGATGGACCTTTTCACCTTGAGACAGAACCTGCATTCGGAAGCTGACAGCACCCACAGTTTGGTATATCAGAATCTGCTTGGGGGTGTGAGGTCAAAGGTCAATTCTGTCAGGAAAACACGATAATTCTGGATGACCCCCCACACACACATACACACACACACACCCCACCTGCATCAAAGAGTTCAGATGAGGGTTGTTGCAGTCTGCAGCAAACTCAGGTGTTTCTCTTTATGATAATGTCCTGCTTCTTGGAGAAGCTGCTGAAATCTGTCGTCGCGTGTTTCAGATCTGCGGCTTAAAATCTTTCTGAGAGCCTTCGATACTTTCATTGCCCACTTTTTTCCACAAGGCAATGAGGAAATCATGTCAGCCGGTCTGTCTGTGCCTGAACGCTCCCTCTCTGTCGGACCCCATCAAAGGCACAGTACTGGGGCTGCTTCCAGCATGGGGGGGGGTGGGGGTGGAGCTGGCCTCGCTGCCAAATCCCTGGGAGAACCTCAAATTTGCGGTGACATGTTATACCAGAGCTTTCTCTGCAAGAATGTGGAGCTTGGGATAAACCATTTAGTTTCCCATTGACCCTTGGCTTTTGGAGCTGCGTGAGCCCCCCTGTTTTTGGGGAGGACATGGTCTGCCCCGTCAGGCTGACTGTTGTTCTTTTATTCCTGGGCAAAGAAACAAAGAGAGAGCATCTTGTGGAGGATCGTCGTCATGCGAAAAGGGATGGGTTGGTACCAGTGCGGATCGGCCGGGGAGAATCCTGTCCGTGTACAACTCACAGGCAGATGATGATGATGACAAGGAGGAGGAGGAGGATGACGGTGCACATCACCTGGCAACCTCGCACAGGGAAACTGGCTGACCTGCAAAATGGTGTAAAAAGATTACGGACAACATCGGGGGGGTGCATACTGTGTACTGGGATCCTGAACTATAAAAAGAAAAACGTAAAATAAATTGTTGGATGCTACAGCTCATAAACGGGGTGTGTAACCCCCCCTTCATGCAGTCAGATTCTGAGATAAGTTTATATATTTAAAAACGGAGCGAGTGAGAGTCACTGAAGGTCCAGTGAAAGGAAATCCATAACTCACTGGTACAGGGGCTTTCTTAAAACCCCAAGCGCATTATAAATTTTTAAACTACTGTTTTCAATTATGATTCCATAAGATGTGAAAACTTATGGCTGCACTACAAGGTCATGCTAAAACAATATTTTTGATCTGACTCAGGCACGGGGGTGACAGTGTTTTTCGGGCGGGGTGTCCCACTGAAAGCTGGCGAGGAGGAGCCGTCGGGGGCGGGCGAGAGCCAACGCAGAGTGAGGCGGAGCAAATGGGATTTGGAGCGGCAGTCATATTCAGTTAGAGCGACACTGCCGTGCCGGTGACGCCAAGGAACGCTTCTGACAGGACAAATTGGAACCAGAGCGAGGCTGTTACCCAGAATCCCCCCCCCCGTGCCAGCAGCATGGACAATAGGTGTGTTGGCCTGAGCTGAAGACAAACAGTAGGGACGTAACTTCACTGACCTACCCCCACCATGACCGTCAGCAGATATATCCCAGGGATGACTAAGTCCTGAGCAAGAGCCCGGAAAGGATGCCTAACAAATTCCAGAATGCCAGACTACTGTCCCAGGACTGGCGTGATTTACAGCCGCCAGGGTTATCCGGCCGAAATTACATGCCAGCCAGCCAGCAGACGTTTCCCGGAGTTGGCGTTTAGCTGCTCACATGAAGGAGACCCCAAACAAACACACAAAGGACTGAGCCGAAACTCCCGTGCATAATGGCACTAAACTACGACTGCGAAATAAAGCAAAATGCCTGAAGTTGGAAGTTCTCAGGCTCAGGAAAGCATATATGATTATTTTGTGCGTCTACGGAATGAGGCGCAACATCCCGCCGGTTCTAAAGCTCAGATGAAATGGCAACATCGACCACGACGGCTCACAAGAGCACAGTAACAGAAGATGCAGGCAAATCCTTATCGATCTTGTGTTCAAGTTCATTAACCTCAGATGGAGGTCCAAACAAACCATTGCACTGCCTTCTTTTTTAAACTCGTGGGCACAAATCAATTCTTTATTGAAATGAGTGGGGCTGTCTCGTCCGCCAGCATCAGCCCCCGCAATGGATCTCTGTACCCACGCCAATATCTATAACTCTTTGGAATTAAATGACATTCAAGGCCTCAACCGCAATGTCATTAGTCATTTCCAAGAGATTTTTTTCATAAAGCGAAAGAGATTATTGCAGTTTTGCTGGCCCACATGGCGCACCATCGTCACTGATGTAACTGCAGTGTCCTGTCCAAAAATCTAGATCCTAGCAGCAGGAAAAAATAAACCTTCACCCTCTGTTGAATTTTGGGGCTGGTTTGTGGGTTTTAAACTGAGCTCCACTGAGGCGGGGAATCTCACTCGTCTGCTACAGGGCAGAGAAAACGTCCTTCAGACATCCAATAATCAGAAGGTCCCCATGGAAGGTGCTAATTAATGATGATTCTGATACGGGCGTTAATGAGCAAGTAATCAACTCACAAGACTGGAGTGTTGAGCAAGAAGAATCTGATGAAAGCCAGATGTTCTTGCCGTTCCACCATTGTTATTTTTCTGTCTAGTTCGGTCGCTGCCTGACGTAAACAGTCAGGCGCACATACTTTTACACGTCCACTTTTGCACTCATAGGTCATTCGCTCTACTTTAATTTCAACTGCCTCTATTTGACTGCGCAGCTTGTAAGAACATATCAGTGTTTGTTATCAGTTCCTGCCTCTGGGGGAACGTAAAGCACTCTGCATGCTCATTTCCACCTTGCTTATTTACCCCTCTGTCTTGTAAGGAGCCATCGTCCACTGCATTAATCTGTCCAGTGGGGATTATATATGTTCCCATAAGGAGCACACGTGAGCAATGCAGAATCCCCCATAAAGGGAGCATTTCCAAAAACTCAGCAGGAAAAATCATTCAGATGATCAACGGGAGCCAGAGGGATGGATATTGGCTGCCCTTCATCCCAGTATCGATATTCCTCACACCTAGAGATCAATATTATCCCACTACTAGCCTGATTCCTCTCCATGTTCCCTGCGTGCTCAACATGTTACACTGCTGATTGAAAAATGCTCCTATTAGGTTGTCGCTTTGTTAGAAGGTGTTGAGTTGCTCCTGCACCAGTCCTGTTTACGCTTGTACCTGGACGTTCACTGCAAGCTCAGCCTCGCTGCAGTTATGCCTAGTTGACTCCTCAACTGCACATACAACCCTAGAAAAAATTTAGAGACCACAACAAAATGTTCAGTTTCACTCATTTGTCATTTTATGGGTAGTATCAGTGTAAAATACACGTTTTTTGCAAACCTTCCCTGCTTCTCATTGATGAAGGGCTTCTTCCTTGCTTTATGGGTCTTCAGTCCTGCTTCTAGGAGCCTGTTATGAATTGCCCTAGCAGTGCACTTCACACCATTTAATGTTTCCCATACTTTTTGAAGGTCACTTGAGGTCATCCTCTGGTTTATGAGGCACTGTCGGATATGTTGACCGTCACCTCTGGCTCCTGTTCTCCACCTGGCTGGTGTTTGGTCATTGCCACTGTCTCCTGCTTCACCTCGTTCCTGTGTACTGCTGTCTTAGAAACGTAGAGCCTGGAACCAGCGTAGCCTCTGCCAGCAGAACTGGGATTTAGCTAGGATTTAAAAATGCAGATTTTTTAAAATATTGAGTGTTCTCTTTCATTTTGCTCATCACCACACAAAAGCATCTTCTAAATAAAATAATTGTAAATCTAAATCATCCCCACAGAGTTGAAACACAAATTCCACATTTTGTTAAGTTATAGCCTCAGTTTTCTTAGGAAGGAGGTCTGGGAGTGGTTTGTGTTTTCCGAACTGGTGCAATCCTAAAGGAACCCAGCACTATCGCCGTTTCATCCCCCTCCTCACCCCCCCCCCGGTCTGAAGATCCAGCCGCAGGAAGTTCGAGCGAGAATCAGCCCCTTCAGCTGTGAAGGGGGACGTGCCCCGAATGCCGATGTCTGGGATTAGCATAAGCGGGAAAGCTGTCGTCGCTACTCCCCATCCTGCCCGCGTTCAGTATTCAGCCCGGCGCTTTCCGACTCCTTGTGCTCTCATCAGGGCTGCCGGGCCGGGATAATGAGCCCTATCACAGACATCATTACTTATTCATTTGGCAGTAGGTTCGCTCTATGGCGGTCAAGCCGCTCAGCGTTCAAGGGCACGGCTCGGGGTCGTCCGCTGCCTTTACCGTCGCCAGCCACGTGGGGCGGCACGCACGTGAAATGTGGCCCCCGTTGCCCAGTCCCTTATGGCACAGGTGTAGGAGGATTACCGGTCGGCGGTAATACCGGAAGCGCTGACTGCGGCGCTGCCCGAGCTTGCCCATCGCCATGGATTTCCCAAACCTTATATCACCTCCATTCACCATCATTTCCCCCGTGTGAGAATATCTCCACTCTTCTCCACCTCAGCCACAGAGAGCTCTGACCATCAATGTATTATGTTCAAATGTCCTTATTTTTTGTGATTTGAATTTAACGGCAATTTGCTAACGGCAATTTGCAGACTTTTTATTACTAATTACACCTGTGTCCATTTTCGATTTTCCTGTTTTTCAGTGGAAAAAAATGACACTGTCCCCAGTGCTGGGGGTCGCTTGGCGTCGAATATAGCGAGGGAAAAGGGAAGAGTATGTTTCCTTTTTTTTCCCCTCCAGTGAAAACAAAGGTGAGATTATCTCCACATCGGTAGGTGGGAGTGTGGGATGCCAAAGGCGCTGCAGCTCAGATCTCCACTGACAGATTGTCCAGTCCCATGGAGAGGAGAGTTCAGCCTCCCAGCTGTCAGAGGTTAGTGTTTCTGCTCGGACGGGAGATCGCCTTCCATTGTGATGCAGAATGGCCTAGCCTGCTCCAGGACCTGACCAAAACACTGTCCAACATTCTGCCAGGAGGCAACTGTTGCTGCTTACGTGTTTGAATCTCTTTTTTTTTTAAGCGTTTGGCTGTCTGTGCTGGTAAAGTGTGATTTTAAGACTTACGGGTAAGTATTAAACAGCACAGAATTAAGGTTTCTGCTGATTTAACTGGTCCAAACTGAGCAAAGTACCCTGGGAGTAATCTGGCTCCCACCTCTGGTCTGGCCTCGTCTGGTGACCCGTGAACATTCAGATCCAAGCCTTCTGTCACCAGTCTGTCTTCCAAAAGGAGGCTTCCACTGAATTTCACACTTCCAACAACTGACTCCAGCTTGCATCACACCCCCCCACCCTGCCTCGCCCCCCTCCAACTCACCCACATTTCCTCTGCAGGGCTACAGGTTGCAGGTCGTAGCCCAGGCGTCACTCATGAGTGGGTGGTGTCCCGCAGTACAGGGAAACACTGATGAGACTGACACATGCACCTCAACAAAGAAAGGAAAGGAATTTATCCCGGAACCACAGGGTGGGCTGCGTAAACAATCAGAACTGAAGAACACCACGCAAAAGAGCTTGGTTTAATGTATTAGCTTTCCCCATCAACTAACGTGACCACGGGTGCCTTCTCCATTTCAGGATGAAACCTTCCAGAATGTTTCAGGGGTGTCTGCCAAAACATCCCCCGAGCCTTCGCTGATATCGCTACTACTGGCATGTTTATATAAGGTGCATTTAGTGAGTTTGGTATTTGCGTGAGTTTGACAAGAAATAGAGGGAGAATCTGGACCTCCGGCATAAGGAACCAACCGCAACATGATGGACAAGCTGAAATGTTTTGACAAGGTTAATAAAACATTTACCAAAGGAGCAGAAGACAGAAAAGACCCACAGTCCCTGACGCTGTGCTAAGGAGTCGACGGTACGCATCATGGCAGCCCAGACAACATACCCTTTGGGTTATAAACACAGCTCTCAACTATAATGCACTATAAATACCTTCATAATTCTTTACCATTATAATACACTATGAAGGTATTCATGGTGCATTATAGATGAGAGCTTCATAAATTAGAGAATTAGAGGATGCCTTTTATTATCACTATACACATGTATAATGAGATGAAGAGCAGCTCCTTCAGTGCAAACATGTAGACACAACAAACAATGAACAAATTTAATAAACAAACAAAAGTTCTGCAGTGTTATATACATATGGAAGAATAAATAAATTGGGTTTTTAAATATATCAATATACAGTGTGAAATGTAGAGTGGGTTACTGTGCATTATTTAGGTATTACACGGTACTGATAATCACGCATTGATGATTATGTATTTATAATGCATAATACACATGACTATAATGTGTTATGATTTTTTATATATAGTTATAGCTGTGTTCATAACTCCTTATGAGTGCATTATAACTCCTTATGAGTGCATTAGGGAGGTATCTATAAGGTATTATGATCACTGCTTTAAGTAAAGTGTTACCATATTTTGGGGTTTAATAGTGTGTGAGGTGCAGTATTGTGGTCTGTGGGAAGAGTAGAGTGCAAACCACAGGGAGATGCCAGGGAGGGGGGAGTGTTCAATCAGATCACATGCTGCTGATCCTTTCATGAAGGTCCAGAGAGCCCTCCACAAGCTAACAGCATCCCCCCCACCCCCCCGAAAAGTGACATTCACAACTGACATTAACCCCACGGCTGGAAGCCTGCATGCAGTAAAAACATACCGTGACATGTATAGATGTACGGTGCCTTGGCATTTCAGCAAACTGCGGTACTAAAATACACTTAAAAAAAACACAGGTATTCAGCAGCCGCTGTGATTGGCTGGGTGGGCAGACGCGTCAGCAGCGACACTGTGCCGTAAATGGAAGGCGTGCCCGGTGATCCGTGTCTGGCGAGATGATCCGGTGCCGCTCCTACCCGTCCAGCACCGGCAGTAAACTCAGCGGCTGCTTCGGCCGGAAGCAGGAACTCACCGGCCCAAAAAGGCACATGGCAGCTGAACCTGGGAGTGACTCCCAGGAGGTGAGCTTTTACTCGGAACACGCTGCCTCCCGTGTCCGGGAAAACATGCACAGGGATTTCTCAAGAGTGCATCGTTAGAGCCAGGAGCCCTGCTACCCTCCAAACGCAACCTTACCCCCCCCACCCCCCCCACCGGGTGCGGAGTCCGTAATCCAGAGTGTCCTGCTCAGCTACGTCACTGTCAGATCCAGGACGTGCACCTTCCTACAGATTGCAGAGACAACAGCATGGGAAAGAATTTGAAATGGAGGAAGACACAGCTTGATCATTTTAATGCAAAGGTCTATTTTAATTCTGCCAAATTAAATATTGAGGTATGTCTCCCCCTGTACATCCCGTATGCTGCACAGTGTATGGTATAGTGCAGACAGCCAACGTGTCATCTGCACCTCTCCACCCCATGTGCTGGACATGTTCCACACACGCTGCATCCGCAAAGCCTCCAGCACCGTACAGGCCCCCTCCCACCTCTCCTCTGTCCGTAAAAAGGTTCATCAGGGTCTGGGCCTGCTCTGCCGGACTGTGCACAGCTTCCTCCCACAGAGCGTCATACGTCTGAGCACCACTCTGCCCCATTCTGCCCACAACTGCTGAACAGCTGGGAAATACTGTTTACATCTGCCGTATTGCCACTGTAAGCATGGACAGTACTTCCATGCTTAATTTCCTAATGTTACGCAGTTTGCCTGTTCACGGTATGTCTATTGTGAATTATATGTTATGCTACAGTACGTCATGTAACATTACATAATGTTACGAAATGTTACATTACAATTCATCGCATTACGATATGATGCATTGTGTTGCTACGTAATGCTATTACGTAATGCTACATATATAATGTTTCATTGTGTTACGTTACATTATGTTACATTGTATTATGTTACATTATGTTAAGTGGATTGGTAATAGTCTTTAGCACTGAAGTATCTGTCATGAATGTTGCACCAGGGTCCAGGAGGAACGCTTATAGAGCTGTGTTATTCATGTATGGCGGCCTCTGGGGGGAGGGGTGTATCATTCACAGCCTCCTCAAGCCCCGTCTGGTCATTTTCAACCCTGTCTGTCCGAGTATTTAAGCAGGTGGCTGTCTGATTGGCTCCGAAAGCCGAAGCTGGAGGAGAAAGAAAAAAACAGAAGGAGGGAACGTACAGCATATATTTGATTAAGGCGCCAGCATGACTGAGCCTAGTTTCCAAAGGTACTCAAGGGGGCTTTCAAAGCGCGTCTGAAAGGGAGAAGGCTGCGAGCTGGTAACACGGGATCTCAGCAGCACCGGCGGATTCACGATTCATCTCTAAATTTAATATGTTGCTTAGCAGAAAAACACAATTGAACTGAACTGAATTCTCGGCAAAATTTCAACACCAGAGACCAGAAGAGCATATGTGATTTATGCTGCTAATAATTAACCAATTAACCCCCCCCCCCCCCCCACACACACACACACACAGACACACACACACAGACGGACATTAATTACTAGAATCTAAATAAATACCTGATCCAGGATCAGACACATCCATCTCTGCCTGCAAGAGAGATTTCCCGGCTTTACCCTCAGCTTTCAGTGGCTGCCATTTTGAAAGGTGTTGCTCTGAGCATTTGCTCCACACACCCCCCCCCCCCACCTTCCTCAGCCCCCCCATTCATCTAATGTTTCCAAATCGCAGACAGCTGGAGCAGTGATTGAAACAGGAAGCCGGGTGACTGCCGGGCATGCTGACCCAGAGCCGCAGGCGTAAGCGCAGACCCGCTCAACGCACACACCGCGGCGGCCCGGCACTTAACCAGATCAAGGCGCAGATTAAGCTTCACTTTGGGACTGGAGTCACGAGCAGAGGTGGGGGGGGGGGGGTTACGCTGGGAATGTCTGCCTTTCAGGCTTGTGTGGGGTCACTTTATACAAATCTAACCAAATATCGTTTCATGGAATTTTCTCCTGTTTTAAGTTCGACCTAGTTGGTTAAAGATGGTGTCTCTTAATTATGCGCCTGTGTGCGCCGATGGACCATGCTGGAGCACTGGATGTGTAACGTGAGACAGGGAAGACAGGGAACCATGCTTGACCCTGACAATGGACAAAATTTGCGTAAGTTTCTTGGTACATGATAAATCTGACGAGCAAGTCGGAAAGCAAAAAGAGGTACAAGTAACTTAACGAGTTACTACTCAATAATAAACAAATATAGTAACTGCATGGAATACATGAATCATTATGATTGATTAATGATGAATTAATGTGGGATTAGTACGTGACTAAACCTTAGCTTCTGGCTAATTAATACATTAAGTAAGAGTGTACTACTCCTGTTACTAGTATACTATTACATTATTTGTGTCCTGACAAGTAAAGTCTTATTAAAAATACATTCCCAACAATTTATTCTTTTGAGGTAATGCCACAAAAAGGTATTATCAGCCGAATTTCAGACTCCATCTAGGTCACAAGTAGCTGCCTCTACCTGAACAGTCAATGCTGTATCCTGTAATGATCTGTGAGATTGATTTTCCCCACAGAAATAATAAGCCAGAAATCTGAATCGGGTACAACAAAACTGCTGTAATTTTGGGCATAAATGCTTCAATTGACACAGGGAAGAGAGACATATTTTCCACCTGTTTCCTTCAGACTTTTTCGTGGTGGTGTGACCTGGATTTGGTGGGGGGGGGGGGTGCATTACATGACATTATCATGGTCATTTAGGGGTTTTCACTCCCAAATGAAAACGGCGCAGGAAGGGCTAGTTTCTTTGGGATAAAAGCCTTTAGAACATGGCTTTCTAGACCGTGCTGGTTTGTGTGTGGGCAGACAAACTGAGACGTCTGGGGGAGGCGGAGTCTGGCTCCCAGGTCCTTCACCTACGTATTGTGCGTTTCAGGACAGGAAAATCCATACAGCCAATCACAGACCGTCTCACACACAAGAAACTATCTCAGTGAAGGAGAGATAGACGTGGTCGTGTTACCGTGGCGATCTACCTGAGTGGCATCACAATCACGACACTATATAGTTATATAAATATTCAAGCACAACAAAGTGACAAAATATGGTACAGATACCTTCTACCTTTCATTTAAATCATGCCCCTGTCCTCCTGTGTTGGAACTTCCATGGGAAACCGGTAAAAGACCAGCCACTAATCACTTTGTCACCTTACATTCAAGCAGGCTGTGATCACTCTGAGGGCCTTAAGTAGTCACCCAGGTCCACAGAGGAAACAATCAGATGAAGTAAGACCCAGCCGTGACCAAATGAGTGCTGCCTCTGTGTGCAAGTAGCCTTAAGGTAGAGATGAAGGAGCAGATGCCTGAGGTTCCCTAGAGGAGCCTGACCAGAGGAGGACAGCGCCCTCTGCTGTCGTCTGACGAGAACAAAATTCATTCCCTTGTTAGAGCTGACCGATGGTTGCCAAGAACTAGTTGCTGGAATACATTTCTGCTTAACTTTATCCTCATGACTTTTATCCTTTTAGCCGGACATTTCGCTGGAGCAATTTAGCGTTGTTTACGCAGTCATATCAAGAAATTTACTGGTAGCATAAGGTGCTGGTGGCCATAGTATTAATATGTTGGAGTTCGCCGGGAGAGAACTTTAGGATAAGCTCGTAAATCTGCAGGCACTTAAATTTTGGATGCTAACGTAAATAATCATTTTCCAAGGAGATCTCACATCCCACAGCAAGATTGGTGCAAAGTCAACATCGATTAAACTTTGAGCCCCCTATCACGCTTTAAGGCTACCAGACATTAAAAAATCAACAAATCACATTTACAGCGGATCCGAACAGGAGAGGCTGTTTATAGCAATGTCAGGTTTTGACTGACGTGCGTGGGACACCCCCCCCCCCCAGTCTCAGGGAGGTGTCTAACATCACTCTAACAAAATAACGCTAACACGTTGTACGATTTTATTTTTCGTGGGTGGGGGACAAAGATAAATTCAAGGGCCAATCTGCAATTTCATGGTGCAAGCTGGACTAGACCAAGACGGGACTCATGTT
>JAODUD010000043.1:3837592-3856385 GCA_026784285.1 Stomatorhinus walkeri | reverse complement strand
TCCCGCCCCATATACTCTGCCTTTAAGGGTTCCTCTGCCTCAGGCAACACGTACAGCCACACACACACACACACAACATTAGTATTTGTTGTGGCTCTGTGTTCTGGCCGTGCGAAAGCTTTTGCCCCTACGTGCTGTGTAATGGCCATTTTGGTAATAAAGCATTTGGTGCCTGTCTTCAAGGTCACCAAGCCTGGTCTGACCAGCTGTAGGTTCTAACAATGCTAATAGTAAGGAAGTGTCTAATAGCAGTAAATGGCAAAAACTAGCCCATAACTGTGCCTGATAGCTCACCTGGCTAACCTAGCAGTAGCTCAGGGTTTTATGGGATCTGTGACTCTAAAGCTGTTTGAGTCTGGGATTGGAAGTTGGTGGCCACTTCTGCCCTTAACCTGCGTGGTCCTCTTCCAGGTTTCACGGCTATCACCACTACCAACCCCATCTGGCTGATCAAGACGCGCCTACAGTTGGAGGCCAGGTGAGCCATCAAGTGTGCCCCTCTGCTGATGGGCAAATAGAAGGGAATCTGGGGGCAGATGAAAATCCTACTGTGCTGCATAATGTGCTGGTGCAGCTTACAGTTGAACTTTGACCCACCTCTTCCCAGAATCTCTGCTGACCTTTCACCCACCCTTTCCCAGAATCTCTGCTGACCTTTCACCCACCTTTTCCCAGAATCTCTGCTGACCTTTGACCCACCTTTCCCCAGAAACTCTGTTGACCTTTGACCCCCCCTTTCCCTAGAAACTCTGACCTTTGACCCCCCCCTTTCCCCAGAAACTCTGCTGACCTTTGACCTTTCCCCAGAAACTCTGCTGACCTTTGACCCTCCCCTTCCCCATGAAACACTGCTGACCTTTGACCCCCTTTCCCAGAAACCGAGGCGAGCGGCGCATGAGTACCCTGGACTGCATACGGCGGGTTTACCGCTATGACGGTGTGCGTGGCTTCTACCGTGGCATGTCAGCCTCCTACGCCGGTATCTCTGAGACTGTCATCCACTTTGTCATCTATGAGAGCATCAAGCGCCGCCTACTGCAGGCCAAGGCCGCTGCCCACGTGGACGAGGAGGAGGAGACGGTGCGGGACGCCTCGGACTTCCTGGGAATGATGCTGGCCGCAGCCACATCCAAGACCTGCGCCACCTCCATTGCATACCCACACGGTGACTAACCCTCACCCTGCTCCTAGATTAGGGAGTTAAACCAGGAATCCCAAAATGAAAAAGACAAGGTTTGCTGTTTTGTCCTTTCAGCTCCCTAGGGCAGAGTTACTGTTTTACAAACTCTTATAAGAGGTTTTCAGTGAAGCCAGGAGCATTTTAGATTTTTTTTTAATAATCAAAAGCTAATCTTTGGTATGTGATTCAAATTATTTTAACTGTTTGTAACGTTATTTTGTTTTTTCCTTTTTGGTCCCTCGGTCTATTTTAATACCCATATTCTTTCACCATGAAGATAAGCGTGGTCGCTGGCGTGATGTTGAATCAGCATAGCTAATACCAGAAAGCTTGGGAGAGTTTTAAGTACTTTTTGCGTTACGTAAAGTAAATCATAATACTGAAGTTTTGGCAATTTGATTTATTTCTCTTGACCCCCCACAACTACTCTAGGGACCCCAGGTTGAAAGCTCTTGTAATCGTGCTGGTTTATGGACACTGTCGTCATGGTGTCTGGCCTGGTCTTGCCTTGTCTCTCAGCACTCGTGAAGGGAGCATTGGGAGAAGCACACATCCTTTTAATGTTATGCTATTATAGTGTTCCTGTTCTAAATAGCACTTGCTCGCCATTGGTGTGCCTGTAGGCTCTCTATTTATGGAGCGGGGAGAGCATTTCCTGACTTGTAAATCTCTTTTGATCCACAGAGGTGATCCGCACACGGCTGCGGGAGGAGGGTACAAAGTACCGCTCTTTCCTGCAGACTCTGGCCACGTTGCTGCGTGAGGAAGGCTACAGCGCTCTCTACAGGGGCCTCACCACTCACCTGGTGCGGCAGATTCCCAACACCGCCATTATGATGTCTACCTATGAGCTAGTGGTCCATCTGCTGAATGGGTAGCCCCTCCCAACCACATACAGGCAGAGAGTGACAGAGAAAGCGAAGAGAGCACCCCCTTAAGGAGCAGGCGGATCGGCGTGGGAAGACCAGCTCAAACACCCCGGCACAGGACTCTGATCACTTGCAGGGTGTGATACGTCATTATAAGGAGTCAGGGTGATGGTTAGGCTCAGCCTTAAGTGTAAACTCTGCCTAGCTGGATGCTTGCAAGATGAGCGATTTACAGTCAAACGCATTTCCAATGTCGACTCTTTAAAGAGCAAAATATCTCCGCAAGAATGGGAACCGGAGGCGGGGAAAATGCTTTTAATGGCACTTATCACATAAAAATGACCATTTTAATAACAGCTTTGCTCATAATGAAAAGATCTTTTAAATGATTTATTTAACCCACAAGCATTTCACAGAATGCGTTTTGATAAGCTGTTCGGAATGCTGTCACTTCAGCATGGCAGATTGCTGCACGTTCAGTTCACCCATCTATGAAACGGTTTTTTTATAGTGTTGCTGGTACAGGCCGTGCCGACCCACCGGAGTAAGTGCGCTCGTGCGGCTGAAGTCACCGCCACGTGGGTCTCGGAGGATCACTGAGGTCTTACCGTTCTCGATAATGACTTGCGAGTGCAGTTTGTGGCCTCCTTTGGCTGGTGATTGATTCTCATTTTAATTTCTCTTGATTATCAAGCATAATATTTTATGGTTTTCTTTGAAAATATAGTACAGTTCATTGTACTCACTCCAATGAAATTTAAAGTATGTGTATATATATTGTGTATGTATACACATAGATCTAAAATCATGGAACAGCCTGCATTGCGGGCAGACGCATTTCATTCAGATTCGAACGCTTGATGTGGTTCTCATAGGGCCCATTGACTTCTGGTCCGTCACTCATGCAGGTCCTGAAAGACGAGGTCTGTGTTTTCAAAGGCTGTCTTCAATGATAAGGCAGTGTCACTCATCTCCTTTCTCAGCATTACATTTACATTCTGGCTTGTACCCACTGATACACCGCTCCTGTCATTTCCCTTTCAGTCATTTGGCATTGGATAGATAGCCAGACAGTTGTGCGCAGAGTGATGAGACACCCTGGCAGTTGTATATAATTACATGTACATTATCTGTGTGTCTGCTATGGGGGCTTAATGTTTCCATTCAAGTCCAATGTATTGTTTTTTTACACCTAAATTTGCATTGCAGTGGTTTTTCTCAAAGCAGGTATTAGTCTGATTGCAGGGGGCATTCTATATGCCGTGAGGGAAGGAATTTGGCTTTGTTGGGTGGGATTGTCATGTGTGGTGAATCACCTGTGGTGCTGTACCTGCTGCTGATGCACTCTATAGTTGTGTGATTTTCATGAAATCGAAATGATCTTGTTTTTCGCAACATGAACATCCTGCTACAGATATCAATGCTGTTTTCGGGTTTGTTTTATGCTGTTTGTTGTAGCACGACTTAAGAATTCCACAGTGCACACATGGGTGAGAGGTAGTCATGGTCAAGTGAAGCTTCATGAACCATTTGCTGTATTTTCTGACCCACTGGATGGTGCTCTTGGTTTATTCTAGGATGTGTTTTTGAGGCTTTTTTTTTTTTTGAAGAGAGCACCATCTAGTGGGGTCAGAAGATGCAGCAATTGGTTCATGAAGCTTCATTTGACCATCACTAGTTATTACTGGGTGATGGTCTTAGATTTTTCATTTTGATTTTAATGATGTAAAAAATATATAATTATGTATTGTACCCAAGGCATAACTTTGGGTTCAGCATAGGGGGGGGGGGGGTAACACCACCCCTTCCCCCACAATTTATGCACATGCGTTATACCATCGTCAGTTTGGTGCAACTATTAGAAATAATGCTCATTGTGTTCACAATGTGGCACCACAGGGCTCAGTTTGGAAATTTCTTGTGATCATATACTTTTTTCATTTTTGTTCAGTTATTTGAATGAAAATGTTCAGAGCCTCCTATGCATCACCATACCCCTTTTTGTACAAAAGTGAATAAACTAAATTTGAAACCTGTGTCATGTGTCTTCTGCTTTCCCATAATGCTTCTAATAAAATATTCTGATGTACAAAACAGAAGGCCTTAAGACGAACTGTTTTTTCCCTCTACATTACTACCATTTGTGAACTCATAACAGTGAATTCAGAGAAAGTAGGGGAACTGTAAATTGGGATGAGTTGCTACAGAAGCAGATGTCTCCCTTTGGTTGAGCTGGAGATAATGTCCTTGCTAGGGACTGGCATTGATTGCTCTTCATCGCTGAATCATCTCTGATCTGGATCAGTGTTTTCCAAACCCCAGGGAATTAGGATGTGGGCTGTCTGGAGGTCCCCAAAGACTGGTTTGAGAAACACTGTTCAAGAGCAATATAAGGAAGTAAATCATGTACTCGGGCCTTGCGAATCAGAAAAAAATCGACCGTACAGTCACCGATGAAGCCTCTCCTCGAGTTCTCATTTTACGCCGCAAGAGGGCAGCATTGTCGATCATACTTTAAGTGGTTTCCAACCTCAGAAAGAGTACTGGTTTTCTACATCCCTGTAAAGTGTAAAATGATTGATAGCACTGGAATATAATGTTAACCCCATTAAACTGGGTTTCCAAAGTATTTCATTACAGAAGCAGAACACATTAATCATGATGTTTTCACGATACCAAACGATGCCGTCCTGACGACCAGGGCAGACTAGGGAATAATTAGCATTTAGAATTTATTCGTTATTTAACAACACATTCTCCAATTTAATACTGCCTTGGCAGTCACTTACTGAACAGGGATTAGTCGAAAGATTAAACAGAAACGGCACACCATTTTGCTTAACTCAGAAGACACGGACAGGGACAATTATAAGTAGTATGAACTACAGCGCCCCTGCCATTTAAGGGAGACGTTTCAAAATAAAGTGACAGCATCCCGATTGAAAGACCCAACACTGGCACCCCGACCTTAACACCGTACCACCGTGACATATGGCGGGTCAGCTCCATGACGCAAAAGGCGACCGTCCGGACGACTGCCGACCGCTCGGCAGGTTTGGATCAGCACTAAGCATCGGCTGGGTCTCGAATACTCCGGTAATGCTCTGAAACTTCCACAGAGGGTCCGTTGTAAGATTCATCGATTGGAAAAAATATATGTAAGCTATGTTTTTAAATACCATGTCCGTAGTAAAAAAAATGCTTGTTGGTCAAAATGTCCGTCAGAATTCATCATGATGCACACCCCTAGTTTAATAGAAAGCAATCACATCCATTATATAAATGAGTTATTTTTGTATTGCGTTCATGAATTTCATTATATGATGTTCGTCAACGATAGTATCCAATGTCCCATGTGATATCTTATCAAGGTGTCACAAAAGTATATACGGTAAATTATTAGCCTCAGTTTAATGCACTGGCGATATTTTATGGTCTCACACAGTCAGAATATTTGCACAATGTAAGATATGAATCAGGCAAGTAAATCTCAATAATACAGAGGCAGGGAACGAGACAGGCTTTAGGACGCCGCAGCACGCAGCGGCGCAGTTTCTGCCCGTGGCGGTCCTCGCGCCGGCGCGGCCAATCAGCGCTCGGCGCAGGGGCACGAACGGACGGCGACGTCCTCAGTGCTACTTTAACAAAGAGCCGACGGCCGCGCGCGACTTTTGGGCCGACTCCGAACGGCAGATCTGGCACCGGAGCGGGTTTGTGTGGCCGCTAGAGTGATACGGGTCAGCCAAAGCGGGGACAGCGAGGCACCGAGCAGCTCTCCGCTGGCCGAGTCGCTTGTTCTGTCGTTGTTAAAATCGGACATAAGCGTAAGTACACATTTCTTTTGTTTTTGCGGTTTTATTTTGACTGTTTGTTCTGTGCGGTGGGCCGGTCTCTTCGTCGCCTCCGGTGCCCTGACTGGAACGGGACGAAGGTGACTAACTTGCTATTCGGACGGAGAAACGGTAACTCGACCCGCAAGGTCTGGAGAAACGACACCGAAATGTGCCGGTTTGCCTTGCGCTCCCGCGACCTATGAGTCGGAAGCTGGCCGGTAACTTTTTTTGTCTTTGCGTCTTAAATGTAAAAGCGGCAAAAAAGCCCCAGACACACAAACAATGGCAGCGCTCGACAGGTCCGGGTCTCTGTTCACAAACGCCCGAGTACCGCCGCGCTGCCCGGTGTGTTTGACAAATGAATGAAGCGCCTGGGACAGATCCCTGGAAGTTCCGCGGATAACCTCGCCTTTCCAGTGTTTACTGACGCCTCAGACCAAACACGTTTTGTTACTGTTCGGTTGGAAGTTGTTTTTCTTCCCCGGAGGGTCTGAACATCCCCCTTCAGAACTGCTTTTGAACCGGTGAAAGAAAAATATAGCTTTGGAAGATTAATTGTTAATGAGGTTCTCTTAGTGGTGCCTGTTTTCTTTTTCAATTTTCTTTATATCAATCCAGTTAGACGTTATGTCCGCCTCGTAAAAATAGCTTCTATACGCATATGAATACAGTTTGCTGTAATATAGAAATGATTCGCCCTTCAGTTTCCTCCGTGGTTTTTCACAGGCTTTTGTCGCCCAGGCAAGTTTTGCAAACCAGCTTTAGTCAAGTCTTTTAGGTCAGGGATATAGCTTACTGTCACAGGGCTGTGAAACCAGCAGTCGTGGAACAATTGCAACTGCTGGAGGGTTTTTTTGTTCTGCTCGATTCATGCGTAGCTCCCTCGTACCCCGACCCTAACCATCTGCCGTTTGACCCCCCCCCCCTATAATCCTAACTACTCAGTCCCTGTCCTGTACAGAGATCATGCTAATAAAGACCAATCGGTGTAGAGCACTTAATTGTGTCAGGTTGGGGCAGCTGTGTGTGTGCAGCAAGCATGGTGGGGGGTAGTGTCTGGCAGAATGTGCAGCCGCTGCATCTCTGAACAGCCTGAGACTGGAAGCAGGTGCGAGATCTGAGTCAGGCCTGTGACTGCAGTGTGCAGAACATCGGGCTGTTGGTTTAAAAAAAAAAACCAGCCACAACTCGCCTCTGTTCTGCCTGTGCTGGGAGTGAACCGTAGGAACATGTGGGCCATCTGAGCCCCGTGGACTTCAGGACACCAGCCTGTGAAGGTGGGGGTTGAGGGAGAGTGGGTGGCAGATGTGTGAGTATGTGGGACAGGTTGGCTTTTTATACAACTGTCTGATGCGGAATGAGCAACTCGTATTTCGCCCCTTCTTGTCTTTCCGTTTGGATGACTGTTGTGTTCCAGTCTCCACGTAGGCTCCCGGCTCTGACGCACGTGTGGAGAATAGGCACATTTCCTGGTGGAAGTAAAGAGGGCAGGCAGCCATACCTTGTCTTTAAAGTCTGTTGTGACTTGCCAGCATGCAGCAGAGAATTTTCGCCAATCTTCAGATCCAGAGTCCCCTTAGTTCTGTTCTACACTGGCTGCCTGGGTTGTTGGTGTGTGTGTGGAATGTAAAATTGAGCACTTGTGAAAAATTTATATAGCCTCGCATAGGATTGATTGTCCCTTGCTACACATTGTGGAGCACTTTAATCCACAGCTCAAAGCTTAGGTGTTCCTTTTGTTTCAAGTCAGGTCCTGGATCCTTTCCAGGAACAACTGGTACAATACAAATTTAAGTGTATTCCCAGCAGTTGCCGTTCTCAGACCAGGCATTGCCTAGTTCTGCTTTTACTGTTAAACAGGGATGGAGGACAAAGTGACATCTGGGTATTTTGCATGCCACGTAGAGTTAAACGTTTGTGCCACCACTGTGAATGATAAAAACAAGACAAAGTCCGGTTGGTGGATAATTAATTTGCCATAGCTGGTTGTTAAACGTGCCAAAGCACTTGTTTTGGCTGTTAACATTCCTGGATGAATTGCTCCAGAGCCTAATTTATCGTGACGTTTTTTTTAAATGGCTGGTTCTCAGATAAAATCCACAGAATTTTATGTTGGTGACGTAACTATTAGTCACGCGTGTATAATAAACCTAGTCTGTTAATTAAGAACCAGTATGTGTAGGTGTGTGTAGTAGCTAGGCAAGCAACATGACTATATTCTGCCGGGGAGTGTTAATGATTAGGGTTTTAATGGGTGTGAGGTCGTACATGTCTGTGCATGCTAATTATGCATGTATACTGCTGTCGAAAGGAGTAAACTAAATGACATAAGTCACAGCCTGGCCCTTTGCATCTTTGTGCTGATAAGTATTTCCGTTGTGAACTGAGTTTTTTGTAGCACTGAATTGGGTAAGACTGCACAAACTACCAAGGATAGCTCATTTGATTAATATGTCGTACTCATGACGCCACTGTTGTGGGTGTGATCCCTCTCTGGGACGTGTAACTTTCCCTTTCTCTGTTACCTGCGAGAGTAATTTATCTGTTGATGATAGACTATTTTCAGTGAACTCCACTTAGATGCTGTGGAGGTTGGACATAGGCAGGCTTAAGACTCCAGTAGGAATATGAAGGTGAGATGAATTTGGTACTGTGTGTGGGCTTCCTCTGTCCCAGTCTGGGTGTCAGCTTTTAGCTGAGGTGTTTCTGCTGTAAGAATTCTGGCCCACAGATGTAAAAGCGATGGTATGCTAACAGGGCAAGATACGTGAGCAGTGACCAGTGATCCCGCAAAAGAGCTTCCCCATTATGAAACAGCCAGGTTTCCCATTTGCATTTAGATGATGGTGCTGGAGGGCAGCTCTCTAGCACCATTGCCGCAGTGGTGTTCACTACCATTCCCAGGTTGTGATCCAGTCAGCCCTGTGTGTGCTGGTGAAAATGTGATTGTCCATCTGTGGCTGTTTTCATTCTTGTTAGCTGCGTTTGTTTGTGCCCTTTTCTTACTCTGTAGAAGTTTGTCTTGCTGGTTGGAAGCAGGTAATATGAAAGTGCACTGAGCTCTAGATCTGTCAGGTTAATTGAGTATATCGCTTGGGGTGGTGCTGCCCTTGGAAACAAGCCAATACACACTTTAAGTCCCTCCACTTAAAAGAAATTGCGTTCCTTATGGGATGTTGGCCATGTGGACAAAAAGGCCTCGACTACAGTTCTTTCTAATGATTGCATGGCCTGTCAAGGAAATATTTTTGAGGTTGGGGTTTGCAGTCAAGCTGTTCAAATGGAAAGGGGATGATGTTGGATTTGTATTAATGCCACCGCTTAGGTTCAAATACAAAACACTTTGGTTCTCTTAATCACAGTTGTACATGAAGGTGTAGAGCATGAACTGTGTGGAAGCTCTTTAGGTGTATTTTTCCGGCCTCCCGCGTGCCGCCAGTTACCCTCCCCCAGTTTTGCAGCTTGAATTTTTATTACTATTGAACTGGTTACAATGCCTTACTCCTCATGCAGTCATCTGTTACCATTAGCCATGTGCACATCTCCTTAATGATATGTGACTGTCTCCGCCGTGGGCATTGCTGTGGCTGGCAGGATTCCCCCGGTCCTCCATTCACACTCGAATGCAGGCAGGGATGGTTTTGGGGTTTTGGGTCTGCTTAGGCAAAATATATCGGGCCAAGCTTGGAATGAGAGTGGCATCACTCGAGGAGAAAAATCAGTGCCACCAATCTGTAGTGTTCATGAGAATGAACAGAGGCGATTGGACGGATGAGGGCAGTGTGTTTCTGAGAGATGCTTAACAAATTCACAGTTAGTCTTCATTCTTAGAATTAGTCACCATAGCGGTCCGGGTTTCCCTGTTGTTAATTTGGCTGAGTTCTGTATGCTGGTGCCGTGCTGGGCATATGCAGACGATAGTACTGCAAACTGATTTGGACTGAGCAGATTCTCAGAAGGTTCCTGCTGGCTAAGCAAAGAGAGTATGTGCAGCAAAGTTGCGGAGAGTGTAAACTGAGCCGTTACTGTGCCAACAGGATGTTCTCTCCTGGTGACGTAAGCTCTCTGTCACCTCCTGGTCGGGGTTACGGCCCGTGGGCTTGACCAGCTGAGACTGCATGGAAAGAAAGAAGCATAGTTTGTATTACCTATCTATTCTCTGGGATATTTTGATACAAAATCTATAGCTATGATCATTAAGAGAAATTATTCCCACTTTATTAAAGGATCTCCCAGACATCCAGTGTAAAACCCTGTAAAGCCTCCTCCTCTGCTTACTCGTCTTACCTGTAGTTTAACTGACGTCACCTAGGTTGAAGTCCCTGTGTACAGAATGCTTTATTGGATTTTAAGGATTAAAGAGCTGGATTCTAACTTCTCGTTTCTTCTGAAGGCATATGGAAGGTGCTTTTGCCTTGTCAAACTCTTGCTGCCAGTCCGTTCACGTGTGTTGAAGGTGCAGCCAGATCTGAGGGTGAACAGTGTGTTTTCCAGGAAGTTGTGACCAGGTGTTGGCAGTGATTTATGCGTTTGCAAATCCTCGCCTCCTGAGTCCATCTGCGTCGCTTTCCATCCTTCCTGTTAGCCAGTCCTTCGTCTGGATGTTTAGCGCAGCCTCCTTAAGTTTCCTGCTGTGGTTTTGGAAAAGTCTTCCAAGTCCTGCTTGTGATCCGGCTTGGCCTTGTGTTGTGACGCTGTCTCCAAGTGTCATACCTGCCTGTCTCTCTCAGCCTCCCACCACCTATATATGTGTAACAGATCCTTGTCAGGCACCATAGCTTCAACTAATTACTTGGTTCCAAATTACTTATACTTTTATCTGATTTTTAAATAGATGTGAACTAAGATTTGGCATAAATGAGTGCCTGAATACACCCTTGGCTACGACTGGCTATTAATAGCAGGCTGCAGTTGTTTCGCTGCATAATTTGCAAATGAATAAAACTGAGTAGAAATATATTTTTGTCTGAATTATGCCAGATATAATGCTTGCCAGGACAATGTTTACATTGTCATGTAGGTTTGGTTATGAAAGCCTCAGCCAAGTTTTATGAATCCCGTTTTTATGGTCCTCCATGGTGCACAGCAATTAGCCAGGTTGCAATTGTAAGGGGTGGGGCCCATTGCCAGAACATGACCTGCATTCGCCCGATGCTGTTTATGGAGGTACTCTCTCCTAATGGTAGTTCTGTAGGAAAACAAAAGCTGTGTACAGTTGACTTCCCCTAGGCATGAATCTTGTACACATAACACTACTTTGATCTAAAAATCACACTGCAGAGAACCGTGAAGGATCAGATGAAAGTTCTGCAAAGCAGACAAAAGTACTGTTTTGACTATACTAATCATTTAGTTTCAGACAGCACAACTGTGGGGAATTACTTGTGGCAAGCAAAGCTGCTTTGTCTGTGGTAAAATTATTCTGTGGTAAAATTTAGTCAGTGGTAAAATTATTCTGATTTAAATATGAAATATTTGGTGTTTAACTTGCGGATCTTGGTCTTGTGGAAGTACAGGTTCTCACCCAAGTTCATGTAAAATGCTGTGAATATTTGATGTGCTGATGCAGATCTTGTGGTTTTTCCTGTTTTTCTTTGTTTACTGGAGTAGTGTCAGTTCTGCGAGTTCATCCTCAACCCTCTCAAAGCGATGCTGCACCAATGCAGTGTCATTGTATTTTTGGAACCCACCGGTGATATTTAATACACCACAATTTCCGAGTAACGTGCCGGCCGCTGGTCATGAATGAAGCAGAGCAGCTGGTAGGTGCTGTCATCTCTCCACTGAGTCCTGGAGAGCATTGTGTCTACCCGGGGCAGCTCTCCTGGGGCCCATACCTCCAGCTGGCCTGCCTTCTCCTCTGAAAGGCGTTCAGTGTCGTGGTGGCCCTTTGTCTCAACCGCATACAACAAATGGATTAGAAGAGCTGCTTGAAATGTAGGAAACTGGGTGAGGGGGCAGGCAGTAATGTCAGCCCATGATTAACTTGGTTCTCTGGCCTTGCTGATGACTCTAGGGTGGCTGCAGAATTTTATATTGTGGGGGTGTGCATTTGTATTCAGATTCACTTCCTTCTGAGCCAGCTGGGGGGCTTCTAGGCGCATGGAACTGGGAGGAGGCCCTGAGGCTGTCCTGGGACTTGTTTGGAGCACCTGGGAACCCCCTGGAGGATCTAGTGAAGAAAGGCTAGGGTGGGCTGGGCTGGACTTCTCTGCTTGTTGCCTGGGTGACCATCAGTAGGCCAAGTGGGGTAAAGATGGATGGATGTAATAGCAGCTGCTCAATCAAGAGCAGCTGTTTTCAACCTCACTCTCCCTGCTTAACCACTTCATGGCCATTTCCTGTCTTCACCCTTTGTGTCAGAGGGATTGAATTTCTGCATTTTGGCCTCAGTTTCACCTCCCCCCTCAATGTGCTGGAGATCTCGGCCCACATCGGCTCCTCTGACTAACGGTTCTCTGCCTACTGCAGCAAGCTGTCATCTCCCCCACGACTGAGTATTTCTCTGGATTAACATCGATGCTCTCTAATGAGCAGAGCACCAACAAACTGCACGAAATGTCAGCTTTCGTTTGGCAAAATTAAACTTTTATAAAACATGAAGGGTACAAACGTTGTGCAGTTGGTCCCTTCCCGTTGCTGTGGACACCTGCTTTTGTGTCTATGGGGGAAATTCATGGACCCTGGGGGGTGGTTGTGTGGTCGTGGGTCTCCACCCCTCATTCAGACTGTTTCTTTTGTCTGCCGTCTGTTTATGGTTCCCTTTCTTGGGCCTGACTAGCTACCCATTTTTATCAGGGCCCTGATGTCAGCTTGTGACATCGTAGTGTTTTTCACCATTCAGGGAAGAGCACGTGCTGATGTCAGGCAGTCGGTTGTGCTGCATGTCTTGGTTCACAGAAATGTTTGGATTCCCTAAGAGCCTAGAATCTTCCTCTTATAGACACACTAGTTTGGATTTGTCACATGACCAGGTACCTATATGTTTTCATGTCTTCTTTTGTATAAATGTGGTGGGAGGGCAGGGGTCATTGTTTTGAGGGGAGGAGAAAGGTGAGTAGAAAGGAACAAAACGGCGAGGATAAGTGATCTGGATGGAGAAGACTGCCGCTTATATAATCACAAAGCATGTTTAGATAATGAGTTTAACATTAAACTCAAAATTCTTAGAATAAGGTGCATCCACTCCTCATTTCCCGAATCCAGGCATCAGAAGGTGAAAATTTGCTTTGCTTTACTGTCGTCTTAATGGACTTGCTCAGTCTCACTGTACAGTTGGAAGTGAGGAATGCAGTGTCGGATGGATGATGGTGACATTAGCCTTGGGTGGCAATCCTTTTTTGGCAATGGCTTGTAATCCTGGATGTTGCACTGCAGATTGGATGTCTTCTAGCCCTGCTTTTCCCTTTAGCGGTAGCCGTCAGGATCCCCCCCTTCTGCAGTATATAGACAGAGCAAAAGAGCTCCAAAATTCTACGCTGACCTGACTGAGCGTAGTCGTCACTTTGGGAGCGAGATGTTGACTATTTGTTACTTGTGTGGTTGAGGGGAGAGGAGAACGAGAAGAGACAGTCTGCACTGATCAGGTCTGTGTTGGGTTGTTAAGTTGTCTGGTTAATTATACCAGCTGAGAACAGAAGGGCTGATTTTAGTAACCTAACCTTGAACTGATGGTTGTCTACACTGTTTTCCTTCCTGTGGTCATTCCAAGAACAGGACAGTGCCGCCTGATCAGGAACCGCCAGCCAACCTTTCAGAATTGTATTTTTAGCCATTATCTGATCAGCTGCAGTCGTCCGTTTTCTTACCGTAATAGCGGGTCTCTATGCATTGGAGCTCTTTATTGATGTCCTGGAAAAGCAAGCTGGAAAGGGACATCACTCAAGGGGATTAATGTTTCCTAGCACTCGTGACTGATTTCGTGTGTGCGTCCTTCGAAGCCTTTCCATAAAAAGTACATTAAGTGTTTCAAAGTTTAGGGGTGGAATTTGTAACGTATTGCTTTTGTTATTTACACCTCTGTTCTGTCTTCAGCTCCTTTGGCCTGTTCTTTTCTGAGGACAACACAGCAGTGGGTGCAGCCGATCTGCGACCGGGACGGTCTGGACACCAAAAAATCCGCTTTGATGAGGTAGCAGCAGGTTCTGGAGACGGATCCCACTACCCTCCCCCGGCCACTCTGAAATGGGCCAGAAGATCTCAGGGAGCCTCAAGGCCGTGGATGGACGCAGCGAGCCATCCTACAGGCCCACTCGACGGGACCTGAGGGGTCCAGATCTCTGTCGACCGGCCCGTTTGGACCTGCTGCTGGACCTGCCCCCGGCACCGCCCGCTGTACAGCTGCAGCACTCTTGGAATGGCAACGACCGCTCACTAAACATCTTCGTTAAAGAGGAGGATGGGCTGACACTACACCGCCACCCGGTGGCTCAAAGCACAGACTGCATCCGTGGCCGCGTGGGCCACACTCGAGGCCTTCACGCCTGGCGCATCCACTGGCCCACGCGACAGCGCGGAACACACGCTGTGGTAGGCGTGGCCACTGCCCAGGCACCGCTGCACTCCGTTGGCTACATGGCCCTGGTGGGCAGTGACTCCGAATCCTGGGGCTGGGACCTGGGCCGTAACAAGCTCTACCACAACAGCAAGAACCAGCCGGCACAGGCCGCCCCCATCTACCCCGCCTTCCTGGGGGCCGACGAGTCTTTTGTGCCGCCAGACTCGCTGGTGGTGGTGCTGGACATGGACGAGGGCACGCTCAGCTTCGTGGTGGATGGCCAGTACTTGGGCATTGCCTTCCGAGGGCTCAAAGGCAAAAAGCTGTACCCCATTGTTAGTGCGGTGTGGGGCCACTGTGAGATCACCATGTGCTACATCAACGGCCTTGACCGTAAGTCGACCCTTTTACAGCATTCATCTGCATCTAAAGCATATGTGTGCCCTTCATCTGGTTAGTGAACCATGATTGTGAGGCTGATTTATTGTATAGCTGGAATACTCGAATGGTGGGCACCAGTCGTGATCCAGACCTCCCGGTCGACCACGTTTGTGTATATATTTACGCCCGCTGGATCTGCTACTTCCCCCATCAGCAAAGCCTACTGATGGTAAACCCCCTGCAGACTTTGGCTTTGTGTGGCTGATGAAATTTGGACCTTGGGGACAAATGTGGTTACCCCTGTTATATAGGAATTGACATAGTACATAATTAAAGAGAATGGGAAATGGGCCGACGGTTTGTGTTTCAGGTTTGCTGCGTACACTGGGATAATTCTTCCCTCCTGAGCACGTAAAGGAGATCATGTCTGGAATCTGGGGGCTGGAGCCTAACAGGGATTAAAGCCAAGCAGTGTTGTCACTGGGCCTTTGGGATCTGGCCCTGTGTGTCGTGACATGGCTGGCCAGCTACCCTGTTCTGCACGTACACCAGAAATATGGCAGATTAAGGTCCACAGTTGACTTCTGGAGGTGCCATGCAGATACTCAGGCTGACGTCAATGCCGTTCGACCATGGTTGTGTTGCATGCCTGCTGGGGCACTTGAACCTTGTCTGGCAGGAGGTGGGTGATTGAGCTGGTGGTGTGCCTTGTTATTGTGAGTCTTGTACAGGCTTGTTTTCCTTTTGTGTAGGCTCTGAGTAGGAGGCACATTAGACCTGTAGAGCCTCGTTTGTTGGGTCTAGTGACTTGCCAGCTCTCGGCGCAGTGGATATGGTTTTCTTGCATAGGTTTTTCGGTGTTCTGGAAAGGTGTGTTTATAGTGAGCGTCACTGCATTAAATCAGGTACTCATTACAAGATATTTCTATAACTGCTACTTTTAGTGGTCGGCTGTAAATAGTAGAATTTTAGTCTTGTCTGCTTTAAGGCACTCTGGGGGTGGGAGGGTGTTGTACAGCAGTATTACATTTATTATTTATTCCCTCACAGTAGCCCCCGAACAAAAGTGAGTATTGCAGGTGATACATTGTGTGTGATTCAGTGGGCTAATCTTGTGTACCTGTGATCAGACGGTCTTTGGTTCATTCCCAACCTCAGCAAAATAGTCACATGCCCGTGGGCCCTTAACACCCAGCTCCCTGAGTGCTGCAAGGTGGCTGCCCTTTGGTTTGCCCCCCAGATTTGCTCTCACCTGTATGGAGCATATGATGGGGCAAAGTGAAAAGGGAACAAACTTGTACAGTGTTAGGGGATGAAAGATGCAATTTCTGCACATGATGCAACTTTGAAAAGCCACGGTGACAAACCACTGGGCTTGTTTCGGGTCTGGCCTGACCTGGGGATCTTTAATCACCTGCCTGCCAAGCCTGATATGACTCTTCCTCTGCATAGCCTTAGACTTCAATGCAAAAGAACATGCCATCCCTACAGGGTGTGGTTTGGCCTGTCAGTGTCTGTACAAATGTTACCCCAGTCTGCATAAACGGTTCCCTGTGTTCGCAAAGTAAAGTTAGGTACATATTAGACGATGCTTGGCTGTCTCAATGCGTTTACACGTGCATTACATGTACCTTGTTTGATAGACTTGAGGTCCCTAGTCTCTAATCAAGATTTTTACTGTTTATGGGCTTTGCAATGTACTGACATGAGGAGTATCCAAGGTGGGAAAAATTCAGGGCCCCCTCTAATATTTACGGCCCCCACCCTTACACTGCCCTCGTATTGTAGAAATCCCGCCTGCTAGTAGTCTCTGATCATGTATCGCCTTTTGACTATTGCTGCCATCATTAAGGAGCATGCATGTTGAGTTGTCACCCATCTGTGCATCGACTTCTTGGCGCTCGTCCCCCTCTGTGGTCTTGATTCGCAGAATGCCAGGCAGAGGCTCAAAGCCCTGCAACTTTTCACCAGCCACAGAATAATCATTAATTTCCAGATGCAGTGAAGTAATTTCCGTGCTGTTATTAAACCCTCATCCAAATGTGGTGATGCATTTCTGATTAAGCCACTGTGTTATGTCCTCTTAGCAAATATTGACAACTTTTGCATGATGTCAGGTCACTTGGGTGGCAGAGAGAATTTCCATGCTTTCCAGACCAAGACAAATGAGCAGAATGGATCAAACTATCATCTGGTGTCTCTTAACCACAAGGGAATTTGATTGTTTGGGTGGTCATGGGTAAATATTTGCACTGTGAGGCATTAGTTCCCTTGGTATCAGTCCTGTTGAGGGATATATCACTTTCTCCTGATACCCGATCCAAAATCAATGGCACACAGTGGGTTGGGCTTCACTGCACTAAAGGGGAGGAGTGTCCTGTTTTCCCCCACTGTTCAAGTGCACAATTCAGGCGGCTCCCCAATGCTCCCTGTGCCATATACAGCTCATTGTCATGCCATTAAATATTCTATGCTGGCTTACTGTCTGTGTGCTGATACAGTTCTGCTGTCAGCTTCATGTGGGAGCCCACATGCTCATTCCTCACGCACACGGACACACGCAGGCCCTCCATCTACTCCAGTGTCATGGGCTTGGTTTCGCTGTGCTCTGTCACAGTAGTGTCAGGGAAAAGGAAAGGACTTACTCTTGGCGATTTGTGTCATCGCAGCCCTTGCCTGTCATGATGCCGTGCCGGCTTTGGCATTTTATGTCATTACTCCGCATGTGTCTGCCTGAATTTGACTGCAGTCTGGGATGTCCACCTCCATTTCTCAAACTGCTTGGAGAGGACTGTAGACAGAATGCATTATGATGGATCTTTGATTATGTTCGATCTGCCTTCTGGAACATTGCTACTAAAACTTTTCCTTTGGGGGAAAAAGGAACTACAAGCAGCATTGTCTGATGAATTGATTTGTGTGTTTCTCCAGGATGTAAACAGATCAGTCTCATTTGTATCAGGTCAGTGTGACATTAGGAACAGTGAGGCTTCTTGGCCATATGATGAATTTCAGTTCTCTCAAATCCTTGGTCTCACAGTAGGTCACCCCTGGAGAATTAGGTACAAATTTTTGCAATTGCTAAAGTACAATTGCTAAATATTAGGGAAGCAGAAGATTCTACTGATGACCACTCTGCATGCAGAATGAGGAGGTGCCTGTTTTCCAGGCTGGTCAGCATTTAATGCTGCTTCATATTAATGGAGATGTCTGCTGCAGGCTCTCTGTGGGGAGGTGACCTACTGGCAGTTTTCAGCCGTAGATGTGCTTTAAACGATTAGGGATCGTTATCGGCGAATGGCAGCAAGGGGGCTTCTTTGTGCTTCTCCTGGGAAGGAATCTGGTAACCGGATGGCTGGAGAGAGCTTTTCCAGTTGTACTAGGGGACATTTGCAGTCATATACCATAAAATGTGGGGTGGGGGGGGTGCGCAGTAGCTTGTGTGTGTGCTTGAGATTAAACTGCTGGCAGGGATAGAGTTGAATCTCAGGACAATGACTCCAGATTACCATTTGAGGATTTGTCCTGATGAGTCTATGTTTAGCTAAAGCAAGGGTGAGATCTGTGTTATTGGACCACTGTAGCTAAGCTGCATCAGCTGGTCGTAATCCTCCCCCTCCCCCATCCCGGCTCAAGAGTGTCTGGCTCTGATAGGAAGCTCCCAGCAGGGCCGGCAGACCGGACAAGCACCAGGCGTGAACATCCAGAGCAGTGTGACTGCCTGCTGGCCGTGATGTCCTGGAGCCTGTTTGAGTGCAGCCTGCTGCCACTCCCAGCTTCTCTTAAAAAACATGTATCTAGTACTGCTTACATAGTCCATAGTATTTACCCTGTCTGTTTACCCATTTGCCAGTTTTCCCAAACATTAACCATGACTCTCTGGCACAGTGCAGGAAAGGATATGAATGGCTGTGTGACAACTGTGCACTGAGTTAGAGGAGTAGAGGCTGACTAACCATTCTTCAGATGTGTGAAGTATAGGCCAATACAATCCTACACAGCATTTACTTATGTCTCTTCTCCCTACCCCCCC
>JAODUD010000043.1:3797754-3808031 GCA_026784285.1 Stomatorhinus walkeri | reverse complement strand
TTATTGTTACGTACATTATTGTTACGTACTTTATTGTTACGCGTGTTATTGTTACACACGTTATTGTTACACACATTATTGTTACGTACATTATTGTTATGTACATTATTGTTACGCATGTTATTGTTACACACGTTATTGTTATGTACATTATTGTTACGCATGTTATTGTTATACACGTTATTGTTACACACATTATTGTTATGCATGTTATTGTTACGTAGCTTGTTCAGCTTTCTGGATACACCTGGAAGGCAGAGCAGTTTCAGAATGAAATCTAACATTTACAGTTATGAGGCTTATTGATCACATCTTCAGATTAGGTTTCTCACGTCTTTTTAGGCGGTTCTGTAGAGCTAAATGAATGAGTTATTGTACTGAATTCCAGGGCCCACTATGGGGTTGTGGGATGATAATAACTTCTTATTTTTATAAATTTCTCAAGACACGCCAATCCAGTGCAACATGCTAATTCCGTGTTAGCGCAGATCGCTAACTGCTGGCAAATGTCACTTGATGTTTCAGCTTAAATGACCAGTGGCCAGAAGATATAAACATTTTAAAGTTTAATAGCTTTCTATGTGTGGTGCCAGGTGTGTAGTACAGAATGGGGGCAAGCTAAGGTTACTGTGTCAGGATGCGAGGCCTGTTTTCAAATTCCCCAGCAGCCTCAATCGCTAATCCTAATCCCCAGCAGTACAAAGGCCTTTAATGACCCCTTAATATGCGCAAATAAAATGCAACGCTGACAGCAAATGTTGTAAGTTGCTGCATAAGATACCCAGTTGATTTATTTCACACCATACAGCGTCAGCCTGCAGCAATGACCACGCTGATGTTTTCGGCTGGCTTTATTGGGGGGCCAATGGGCCCCCACAGGCTTAAGTAGCCGTTAAATGCAGCGTTGTTTCATTTTACACCAGGAAAGGTTGGCGTGGCATTTCACACTCGCATTAGTTTTCAGCTACGAAGCTGTGCTGCAACTTCCGCTGTGATTGAATTTTAAATTCACAGCAGTTCGTATGTAAACTTGAGATGACAGATTCGTAACCACAAGCGGCCTGTGCCATAAAACAAAATAACATGGAGATATGCTGGTGATATTTAGTGTGTATCTTTCCTAAGAAGCTCTGAATCCCTCCCTGAGAATGGCGTAAACATCAGTGTCACTAGTCAAATCATCCAGACTTTAACGGAGTATAACTAATTAATAAAACATGAATAAATTTACAAATAAATAAATTGTTCAGTGGCCACTGATGTTAGCTTTTTGCTCAGAAAACTATGCCACCTGCCCTATGGTGCAAAGGTGAGACAGTAAATGATGTTGGGGGGGGGGGGGGTCCCTATTCAGGTCCTTTAACCTTTCACCTTTCTCACTGGTTGTACAGACACAGTGTAGCAGACTAGGAGCAGACAAACAAGCATCCCTTATGTGCAATGGGACTGATGCTGCGCCGAGCAGAAGCTTTAAAAATATTTCCCTTCTTGTTAGACAATGCAGAAGACATGGTAACCACGCAGCAGGTTTTTGATGGCTGCTAAGGAGGTGGTTAAAGACTCAGACTCTCAAGGACTAAGACTCACAGAGACAAGATCACTGACTCAGGTTCTGGGTCAGTAGTGTTCAGCTCAAAGTTATTTTGCCTGAAAGAGAAAAGAGGGCATTGAAGCCCAGCAGTATACAGTCAGTGTAACATCCATCTGTTCATAGAGACTTATGATTGCAATAATCAAGTTAAATGGAGTTAATTAAAATGATGGAGTGAAAGATCTGACCCACAAAGGCGACCTTTATGCACGACTCAATCATTAAAAACACTCCCTCGTAATTAAAACATTTTTTTGACATGAACGTTTTGGTCTCGCCTGATTACACCAAGTCTGTATGTATTGCCGCCTCAATGACGACTATTCTTCTTAAAACACAAGGAGGTCAGAAACATAGGGTACATTATAAAAGGCAGAAAAGAGGACAAATGTGTCACTTCTGTTTTGGAGGGCTGTCGTATTTCCGCCCACGCCGACGCAGCCGACCCTCAAAGGCCCTGTTGTCTCCCATTATGCAGCAGGACTGGCCTGGAAAAAAGCATGGAATCTTTTTGTAGGGTGAAAGATAAATTGCTCATTGTGTGTCTTAAAGAAGTATATTTCATCGCACGCCCCTGTACGACACTCGGCCCTTGGAAGTTTGCATAAATTAGCAGGATCTTGTACATTTCTGACCTGAAGGAAAATCACAAATAAGGTTGCCCCCGAATGCAGGACATTTTGAGGTTGAAGGAGCCTTTCCCAGAGGAACTACTTCCTGTTTGAGCCCGTGGGATAAAGTTGAAGGAAAAGCACAGACTGTTTACACTCTATTAAGTTTATTCAGCTCTGTTAAATGACATTTATTTTATAAAGCACATCTTCACAGGTGTATTATTGAGAATTTTGATAGTAAACATGTTTGATTCTGGCCCCAATATCTAGGTTATAAGATGCTCTGTTATTACTGCAGTAAAGCAGTGTAATTTAATCACTTTACAGCAGGGGCCTGGTGTTATGCAGAGTGACTGCATTGTGTTTGGGGATATCCTGACGTTACCTGCCAGGTTACGGTCTGAGCTGTGTGAGACCTCTCAGGTCTGATAACTATGGATACATAAGTACCAGATGTAAGAACATCCTTCCTCCTTATGGTTTGCCAGGGCATCTCAGCTTCGTTTGAAGTACGTTTGCTTGTTTATTTTTTTGAGCGAACATTGTCGGATTCTTGCTTCGATCTGCCGCAGCAATGCAATGATGACCAAGAATCAAACGGTGTGTGCTAATGTACAGATGTGTAGAAGGTATGGAAAAGTGTGGAGGTCCCTGAGTTTAGTTGCCCCAGTTCATCCTCAGTGGGAGAAAGACGTAAAGTTAGCTCTGCTGGCCGGACCTTTTAGCTTCAGGGCAGGATTCATTATATATACCAGCCCACAGAGGCTCTGTGTGTGTGAATCCCATTGGCTGCACTACACTTCAAAGAGGATGGGGGGAGGACAAGCTGGCTCCCACCAGTGCAGCAGTGTGGGGGCCATGTGTGGTTCTGTGGGTTAGGATGCTGGGTCTATCATCAGATGGTTGCTGGTTCGAATCCCCTGCCATACAGAGTGCTTTCATTATTGGGACCTTAAGTAAGGGTCTTAACCCTAATTACTCCAGGGACTGGCTAACCTTGCTTTCCCATTTGTATGTTGCTTAAAATGAAAAAAATATAAAATATGTGTCAAATTCACGCTCTTCCTCAGCTTTCTCATGTCCAAAAGTGGCTGGAGATGATAGTGAAGCTGCTGCCCCTGTGGTCTAGGTAGAAATATGCTCACTGTGACTGACTGAGACTTCCGGGTGTCCGCGCTGAGAGCTGCCCCTACGGTCTAGATAGAAATATGCCCACTGTGACTGACTGAGGCTTCCGGGTGTCCATGCTAAGAGCTGCTCCTACGGTCTAGATAGGAATATGCTCACTGTGACTGACTGAGGCTTCCGGGTGTCCGTGCTGAGAGTTGCCCCTACCGTCTAAGTAGGAATATGCCCACTGTGACTGACTGAGGCTTCCAGGTGTCCACGATGAGAGCTGTCTCTATGGTCTAGGTAGAATATGCCCACTGTGACTGACTGAGACTTCCGGGTGTCCGCGCTGAGAGCTGCACCTACGGTCTAGATAGGAATATGCCCCCTGTAACTGACTGAGGTTTCCGGGTGTCCCAGCTGAGAGCTGCCCCTACGGTCTAGGTAGGAATATACCCACTGTGACTGACTGCGGCTTCCGGGTGTCCGTGCTGAGAGTTGCCCCTACCGTCTAAGTAGGAATATGCCCACTGTGACTGACTGAGGCTTCCAGGTGTCCCAGCTGAGAGCTGCCCCTACGGTCTAGGTAGGAATATGCCCACTGTGACTGACTGAGGCTTCCGGGTGTCTGCGCTGAGAGCTGCCCCTAGGGTCTAGGTAGAATATGCCCAAAGTGACTGACTGAGGCTTCCGGGTGTCCCATCTGAGAGCTACCCCTACGGTCTAGGTAGGAATATGCCCACTGTGACTGACTGAGGCTTCCGGGTGTCCCAGCTGAGAGCTGCCCCTACGGTCTTGTTAGAATAGGCCCACTGTGACTGACTGAGGCTTCCGGGTGTCCCAGCTGAGAGCTGCCCCTACGGTCTAGGTAGAATAGGCCCACTGTGACTGACTGAGGCTTCCGGGTGTCCGTGCTGAGAGCAGCCCGTACGGTCTAGGTAGGAATATGCCCACTGTGACTGACTGAGGCTTCCGGGTGTCCGCACTGAGAGCTGCCCCTACGGTCTAGTTGGAATAGGCCCACTGTGACTGACTGAGGCTTCCGGGTGTCCGTGCTGAGAGCAGCCCCTACGGTCTAGATAGGAATATGCCCACTGTGACTGACTGCGGCTTCCGGGTGTCCCAGCTGAGAGCTGCCCCTACGGTCTAGGTAGGAATATGCCCACTGTGACTGACTGCGGCTTCCGGGTGTCCACGCTGAGAGCTGCCCTCACATGGGAGACCATTTTGAATCAATGCATGAAGCACTCATTAATTTTTGCATAAATGTACATTCTCGCTCGACTAATGTTTAATTTCGTGAATTAATATCGGTTGCTACAGCTATTAATCGTGAATGAATACTTTATAATACCTTTGCATATTTAATCAAGAGGCAGTGGAGTTATTCAGGATCGTTAATGGAACTAGATACTAAAAGGAAAATATGGCTGATTGGAGGCTGCATGTTAATTAGTGGATATAATAAAGGAGAGATAAATAAGTGTAATTATTGGCATAGTTGGTGTGATTGTGACTCCAAAAATGTACAATGTATCGGAAAATTACATCGAGTTGTATACTTTACACACTTTACATACCTGCCGCATACTTTACAGTGGTTTTGAATAAGGCCCCCACTACTATCCCCCCCACCACCTGACCAATGATCCTGCATCACACCATAAATGCTATACAGTTTATTAATTCTGTTGCAGGCCCTTAAGGCAAGGACTGTTATGTGAGTTTTAATAGCAAGTGTTTTGTTTGGCAGTTTTAAAATAAAATGGAATTTTGGTAGAGGAGATTAATGGCAAAAAAATAGACGCACATTTATTCAAAGTAATGGGACGGTCAGTGAGTTTAGGAGTCTGTCTCTCCTCCTGTGCCTGGGGGCACACAGAGACCTGGCTGATTGTAAACGGGAGCACAGACCGCCCCTTGGGTTGCTTCTGTACAGTGGGTTATTGTTTGGGTAGCCCACGGCCTGTTTACAGAGCACACAATGAGAAATAGTCTTCCACCAACAGGCATTGTGTACACAGCCTGACCTTTTCTCGCAAAACAAGACACGCTGACCTCCGCATCTTTACGACTGATTCATTTTTCGAGAGCGAACATTTTGCATTTCTTGGAAGAAAAGAAAGAGTGTAAACAACACTTAAGAAATCACAAGGCAGGCCGTTTGAAATGATAAAATGTGACTTTACCCACTGACTCGATGCGCCGATTGTGCATATTGAGGGGTTAAAGTTAGGGTCGGGTTAGGGTTAGGGTTAGGGTTAGGCTCAGGCTCAAGTGGGTTTTTCATTTAACCCTGAGATCTCTGTTCTGGTGAACCTGGTCTCACCACATCCTCCCAGTGTCAAAATGACAGCTTATAGTCATGAATACATGACATTATGACTCAAGGACCAATAGCATTTACTCATACCAGATCAAGAAGTAAATGTCATATACATTGAGTAACATTCTGGAACTTCGACTGAGAATAAAGTTTTCTCTCAGTTGTGAGAATGAATGAATGTTGGTATTTGCCATGCTAGCTGCAGTGCATTTTGGGTAAAATGCGGGGTGTAACCATGATAAAAAAATACTTCACACTTGGTTCTGGCCGTGATGCCACAATGTACCCATGAGGTCACATATAAATTAAGTATAACTAGCTATGAAATATTGATTTGAGATTTTTTAAATTCATTATAACTAGACTTTTTCTGCAGATTTATATGAAGAAATTATATGACAAGTCTAATTATATGAAATCTTTCGTGACATGGCTACATTTTACTGTGTCTTTAAATATGTTCTCCCTGGCTCATTAGCATAAGTTTGATTGGACAGTAATGGATTGGCGTGGATGCCGCCGAGTGCGACTGGGAGGCGGGGACCCAGAAACTCTGGGGCCACATGCCCAGGGAACCTGGGGAGGACACCCCTCATTGGAGGGCCCCAGCAGGTCATGTCCTCACAACCGGCTCCTGACAGAGTGAACATTGCAGTCTGCTGGGACACATAGAGCAGCCATTGTCCATGAAGAAGCCCTGAGACATGAGTATCTGAGCTGAAGAGGGCCCCACGGTGAATCTGAAGATGGCCCCACAGTGAAGCCAAATAGGGCCCCGCAGTGAAGCCGAAGAGAGCCCCACGATGAAGCTGAAGAGGGCCCCACGGTGAAGCCAAGTAGGGCCCCGCGGTGAAGCTGAAATGAGCCCCACGGTGAAGCTGAAATGAGCCCCACGTTGAAGCTGAAGAGGGCCCCACGGTGAAGCTGAAGAGAGCCCCACAGTGAAGCTGAAGAGGGCCCCACTGTGAAGCCAAATAGGGCCCCACGGTGAAGCTGAAGAGAGCCCCATGGTGAAGCTGAAGAGAGCCTGACGCTGAAGCTGAACAAGGCCCAGCGGTGAAGCCGAAGAGGACCCCACGGTGAAGCCGAATAGGGCCCCACGGTGAAGCCGAAGAGGGCCCTACGGTGAAAACGAAGAGGGCCCCGCGGTGAAGCCGAATAGGGCCCCGCAGTGAAGATGAAGAGGGCTCCGCGGTGAAGCCGAATAGGGCCCCGCAGTGAAGCTGAAGAGGGCCCCACGGTGAAGCAGAAGAGGGCCCCCGCGATGAAGCCGAAGAGGGCCCCGCGGTGAAAACGAAGAGGGCCCCACGGTGAAGCTGAAGAGGGCCCCGCGTTGAACCCGAAGAGGGCCCCGCGGTGAAGCCGAAGAGGGCCCCACAGTGAAGCCGAATAGGGTCCTGCGGTGAAGCCAAAGAGGGCCCCGCGGTGAAAACAAATAGGGCCCCGTGGTGAAGCCAAATAGGGCTCTGTGGTGAAGCTGAAGACGGCTCTCGGTGAAGCTGAACAGAGCCCCACGGTGAAGCCGAATAGGGCCCTGCGGTGAAGTAGAAGAGGGCCCACGGTGAAGCTGAAGAGGGCCCCACGGTGAAGCCGAATAGGGTCTTTCCGTGAAGCCAAAGAGGGCCCCGCGGTGAAAACGAAGAGGGCCCCACAGTGAAGCCGAATAGGGCCCCGTGGTGATACAGAGTAGGTTGGTCTACTGAGACCGACTTGCATCCAATCATTTAGGCTCAAGCTTGTCTGATCATATGAGGATTTGACCTGAGACTCTTTTAGTTTTAGAAAATGCTCCCATTCTCAGTGTAAGTGAAGGGGATGGTTTTCGCCCCCTTGTGGAGCAGTGAGTACAGGCCATCAGGAGGTGTTACAAAAATGGGTCATGCCTCCCATTTATTCATCTTGTGTTTTTACTGTATTTGATGGATTTGGTCAAGTCCTCGCTCTCTGCTGGGGACCCCCCAGCATGCCCAGGGCAGCGGACATGCTGGGATCACCCTCAGACCAGTACAACGGCACTAATGGATGATACAGTAATACAGGGGATTCGGGAGTGAGTGGGGGTGATCTGGGGCGGCACAGAGATCCAGTGACCTGTCAGTGCCTGTGCTCTTGTGGGTCCCGCTGTTGGGCAAAACCAGCCTCGTTTAATGATGTGTTATGGGAGACTAGCAGCATCATATAAATCAGTCAAAAATGATTTGTTTTTAAACCAGTATAACTCAAAGCTCCATAATACTTTGGAAAGTAGTTGGTACATCAGTCTGCATTGACATTGTCAGACCTGAATGTACCCCATCTCTTAGCGCTATTGAGTCTAACACGGAAGCTAATTGTTTAGAGAGATTTATTTATATAGACACAGACTGTTTAATGGTCATGTTTATCACACTATAACCACAATGAATAATATCACCCCTCTCCTTCCCAGCGTCTATTTCTGGTTCCCACATATGGAGCACGGTATTGGGGCAGCCCAACAGTGAGCCGTGGGCGGGTCGGGGGGGGCAGCTTTTTTCAGGGCTGGCGAGACTATGAATGATGAGCAAAACACAGCCATTAGCTGGCTCTTCAGCTGCCGCATAATTAGCTCGTTAACACGGCCCTAATCAGGAGATGAGTGTTGCCAGGAGACAATTAGTGACATTTGAGCAGCATGTAAAGCTCAGTTTGAGTGCGAGCCCATTCACAAAATGCTGAAGATTAATGGTCACGTTTATATGTTTATGCCCCCACTGGCCGTTATTTAAACTTGGCTGTACAGCATGTGTAGCATTACTGTGCTAATGAGGACTATTTTGGGTTTAATGGGAAGCGCTGTTCCTGCAGTATGCTATATGTCATTCATCCATTTTCTGAAGCTGCTTATCGTATTCAGGGTCCAGAGCCTATCCAGCAGGCTATGGGCACGAGGCAGGGACCAACCCAGGATGGGGCGCCAACCCATCACAGGGCACAAGGCAGGGACCAACCCAGGATGGGGCACCAACCCAACACAGCGCATACAGACACACCACTCACTCACACACCACTAACTCACCCATGCACACCTAGCATGTTGTAAGATAGATAAGATAAGATAAGATATAAGAAGATAAGATAAGATAAGACCTTTATTAATCCCGAAGGAAATTGTTTTTCCAGTGGCTGCATATTTGATGGATAGGAAGAACAGAGAAACCAGAATAACATGAGAGAGGAGGTGAATAAAAAAAAACAGCCCCCAGACTGTACTCCAGTAGGGAGTACAATGTACTGTAGGAACAGAAAAAAACACCTCATCAACATAAGCACATGGTCACTACACTTTACAGCATAAAAGTCTCGCAACAGGGGAGGGAAATGGGGAGGTAGTCCAGCATAGACAAACAGCCGTCCGGTCCTGCAGTCAGAGGCGCTGGTCACAGACCCGCATGTCCGCTCTGGGGGTATGGAGCGGCGAGGGCGTTGGATTGGGGGAGGGTGTCCTTGGGGTTTGTGGAGAGGAATGCAAGAGAGTCTCACCGCCTTGTTCTTATGTGTATGTGTAATATACACACTCAGTGACGAAAACAAGCACCCAGAAGTAATGGTCCGACTTGGATGTCATTTCAATGTGTATAAATGATTCGATTTGCAAGGAGCTGGCAAGTGTAGTCACCAGACACAGAGGACGCCTCATAGACACATTAGACAGCATTACATTACCAGCACTGGATGGAGTTTGATAGGCGTCTCATTGTGGGTTTGCATTAGGTCCGCTGTTTGTGACGTCCTACTGTCCGGCATGGGGGCATGCAGACGTCGCAGTTGCCCCATGTTGGAACCAATCATGTCAGTCTGTCATGTTGAAGTCAGACAGCCAGGTCCCCCAATCTTTCCCCAATGGAACATGTGTGGGATCAGCTTGGTTGCCAACTCAGACCAGAGCCAATCTGCAGGATGTCGAGGGCCAGTCACAACAGCTATGGGCTGACTTGCCACAGGAGGGGATACGACGGCTGTATGACTCCCTTCCACGCTGTATCACTGCAAGTATCCAAGGCCGGGGGGGGGAGGGACCAGCAGTGTGCCCATGCTGCCGACTCTGCTGTCTGTTTGATCTGATATTATAATCATTGCCATAGTCACATGACCGTTCACCACATGCAGATTCATTTCATTTCCACTCCGTCTGGATGCTTTTTTGTCACAGAGTGTATATAATATAACCTTTTTATTTGTTGTGCATGTGAATGAAACGCAAGACTGCAGGGAAGACGATCTGTGAGCTTTGGTCCTTCCTGAACTTCAGTCTGAGCCCAGCAGCCCCACTGAATCTGATCATTCAGTCATAATTAGAAAATGAATATTTCAGATGCTGCAGTGATGGACCATTAGAATGATGAGTTCTTGAATCTGTTATAGCCTTCATTGTCCTCCCAGCAGAGTCCATGTGGTGCTCAGGCACACAGACATTGATCGAAGACGGATTTCTGCACGCAACTTTTGGGAAAAGATCCTACTAAGTATTGTAACCGAAAGCAGTGTGTGTTGGGAGTGCAGAGGATTGGAGTGTATGGCGTTTGATTGTGTGGTGATTTCATAGCTCTGCTCCACCCTGAAATGTCAGTGGGAACCTTGTGGTCTTTACAGGGATCTGGGCGGTTATGCACCTGGC
>JAODUD010000043.1:3774850-3786186 GCA_026784285.1 Stomatorhinus walkeri | reverse complement strand
AGCTAGATAAGATTTTAACAACTCTGAGCTATTAAGTTCTCCCCAAGCGAGCTTAATGGGCCGAATGGCCTCCTCTCGTTTGTATAGTTCTTATGTTCTTAACACTGTGACCATATTGAAGCACATGCTGAAAATAGATGGCTAGGTACATAAAATGTGAAATTAATTAAAAACATCCAGAGTGACTCACAGTCCTGAATTAAGATGATGAAAAAGTCCTTTAAATGTATTTCTGCAAGCTTGTCAGGCCCGACAATATTAATTCTTCATTTTGTACGCTATCACTGCTCTGTACGTTCTTTATGTAATCCTTCTGCCCTCCTATAAATTATAATGAACTCAGCAGGCTGGCCCTTTTCCCACAGTCTTAAATTCCTTTTCTTCCTTTGTGCATTTATCTCAAGTATCTACAAAGATTTGTTAAATAAATAAAGTATAAAAATGTTGAACTATTTTATCTCCATGTCATGTTCCTAATTTTAAGCACTCACCCCCCCACCACCCCCGGCCCTCTCCCATGGTGAGCATGTGCCTCTATTCATCGTGATTCTTGACCCGTACAACCTCTGTCGCCACAGCCCAAAGAGCATAGCTTGATATCGCCCCCTACAGGTTCCCCTCCAGTCACGCAGCTGACTGTAAATAATCTGTGCAGACCTGAATATCTTTGCCCAGCTGAATTATGTAACGTTTCCAAGCTTTCTGGATGATACCTCCAGTTACTTGAATTTCATAAAACAGTTCAGATAAAAACTGTTAATACATTGTATTATTAGCAAATCTTAAAGTCCATACGTTAATTAAATTTCTTTTAAATATCTAAAATTTACAGGTTAAACATTAAATCAAGAGACTGGTACTACAGAAATCTTCTAACTTCATGAGTTTGCAGTTGTTATTTTTGAAGTCAATTGCTAACATAAAGGTAGCTTCTTATACACACGTCTGCTCAGGAAGACGGCCCAGTGCAAAGATCCACAAACCATTTACCTTTACATGCACTGCAGACCCCCATTACCTAATGCCCAGTTAGCCCTATGGTGAGCATTAGCTGTTAATGAAAAACCAGCCTCCTCCTGAGCTGGAGGGTCCACTGCAAAACCCAGAATGAGAGACTGAGCGCTTCAGTTTACCTATGAGAAATTCTATAGCACTCAGTTATGTAACAGCCAGCACAATGTCAAAGTCTTCTGACCTAAAGTTTGGCTAGATTTTATTGATCTGTGTTTCATTTACACACTGGCACATTTTGTACACACGTCCTCTTTCTTTACCTCACTCCTTACAGTTTGGTGCTGAATTACAGTGTGTCTTTAAATCTGGATATGGATTTTAAATGCATCTGGCGTCACATTCTGGGTGATTCCCTGCCTTTGCAGCTGCAGCTTCCAGGATCGGCTCCTGATGCCCGCGACCCTGCACAGGACAAGCGGGCACAGAAAATGGCTGGATTCTAAGTTTAAAATCTGTGACGGTATCAGGGGGTGGTGTTTCTCAGTGGGTCGGGCCTCTATGCCTTTGATCGGAAGGTTGCCTGTTCGAGTCCCGTGCTTGGCAAAATACCCACTTTTCCAGCAAGGCTGAAAAATGCAAGAGGGGCATGGGATAGACGGCTGACCCCCCTCCCTGCTCTGACCCCAAGCTTTGCGCTCACCTCTGCAGGTGTGTACATGTCTGTTTCTTTTCTTAAGTGGAAGGTGGGGTAAAGCACACATTCCAATGAGCCTGTTCTCATACAAATGGCAAATAAAGGTTTGTTTCCTTTCCATTTAGAAAAATGTGAAGTGCAGCCAAAGAAACAAGACGGTGAAGAGTGCAGATTGAGCAGGATCCTGAAAGACTGCAGTGATGCCTTCAGAGATACTAAGGTCTGACTGTGGCAGGTCATGTGACACACAGCTCGGCAAAAGCACGGCAGAATGTCAGGAACACGCGGCTCACGGGGACTCATGGTGAGCTTATTTGTATTTATTTTTTAGCGTTTCTATTATAAAGTCTTTTTTATTGAGCATTTTAACAAACCATGAAACAACAAACAAATGACCAACAGCATTCAAATCCAACAACAATGCTGGACAGGACTACCGACAGAGGAAGGGGGGGGCTTACCCCCCTTTGGTAGGTTTATATACAAAATCATAATAAGATAAGAATGGCTTCCAGACTTTGAAAAATTTCTCAGTCGAACCTCTAGTAGAGTACTTACATTTTTCCAATTTTACGTGTGACATAACACTCTCCACCCATTTATAATGTGTAGGGGGCTGGTTTGACTTCCAGTGAACCAGAATTAGCCATCTTGCCTGCCCCAGACAGAAAGCCACTGCTTCACCATTAACTGATGGTAATGAGATCCTAGCTGATAGCGGCCCAAATATGCCTACTACTGGATCTGGTTCAAAGTCCTTTTCACATATAAAACATAGTGTGTGAAGTATCTCAGACCAATATGACTGTAAAACAGGACACGTCCAGAACGTGTAAAAGAGCAGCTTCCCCAGGTTTGCATCTAGAACAAGTTGGATCAACTCCAGGATAGATCCATGGTAAGTTTACCCTTAGAAAAATGTACTCTATCTGCTATTTTAAATGGTATAAGACCATGCCTTTACTAACCATTGGTAATGGACCACAGGTTAAAGAGACTGGAGAGACTGGATTACAAGAGAACTGCTCCATTTCACCCCAGATAGGACCACCACCATTAAGAAGATTTGATACCCAATAACTTATTCTCTGGACATTAGCTGCCCAGTGGTAAAAAGAAAGGTTTAGCAATGCAAGGCCACCGTCTTCCTTCTTCCTTTCTAGAAAAACCCCCCTCGCTTGGCATGGTCTTATTCCAGATAAAGGAAGAAATGTCTTTATTGAGTTTTAAAAAAAAAACATCTTAGGGACAAATATAGGTACTGTGTGAAACAGGAAGAGAAATCTAGGCAAAATATTCATCCCGACCCGACATGTCCTGCAAGTGAAACTGGGAGTCGAGACCAATGAAGTAGCTGATGATTTATTTTGTCAAGAGCTGAAGTAAAATTTAGTTTAAACAGATCCTTATATTTACGGCTGACAGAGATTCCCAGATATGTAAATGCATCCTGCTCTATTTTAACTGGAAAAGAGTCAAACTTTAACTGTCTAGCTTGATCACTTACTGGAACAATATACTCTTAGTAAGATTAATTGTATAGCCAGATATTTTCCCAAAATTACATAAAATATCCAATACATTAGGCATAGATATGTCTGGTTGAGAAATATAAAGAATCTGATCATCAGCATATATAGAGTGTTTATGGACATAACCACACCTGTTTATTCCTATTAAACCATTATCAATCCTTATTGCTATTGCCAAAGGGTCTATGGCTATATTGAATAAAAGTGGGGACAGGGGACACCCCTGTCTTGTGCCCCTAAAAAGTGGAAAGTAGTCTGACATAATCTTATTTGTCCTAATACATGCTTATGGAGATGAATATAAAATTGCAATGCAGTTACAGAAGTTATCCCCAAAGCCAAATCTCTTCATCACTGCAGCTAAATATGAATATCCTATACGCTCTGATACAGGTGGTTTTCCCGAGGTGTAAAATATACTGTAAAGCCTACAAAGATTTCCCGACATTAGTCTACCGTGGCGAGGTGAGCCTTTCTCCTCGCACCTCCATCCTCCAGCCTGTAGATGCTGTGGCCTTTTGGCATCATGGGTCCCTGTGAGTTTGGAGTCTGAGGTCATATCCCCTGTATCTGAGTTGAACTTAAAAAGCTACCTGATGCAGAAAGAAAAGAAGACGGACCTTCTGCAATACTCAACTTTGGCCTACAGAGGCCACTCTTACTATGGGAATTAGTTGGCTTCACCAGTCTTTAATAAATGACAACTGAGGAGGCTTGAATCAATGTCTTTTCTCTGTAATTAAATATAACTCAAATTCAAACTCTACAAATGAAACATTTTAATTGGGTACCTTGTGCTCATAGTGAAATGGACGTCACATTCAGGCCATTAACAAGTTGCACGTTTACATTGCTGTGCGGCCCCAGTGTCGACAGCCATCGATGTGATCGGGTGATAGGCTCAGGGATTCCCGTGCGAGTCTCAGTCTCCTGTAAGTGATAAACCCACCCAGGAGCCACTAACAGCATCTGAGAGAACTTTCCCAGGTCACGACTGTTTGTCCGAAGTTCCTAAAAACCGCAGGAGTGTTTCCTCAGGCTGACTGGTCAATGGTGCCATCTGTGCTCCGATTGGTCCAGCCTCAGATCATATACAGATTAGCGCAGAAGGTTTTTCCCATGATTCTTTAGGGACCTGGGAGTCAGCCTGCTGAGAGCTCAGAGGGCATCTCCTCATCTGCGTGCCTCATTTTCCGCTGTTTGTTTATACTGTCTCATGCATCCTGAGATGTATAAAATAACATTTACTTTTCCTATTTTAAGTGGTCATAGCCGCACAATTGTCAAGATAAACCGGAATAACAAAGGCCCCCTTCGCCCGTTCTCCTTCTCCGCAGCATTTCCCTGCCGCCGGTGTACCCGTGTGCAGATTCATCTTCGTGTGGGCAGATGCCTGTGACCCCCTCTGCTGTTATACGTGGTGTTTAAAACACGCAAAGCCATGCCCGACAGCCTCGGGTTATTAAGTTGCTCCTGTTCATTTCCCCTGCCTGCTCACGAGTGCCGCAGCTTGTGGTGGGGGGGTGGGGGGACGGGCAGTGTGTGCCTTGCTCCGTTGAAGCACCCGCCCTTGGGGTGGGTGCCCCGGCCCCCCCCCTCCCCGGGAAAAGGGGGCGTGTCCACAGCACTGATCACACAGCGCAGCTCACGGTCTTAAGAGCCGCCCCGTGCAGGCATTCCTGCATCCCGCTCGCAGATGCTATCTCCAGCCAGAGGGAGGGAGCGAGAGAGGGAGGGAGCGAGGGAACCTGAGCTGAAAGAGAGTCCGTTTTACCCAGAAAGACTCACTTGGGACCAAACACCCCTCACCGGCGTCGCCTGAAGGTAAGCGATGATGGACGACTCCGCTGTAGAATTAGAGCGGTCGCTGGAGGATAGATGATGTCTCTAAGGTCGGCTTGGTTTGGGCGGCGTGAGGGAACAGGAGCGATCTCCTTGACAGTGGATGGAGATTCACCTGCCGGTTTGCAGCCTGTGGCCGTGTTTCAGGCGTCCTGTGACCACGGACTGCAGGTCTGCTTCTGTGCGACTCTATCCTCAGCAGAAGCTTTGCAGATGCTGCACTTCTGAGTCTGTTTATCACTCACACTTTAATTTTGCTGGAGAGGGTCTGGGCTTGATGGGGGGGGGGGGGGTGCTNNNNGCGGGGGGGGGGGGTGCTTCTGGTGGCCTCTTCTTCCTGCATTTAATTTCCTCTCGGAGGCCGGTGGTGGGGACAGTGGTGGGGTCCCGGGGCAGTGTGTGGATTATTTGGCATTCTAGTCACACGCTTTTCCAGCTCAGGTCGGTCTGTCTTAAAGGGGACAGAGAGGCATATACACATGTTCAACCCATGTTCTACTTTGCTGACAGGTCTGTGTCATTTTATGGTAGGAATTTGGGTTTGGTTGTTCTTTAAAATCTCTCAGTCTTCTCATCTGTGACACAGGATGCACAGGACTGCCTAAACATGAACTACAACCTCACCAGCAACTCCCTAACCATCCACAAACGCACTTCGATATTCCTGTTTGTTTAGGGACACTCCTTTGATGCCAGAAAAAAACTGAACGAAATATGAAAATCAGTAAAAGATATTGAGCTTAAAGTTTTTTAAGCAGGTGATGTCATAGAAGAATGGTCAAGTTACACTGAACCAAGAGCTTAGAGGTCTGATATGAGCTGTGGAAGCTATCAAGTTAATATTTAAAGTCTGTATGTAAAAATTGTGCCAAATTCTCACAAATGTCATTCCTGCTTTATAGAACAGACGCAAGTCACATGAGTATCCCTCATTAACGTGACTAATCTTTGCATATTACAGGCTGAAAGAATGTGTTATAACTTCAGGCTTGATCAGTGAGATGAGTAAAAACAAACAGCGACAGCCTTCACTGTGCACAGATAGTATCTGTCAGGCTGTTGAAATCCCGCATGTGTGTTTAGTCTCGAGAGCGACGCTTGGCACAGTCACGGCTCGGGAGATAAACGGCACGCGCTCCACAGATTTCGACGTGCTGCGTTGTTGCGCAGATGTTGCTTTGTACTGCGGTAGCCGTCCAGCTGCAGTGGGGGGGGGCTTGGGGGCGTGGCACATTTTTGCTTATATGGTACAGAGGCTGAGCGATTGTCCCGCTGCCAGTTTTCCAGGGAAGACCAACGTGACGTGCGGGTCCTTTGTTCTCTCCGTGAGCATATACTGCAAGACCTGAGCAAGACAATGGAAGAGGTTAAGTGGGGCCCTTCGATTTCGTCCTTCACGCAAGGAGCCGGAAAAAAACAAAGGGTTTTCTTTCCCATACGTAAAGAGACAGACGGGGGGGAACGGGACAGCGAGGCTCCATGAAGCCAGCTCTGAGAGAAACAAGAATGGAGTCAATTTCTCTAAAACAAAGCTGCTCCTGTCTAGAATCTTTGTTAGGGCAACAAACACATGATTGCTCCATTGGTAGGTCAGGGAGCAAAAAGCTAATAGCACAAGTACAGATTGTGCCGGACAGCCTCCAAAAGGGCCTTTGTTCGTATGCTTCAGCCCCGAGCGAAGCGCGCGCTGATTTCAGCCCGCATCACGTGCTCTCGCTCACGTCCTCTGGTCAGTCTCGACACTCGTGGGCCAAGAAACCTCAAGCAAGAGTTGACTGCAAGAGGCTGCACTGATACGCACAGGGTTATAGAGCAGATTCGATGAAATAGTCACCAAAATCCTCCCATAAAAAAATCTAGGAGATTAAATTCTGAGAATCTTCATCCAAAGTATGTTTATCCAAGAAGTCAGACTCGTCTGTAATGAAGCGTAAACTACTTGTACGGCCTCTCCAGTTACGCCTGAATGTACTTTGCATCAACAATACCGAAAGTGATTTTGCTAGAATTCACGCTAGGGAGTTTCAACAAGCCCACAAGCATGGCTGCAACTCAAACAGCTAAGTTACAGCAACGGGCCAGCGCAGGAGGATATATGGTAAACACACACGTTCGTTACTCTCTTCAACATCTGCTCTATTGCCTATAACAAATGAGTTGAAAAATGTGAGGCGGACGGAGGTTCTGTTCAAGCAGACCTGGCATGCTGCGGGTCCTGTGTGAGGTGCGAGGCCCCGGTGTGTGGACGTGGAGTTCACGGAATGTTGCAGACAGATAACACGTGACAGATAGTGTCGAGGCACATTCCAGGCTCTGCGCTTGATATCACTTGACATCTCATCACAATCTTGCATCTTGATCGGGTCGTGCTGGCTGCACACCGCAGTTTTCAGTAGAGCCAACTCTTCTTGGTCTATCACGTCTGCAATGTAACGAAGAACAAGCTCTCCGCAGCCACCGGAGGAACTTCTCCAGAAGTGGAGTTCTAATAAACCGTTCGATGGTGGGAGACTATCATAGGTCAGCTCCGACTGAAACCCGAACCAGTCTGTCTTCCAGATCAGCGTCAGAGTGAACATTCACTCCTGACCCCGCAATATGTTGTTCTATACTACCAAGGTTTTGTCTGCAGAAAATCCCGCAAGTTATCTACACAGTTTATCGTCTCTCTGTAGGATTAAATGCTTTGGCCAGTCAGAGCTTAAGAACTTTTCTTTGTTCCTACACTGAGATCCTCTGGGGAAACATATTACATGATAAATGTGAAGTAGAAATATCGTCAGTGCAGGAACTCGTGTGATTTTTTTGAAGACCAGGCCCCGCGTTTCGTTTGCAGTCTTTACCTCGCATATAATGTCGGAACTCCACATTGGCATATCAGATCTTGTTCAGCACGCGCAGTCTATCCAAAGTCAACATTCTGTAAGTGGGAGTGTGTGTCTGGTCACGGGCAGACATAATTTTGGGGGGGAGATGGTTGTTTGAATATTGATGGTGCTTCCATACAGATGGTTTCTCGTGTTTCTCTTGGCGGGGAACAGTAATATGGGCCCCGTCCCCCCACCTCTCCATCCAGCAGGCTACATGTGTTTGTCTGAGGGTGTCTGGAGGTTCACCACGTACTCCCTGCTTAGCGTTACTGTTCTGTTGGATGGGTATTCCCAGACCTGTGCAGCCCAACGGACACAAACCAGAATGCAGAATAGCTTGCGGTTATTAATGGTTATGAACCTCAAACGTTTCTAAAACAATGATCAGCAGAAATCAACAACAGAAGTCATTGGCTTATAGTGAACAATATCACAGGCACATCTGTGGTGGAAAGGGGGCGGTGTGTGATTGTGATCGGAAGGTCATAGGTTCAAATCCCATGGTCGCCGGAGTGATTTTCATTGTTGTGCACTTGAGCAAGGCACTCCTAATCACTCCAGGGAGTGTAACCCTGAGTGTGTTGCATTGGAATAAAGTGTTGGCTAAATAACTAAATTGTAAATATAGTCTGGTGATTCCAGTGAAAGGCTCTCTGTAGAACGTCTTCTCAAACCACTGTGAAAACCACTGAGAGATGGTGTCACACATCCTGTCAATGAGATCCCCTGGTCTATACTATGACATACAGGACATGTTGCTGTCTACTCCGTAGTTGATTTAGCTCCTGATATCCACTTGCTTCAGTGCCCTTGGCTTCTCACTGTGAGAACCTTGAAGCTTTAGGGCTCAGCCAACAGTCTCTAATATGTACCCAGGAAATATGAATGTGGTTTCAGCCTTTCTTCCTACACTAAAGGGGCGAGGGCCCTATTTTAAACTATTACTAAGTGGCAAATAAAGGTTCCGCAAAGAATCTAGACAAAAGTGAACCAAAGTAGCAGAACGGAGCCATTTCCCAGACTCTAGGAAAAGGATGGAACCGTGGAGCTATAGAGAAAACTGCCAAATTCCAGCTCTTCCTGTTTGTTGAACTCTGACCCCATGATCACAAATGGTACTCTACTCCAACCTATAAATAGATTTGGCTCTAATTTTACCCAGTCTTCATGGATAGTTTGGCTGTGTTTTTGGTTTCCTGGTGACTGTAATTTTGTTGCTGTTGTTTAAAGGTCCCTGTAAACAGGGGCAAGTCTGTTGTTTTGGGTCTCCTTTCAGAAAGTCACCTTGGAATCTCCCACCCCCGTTGGTGTAGTGACTGTTTGTGGCCAACAGGGGGGCCCACATGAATGTGTAGTTCGAGTGGCACTAACCCTAAAAGAGTCTGATCAGGCACAGGAACGTCTAATAAGCTAAAACTCTCGGAGACTGGAAGCGACTGTCCGGGGACTTAGAATCAAGCATTTTTATTAGTGTCACTGAATCAAATCGCCAAACATTATTTGATTGATTCACCCTCTATTTTGTGTAGTTTCCAGGGGCCTAAGTGCCATTTCTGCACTGTTATGAGAGACTCTGCCTTCTCATAACATTTCTGAGCCATAAAGAAAGGGCTAGTATGTCTTTATAAAAAAGCCATTACTATCAGTTCAGCTGAGTTTATAATCAGACAGCTTCACCTAAAGTCCTTTCAGATCCATCTCACTCACCTGCCGGCTAAACAACAGCTGAGCCAGAATATGCAGAGGTTTTAGAATGTAGATTTTTACCGTAGTTGAACTGCAGCCCTCTATCAGGGAAATTCCCATAATTACTGAAGAAGCGGCGTCCCTTACAGATGTGATTGTGAGCATCGCGGCATCAGTTTTTTTACCTCGGCGTGATTCGCATGTGCCGGTGCGTGGGCCCTTTAACAAGAACCCGCACAGACCCCAGCAAGGCTGTAACGACAAAATCAGACGCAACACCAGGCCAAGGACACGGAATCGCTGGCTCAGGTTCAGCTTATTTCATTTCTTTTGTTGCTAATGACAATGAAAAGGACACCTTGGGTTTGTTGCACGTTACGTTACTCAATTCCAGGATAATGACATGGGGACTGTTGACCCCTTACACCATGAAAAATGTTTTTTTATACCCTGATAAAGTAGCTGTCTCCACTGGGGAGAAGATCAAAGGGCAGTTCCTGAGCCTGAAGATGCACTGGTTGGTATCACCTTTTTTTTTTATTTTGGCTGCAGTTTTACAGAGGTCCCGATTCACACACGCACACACACATGCACACGCACACACGGCGCTGGCGCTCTCAGGAAGGAAATACTCCTCAAGATGTAACTGGCTTGTCTTTGCTCTCTGGTGTGAAGGTGTTTATTTTGGAAACAGAATTGGCATCCTCCCGGAGTTCTATTAAACACAGTCTGGCGTTTGTCAGAAATAAATTCGCCTCTGATAAAAAAGCGTCACTCGCACTTTTAGAAGCTCGACCTTGACCACAGAAAGGAATTTGAATGTTTAAATCTGTGCACCCATGTTCTGGTGACTATAGGTAATACTTTAGACCACAGGTACTGGTTGAATAACTGAACCTCCACTTATCTGTACATTGCAGTGTTACTACAGTCTGGTTATCCTCCTTTATCATACCTCTTTCACAAGAGGTCACAGATTAGAGGTCCTCTTGCCTTTCAGTGTAGCACAAGTGGCGTAAAACAGTGATATCGTTCGCCTTTAATTATATGTTCCCTCTCCCTTTAAAGTTTGCAGTGCAGAGTTAGATAGGTGCCCACAATGTGTAAGATGAACAGACCTTAGTTTAATTCACAGTCAGGCCAAAGCATTCCACCTGGTTCCCTGCATGCACTCTGAGATTCCTGCTTAAGTGAGTCAAGGCTTAAGCGAGTCAAGTCACCCAGACCTCTGGACGAGGGAGGATCTCATTTGAGCACAAGATATGGGACGTGGTACTATCGCCTTAAGAGAAGGAATATTTTGTATGGCACTCAATCGAATTAACTACATCAGCCTGGATATCTTGATGAAAATCCATCCAAAGACGCTTTACCTGCACAGCCACTAGGGGCAACCTTCTGCAAATCACAAAGAATGCAGCAGGAAAGCCTGGTGCCAAGTGTGCCTGAGGCGGGAATCGATGCCGCAGTTCGGAGCCCAACTTGTCCGGACAAGATGTAATTCCTTTACGTTTAACAGGGTTGATTCATTCGGTTTCGGGGTTAATGTATGAAGCAGAAAGATCAGAAATGTAACAGATAGGAATACAGAGCCTGCAGTCATAGTGTATTCCGGGGGGAATGGGTTGTGTTTACAATAACGTAGTGAGGCTGCCTCATTATTTAGGGAGGAGTAATGCAAGCATCACTTTCTGTTACTGTACCAGGGAGTCAGTGACAGCAGAACAGACACGGCACATGAAAGCTTGACAGTCAAGC
>JAODUD010000043.1:3753058-3763630 GCA_026784285.1 Stomatorhinus walkeri | reverse complement strand
TGCCATGTGTGACATAGCAGTCAACACAGATTCTGGGGGGAAATCATCAAGTGGACCTACTGCAGAAGACATGAGGTCAGAAGGAATGGAGGGAGGCCCTCTGGAAGCTGCATCTCAGCCTGAGCTGAACCCAGAGTGTGCAGCCAAAGATCATAAAGAAGAGGCCCAACCTCAGGGAGATAGTCAAGCGGAGGCTGTGGAAGTCACCATCAGTCAATACGTCAGCAAGATACAGGAGCTCCTGGAGGAGCAGTGGGCCTGCCTGCCCAGCGAGGCCTCAGGAAATATCCCCAAAGACCTGAGCTCAAAAATCAGCTCCATCCACGCCGAGCTCGTCAGCACAGTCAGTGCCCTCTCTGCCCTCTGCTGTACGTCAGGACAGATCGCGGCACCCTCAAAGGACGGAGGTACGTTACCTCCAACTGCCAGCTGATTCTCAGAATCTTATGTGCGGAACAGACGCAGGTCTGTCAAACCCCAAGCAGCTCCATATAATAGATGCTACTCGGCTTGGGTCGGGCAGATTGAGCTTCTCTTAGCAGGTGTCTCAGTGACTCCAAAGCCTATTGATTTATGATCACAAGGGTAGCAACATATGTTACAGTGTGGTACAAATGACACTGCCAAAGAGCTCCCAGGCATGAATTAAATGTGTTGTTTTCCCAGCCTTGAATTTTGTGCTCTTATCTCAATCAAACAGAACTCAGACTCCGATTTCAAAGGCACATTATGTAACTATTAGATTATGAAATCCTGCACATTACATCTTAAATTCTATTAGTCTGGAACGCTTAGGTCAAATTACAGTCCTAATTAAAAGTAGAATCCATTACCGTGCCTGCAACCACATAACTGTAGCAGTTTCCATTTTTTAGAATAAAATTACTTTACCATAAACCATGATTCCTGTCTGTTACCTGCATTTTAAACAGATTTTGTTATTCTCTTTGAAAAGCACAGCGAGCCCTTAAACTATTTACTCAAACGGGATGAGTTCTGAGTAGGAGTGGGAGCTAAATACGTGGTCCTGATCCCATAATGCAAACGTAAGTCAACACAAGGCTGTATTAAAAAAATAAACAATAATAAATGACATGCAGTCAATAACCTCCTCATTTCCAAGAATTCCTGCTCCATGCTTCCAGAAACAATCACCGTCACACAGATCGCTGTAATGCATCACGTGCATTTCCTCTGTGCACTGGAGGCTAAAGCAAAGCCATAAGGCAGCGTGCTCAGCAAGAAGCTCCTCCAGGCTTCACACCCAACTGCCCCATTACCTCCACTCTCCCTGCTTCAGCCCTCAGGTCGATAATGAAGAAGAACAGCAGCGCCGAGCAACTGGGGAGCAGGAGCGGCAAGAAGAACCTCAAGTTTGTTGGCGTCAACGGGGGGTAAGAGGGGTCGCTTGCTCCGTCCATCTATAACATGACGATACGCATCATGTGTGTTCTTAGCAGCAACCTCAAGGAGCCAGAAGGTACAACCCTCAATCTCAATTAGCAGACAGAGGCTCTAGTCCATCATCACACAACCCTGGGAATCGAAAAGAGTTTCGTTCCTCTACATAATATCCCTCTATTCCACTTAACATCTGGATTTCACCTTCAGGCAGATCTCAGAACTTGACACCAATACATCAAAGAAATATACAGCCTGATATCAACATGCAGTGAAAGCACCTTCATAATTTATATAAGTCTGATCATTTGTATGAGTTTGCTATCTAGGCACCATCCAGCACTCACCAAGGTTGACAGTGGGAACCTGTCAAATTCCTGCTATAAAAACTCCAGGCTGTCAAATGGAATTATGCACAGAGATAGTGCCAGAGAGGCTTGGAGGAGTCTGTTGAAAGAATTCCGATATCCTATAATTATGTGGGATTTTACCCCGACTCTCTTGGCTTTGGGAATCAGGGGGGTGAAATGATTCTGACGTCAGCTCCATGTACTTCACAGTAAATACCTTCAACACGCAGGAGACACTCACGCCACACTCCATGTTCACGTAACTTGCTTTCATAGGTGCCTTAGGGCATTTAGCAAACTAAAATGTATTTGTAGTGTATTGACTGATGTTCTATTAGTTATATTAGTTGAATATCTGTGAATGAAGAATGATTTTTCTCTGTAGTATATTCTTCAGTCTTGCAGTCAGAGTGAGGTTTTAACCTCAGTGGCCTTCAGCACAAGCAAGTACCACATAGTGCAGTGTTTCCCAACCCAGTCCTTGGGTTACCCCGGACAGTCCACGTTTTTGCTTCCTCTCAGCTTCCAGCTTACCTGTACCAGGTATTCGTTGTTCCTGATTGGCTGGGAGGGAGCAAAAAACATGGACTGTCCGGGGTTCCCCGAGGACCGGGTTGGGTTTTCTGGCTGGTATGTTCTGTTTATTAGTCTGTGTCCGTTTTGCCAATTTTATGTCCAGGTATGAGACAACATCCAGCGAGGATTCAAGCGAGGAGGACAATGCGGAGATAGACGTCTTCGAGTCTGAGGAGCAGAAAGAGGATGGTGATAAACAGGAGATCAGCGAGACAGTGGAGCCCGACATTACCCCCCCAGAACCCGACACGGGCTCCCAGACGAAGCAGGCCGGCCGGTAAGACAACAGAACCACACCTATCAGATGGCCCGCAGATGCTACGCTAACAAACAAGAACAGCGACTATTCCGGATAGTCATCTGTACTGCTATGCTAACATCTGTGCCAATGGTTGATTATTCTACTATGATAACAAAGTGCTGCCACACTAATGGAACAGGGACGACAACATTGACGATAGCTACTAATAAATGCGATTGCTCTCCCTGCTAATGGATGGCTATGCTGCTACTGCATCAAAGCGGCAGGGGGGGCTATGCTACGCTGCTACGCTAACTGTGTCCAGTGGGCGCCATCAGGCCAAACAGCATGAAAGGGCAAAATAACTACAGCAGCCAGCATTCAGCTACTAATAGGAGTCTTTTAGGACTCACGTCCAAACCAATTACAGCTACACTAGCTATGTGAAGTTAATGTTAGTAATCATTTCGCTTTGCAAAATTCACCTACATACAGTATATAGTAATTAGCTGAACAAAGTTTAATCATGACATTAATCTCTTTAGGTCCTTACTGTCCATGATGCATTAGGCGAAAAGGTGGCAGAGTAAGCTTTACTTGTTCTATTTTCCAGTCAGTACTGACATTATTTGCTAAGAGACAGACAGACGTGACCCTTTGCATGTCTGAGAAGGCTACGGTGTTTCTGAATGAGGTCCTTCCTCTTAGGAAAGTGATGGATGGGAAGTTCCTGGCAGCTTGTCGTCGCCTGAACGACCGCCTGGAAGAGCTGGACTCTCCGGACGACGAAATGGTACCTGCTAACGCCTAATCATGTTACTGTCAGGATTAATGTCTCTTTTGGGTTTGCACTGTTGCACAATTTACAGAACTAAGCCCAGGATAGCTGCTTCAGCTGTAAAGTACACAGTGTCCCTTCTGGGATTTGAAACAACAAACACTTGTTTAAAAGTGTTAAAAACTTATAAACAAAAGGAGAACACCGAAAATATAAATGTTCTATTTGGTTCTGTAACAGAGAAATGATCGATGATCAAATGATGCTCCTCTTACCATCTTTGGATCAAATTGGTACCTCAGTATAAACCCAAACAGGGGGGTTATTAACTGGACCAGTGTACAACACAAACACAGAAAACTTGATTAATGCTACCACAGATGCATGCTGGGCAACAATGCGCTCTTGGACAGTCTTCTTCTCTCTTCCGTAATAATAAACACCAGCTTCTCTATTACATGCAGCAAACAGGTGTGCAAAATAATGTCGCACATGCAGCGCTTTCATTCCCTTTTGCTGGAATTTCCCTAATATTCATTCACAAAAACAGACACACTGTATCTCAAAGATGCAAATGAAGAACTGGTGAAAAAAAGGCAGTTTGTGTTTTAGAGGCACGGAAATGAATGCATTCTTTCCAAGCACCATATTATTTCTTCTATTCCCTGAGTAAGCAGGATTCTGGAATTGGTAATCAGCTTGATAAATTACTCCGCAAAACTGATGATCCTAGACTGCAAGCTAAACTCCAGGAACACGGACTGAAAACAAACTATGGCGTGGAAATTCAGCTAAATCACATTTAATGAACATTAACCCTGCTGTAAGGATTCCATGCAAATTCATTGTTATTCTCATGTTACTATTTTTTGTGAGTTTGTTCATTGTCTTTGTGTGTCTGAATATTTCATATAATATACCCTTAAAATTATTGAATTATATCATAATAAATGTAATTCAGATTTTGGTAATTTACTCTTACTTAAAGATTTATCAGATGGTTAGTAAAATCTGATGGGGACAGTTATGCTAAACTAGATCTGAGAAGAACTGAAAATTCTGTAAGGAAAAGGGTGTTAATTGTCTGTCGGTGAGCATGCTCAGTGGCGTTTTGCCCTCTGCTGCCCTCCAGAGGCAAGTCCTGGCCACAGTGTACAAGGAGTGGTTCCGCGTGTCCAGCCGCAGGGCGTCACGGGCAGACACGGTGGCCCTGTACCTAGGCCAGATTGGGGGGGCCTTGCCCTCGCTGCTCCGCATCATCGTCAACCTGGCTGACGGGAACGGCAACACCGCCCTGCACTACAGCGTATCCCATGGCAACTTCAACATCGTCAAGCTACTGCTGGACACAGGTGCCGCAGGCTCAGGCCCCCCCGCGCCCATCCGCTACCAGCCCATGACACTGGGGGGCTTCTGTAAATCCACTATGAAATACATAATCTGGGGTTTTAATAATTAAACTATTAAGCCCCTGCAGCATCACCCTTCTGGGATCAGTACCTGCATTGCAGCTTCTCGGTCACCTGCGTCCCGGAGTAATGCATGTGCGAAGATAAGAAGTCTATTGACACTCATGTTAATGATGTCAGAACGCTGCACCATTTGGCTCTAATTTCAATATTATTCAAATCTGCTTTTGAATATTCATGAAGGGGACTGTCCGTGGCCACAGTGCTGTAAGAGCAGTAAGAGATGGTGCAATGTGCTCCCGCCAGGCCTGTGCGAGGTGAACCAGCAGAACGAGGCAGGCTACTCCGCCATCATGCTGGCTGCACTGGCTGTAGCCGACCGCCCCGAGGACGTGGGCGTGGCCATGCAGCTGATGAGACTGGGTGATGTCAACGCCTGCGCCGGCCAGGTACTCCCTGGAGACAACCCACACGCATCACTCAGCACGTCAGCTGGCAATGGGGGCGGGTTACAGCGGGTAAACAATTCTCACTCGTCAGGCGGAGCCCTAAAGCCTGACTGGAGGGCAGAATAAATGATAATAAACTTTTTGAACCACGTGTATCACTGCTCCTGCACATTACCCAGCAGTCCTGATCATTCCGCAGAGAAAGAACGTGACTGGTCTTCTCTGCGTAGGCTGTGTCCTGAGAGACATGTCAATGCCTCAATCAGCATTCAGCTTGCAGTATACCAGACAACTATTGGCCATTATGTGGGCAGAGATTGTCCCCAGTAAAAGATGAGCCCTTTACTTTACTTTGCCTCTGCTGGCAGGGAGGACAGACGGCACTCATGCTGGCAGCGAGTCATGGGCGTGTGGCCATGGTGCGCCCCCTGCTGGAATGTGGGGCGGACCCCAGCATGCGCGACCACAGCGGCGCCACTGCACTCATGTGTGCCTGTGAGCAGGGCCACACAGACGTCACCCGCGTGCTGCTGGAGTGTGCCTGCTGTGACGCTGGCGTCACCGACGATGTGAGTCGCGCTGCACACGCACACGTATGTGCACACAGATGCAGACACACACCACGTACCTCAGATGGAGGGGGACACGTGAAGTAACACGGATGTTTTAGGGTTAGGTATGTCCCTCATGTGCAAGTCCCACTAGTGAAATATCCCAGATGCTGAAATGAATAAAACACAGACATGAAATACAAGTTTTGATCATTGACATATATAAATGTCACAATCTTGTGGACAAAAACTCTTCTTTCTATAATTTCACGTCAGATGAATGTAAAGATTAAAACCTGTTATTTTACCTATATTTTATTTTATTTACTTTATTTGTACTTATTTATTTTTCTTAATTTATGTTCTATGTTTTCTGTGAATGTAAGGGCTTATGCCGCCAAAACAAATTCCCAGTACATGCAGGTGTACCGGACCAATAAGGTGAATTCTGATTCTGATCCCAACCCAAAGATAAATACCAGCCCCGCTTCTTCTTGGTTTCGCCTCTGTTGTCGTCTGTCTGTCTCCCTCCCTCCACGGCTTCCCTCAGGACGGCAACACTGCGCTCTCTCTGGCGACAAAGGCGTCCCACTCGGAGATTGTTGACCTTCTGCGATCCCACACAGTCAGCAAGGCCCTGGACACCAGCGTGCCCCTCTGAACAGTCGTCCCATTTTCACCCCATGGGATAACAAGGCCTCCATTCAGATCACGTGGCACCGAGGCGAGCGCCACTAACCTTAAAAGAAAATACTCAAATATCTGTGGACATTCTGCTTGATTAATTTCCTTCGGCTGTTGTCCAATGAGAAATGGGCCCTTGTATGCCAATCAAAAAAAAAAAAAAAAAAAAACTGATGAGAAACTAGAGAGAGTAAAACAGTGTGAAGAGTGTGGACAGTGTAGACAGTGTGGACAATGTGAACAGTATAGATAGTGTGAAGAGTGTGGATAGTGTGGACAATGTAGACAGTGTGGACAATGTAGACTGTGAACAGCGTGGACAGTGTGAACAGTATAGATAGTGTGAAGAGTGTGGATAGTGTGGACAATGTAGACAGTGTGAACAGCGTGGACAGTGTGAACAGCGTGAACAGTCTGGACAGTGTGAACAGTCTGGACAGTGTGGGTCTTTGATGCTGCTATGGCACCTCAATTCAAGTTTTTTATGCCTGATAATAGATCATTAGTCACACACAATAACCTCCTTTCAGCACAATGTTTCTGTTTTTGTAACTGTCCCTGTGTTTACAGGATATTTATTGTAAAATACTGTATATGCAAACAACTTAAAGGTTGTGGATGTTTATTATACATTATATTGCTATGGTTACTCCTCAATCATTTTCTTATGTCACGAAAAGCTATTATTTTGCACTGAGCGTCATTATGTAACAGCTGTGTGGCAGATTAACAAGCGAGCAAAGAAGCACATCATTCCTGTGTTTTAAGGCCCACTATCACAAATGCTTCCAGCAAGGGACTCAATAAATTCAGAGTCGAATTCTATGACTCTCCAACTGTGATGAAAAGGTCTCTTGCTTTCTGAAACAATGGACAGGACATCCTGTTGGGTTTCTGGACACATGGGGGGCCAGGAAGGGGAATTTTAAGTGAAACATTGAAAGTTAACTAGGGATGGGTTGAACTTGACCTCAGATTCTGTTCCAGGCACAAAAGTCTGGTTTTGTCTCAAAGAACTAAAGAATTCCTTTCATCCTTGAGGTACATATTTACACTCCGTGTCTGTTCTCTTGCAGTCTTCCGCATGCAGAGACTAGTAAGTGCGAACAAACAAGCACATTTTTGATAACTTTGATATCTAGTGTATCCTTTAATATGGCATGATTTTGTTACTTCAGAACAAATACATGAGCTGTAAGAATCTTACACAATGGAATACTTTATCATATCAAGTTTAAAAGGGACTTTTGTTGAAGGTAGTAATGCAGAATATTTAGTATTTCACGTGATGTTGCAAACATTTAATTTGATCGTAAATGAGAACTTGGACTTTACATTTCTTCCACACTTAGGTCATTTAAATAGCTGGATGTGTTCAACCAGAAGTCATTTAAGTTATTAACTAGTTTGGGAACCGGCATCTTCCCGGGTGGGGCTCCATATGCAGAAGCACTAAGTTAGAGCGGGGACTGCCCCCTCCCTTCCCTGAAGATGTGTAGATGAGAAGCCCGTCTCATAAATAGCATTAGTCCCTCATTCGAGTTCCAGTGCGTAGCCAAATCCCCCTTCTCGATGTCAAAACGCACTGATACCCAATTAACCCCTCAGAAACATCCATCAGAATCTTGCCAGTACCAGCCGAAGACCATGTGGCGCCATAGGCAAGCCTCGCGCCGGTGCTCCCCATCCGAAACAAAGTGAAAATGGAATTCTCAGACGAAAGCTTACCTACTTCAGTGCCATTCGGTGGTTCTTTGGGATCGAAACGGCACCACAACAATGCAGAGAAGCCCTTTAATTACCGTAAATGATCGCTGTTCCATTACTGAAAAGCAGGACACACTTGGATGCAGGATGCATTAGTAGCAGCTAATTAAACGGCATAAGCGATTGCCCTAAACCGCAGTAAACTGTTAAACTATTATTCTCTTCACCGCCGTTCTGGTTACGCCCAGATGGTCATTGATCCTATATGCGCACAAGACAGACTAGCTGCCGAATTGTCATAATCGCATTCTTACGTAATAACATTACACAAATGAACCCATACTCAGTTACTGGAAAAAATGTCTAAAGAATAATTGAATAACGGTTGCATGTATTCCCTTTTGAACTAAAAACTTACCATGAGTTTATGTGTTTACAAATAATAGCAATGTGCTTGTCTTGTGAGATGGATGTGTCAGCTAGCAAAGGTGATAAAAGATCAGACCTTAAATAATCTGTTAATAAACAGACCTTTAATAAACTGCATTAAGAATCAGGTGAGAGCGCAGGAGCCCATCGGCTCTTTGTGACTCATCTTGCTGGGAAATGACTGAGGGGCGCTCAATACTCCTAATGCAGATGCACGACTGCGGTGTACGAAGGATTACGCGCCTGGGGATTTCAAATGCTCGTGAATGAACTATAAATAAATGGATACTTTATAGAAAGGTTTGGCAACATATCTCACAACAATGGCTTAATTAGATTTACCTATAAGTTTGATATAAAATGTGAAAAAATTGTCATATTTAAGACAAATACCTTTAGTGCTGCGTTTGTACCTTGGAGGATGTAACGCAATCTGTTATCCTGTTAACTGAATAACTCAATGAAATCGTAGAAGCAAAGTTCAGCATTATTTACTTTGTACTTCAGGGTTTCCGGACTGAAACACAAAATGACAGTGTCTAGGCACGCAAAAAAAGAAAATGATAGCAGTTTTGAAAAAAAAAACAGTATGTCTTGCACTTGAATATATAACGACATCTGATGTTAAATGAATTCGCCTCAAACTGTTGTTTTATTCCAAATAACTACCGTAATTGTAATGGGACTTTTAAAAAATCCATCTATATCAATTCCGCAGACTAGCCTCCATCTGTGACCGTGCTAGGATTATGATTTCGTTCACTTCGTATAGGCCTACCTGTATGTGATTGACCTGTCCGTACATCTCACACGTCGTGTGTACATGAAAACGTAACGAATGGCAGACCTTATAGTCACGCTATGTTTAATGCACACAGACCTCAAAGCAAACACAGCTGACGGTATTTTGCACTACGAAATTTGTAATTGCTTTTTACCTACATTTATATTGCTGTGTAATTACATACCACACGCAAACAACAATTATTTACGTGGCTCTCTGCTCGTTTACTTGAGCACGTTTAATAGCTCGTGTATAATTATTCCGAGCTCTTTGAATGAGTAATGCAGAGCAGTTCCATTGTTGTTCCAGAGCGTTTAACCATACCGTCCATTAGAGGGCGCCGCGACACCAGTCCAGTCTGGCTTCCTTTGTTCTGCTCAGGAAGCAGTCCAGAGCACCAATCTAGGGACAAGAAGCATTATTGTGACAACACATGTATGTTATATTCATAGTACATGTCTATGATTAAGATATTAATTTAATTAATTTTCAATGTATCTTTCTGTTCAAAGTAATTTCCCAAGCTAGACTTTTTAAAGTAGAAATTAGCCTAACAGCCTTTCCCACTACCCCCTCCCCAGCCCCCCACCCTGTTTTGAAGAACTGGTTCTCAGCACTGATTCAGTTTGGCTGCAAGATGTGTACATGTGGATTTTCATGTCGAAGTTACACGCTCCTAATTGTAATGCAAATTAAATCCAATTTGGCCTTCTGTCTCAATGTGCTGGGGCCGTCGACATTGTGCTGCGACCCAGAAGAACAGCAGCTCAGAACCAGTCCCTTTAAGTCTGAAATCAAAGAGGTCATTTAATTTCAGAGAGGGACACAGACCCGGGCACCTGTGCCCCACAATGTGGGCCATTCTTGCAGGGATCCATGCGTCACCCCGCTCAAGCAGAAAACGACTCAGGAGAAAATGTCAGATCACCAACCTTACAGCGACGGCCACTTTTGGCAGATTCTGCAAATGCTGCTGATGAAACGCAGGAGGATGGGACATGCAGCAACACTGGCTGATAATTCAGTTGATGAGTCAGCCTAGCATTTCAGCATCGTAGCCCATGGTGGATAAAAGACAAGGAACTCAGAACTTTTCTATGATTTTATATATCAATATAGATATTTGTCAAAAGACTGTATTCATTGAGACATGAGTGAGACCGTTTTGGCATACACATCAGACATTTCATGTGGACAGAGAGGCCAGGACCTA